>JBBMFX010000101.1:24051994-24094009 GCA_037832545.1 Rhabdalestes septentrionalis
TTGCCATTGTGGGTGGAGCATGGATTGGTCATTTTGTGTTTAGTCAGATGAATAATGTCAGCAATGCGTGTATAAAACGCGGTATAATTTTCAAGCGTTTACCGGTCCGCGGCGAGAAAAAGGTTGGGGACCACTGGTCTAAAAGGCTGTCCTTGGTATTCGGCTACATATTGAAATTTTGTTCATTTCTGTAGGTTTAAATAAGTCATGCATTTGGTCCTTAATGAACAGCTGGATGCTGCCTGAAAGAGGTTTGGCAGACATATTTACAAAAACAGTTTGGGTTACATTTGACGACTATGAACAGGAACAAACAACACTTAAATGAATAATCCATATACTAAGGCATTTTGACTAAAGTAAGGCCTGTGATTTTATTTCTGTTAATTTCATCCAACCTCAAAGTAGTAGCTTTGGTTGGTTGCCATTGTGGGTGGAGCATGGATTGGTCATTTTGTGTTTAGTCAGATGAATAATGTCAGCAATGCGTGTATAAAAGGAACCTGGCTGACAAACACCCTGAAGAAGTAGATTTGCTTGTCAAATAAACTGCTGAAGTGTCCTAAAACAGCATATTGTTTACAGCGAGAAATTTGTGCTGGCAGCAGTGATCAACTCGACAGCAGAGGACTGCTTCGTCGCCAGATTAACCTGTGTGTGTGCTGAACAGACGCCTTTGGCTCTACAGCCCCACACTAATGAGCCGTTTGGTACAAAAATAACTTCCATTCACACACTGTTGGCTTAGAGCAGAAATAAGGATGCTGACTGCCAGGTAAGCTTTAGGCTACAGAGAAGAATAGTCTATGGAGAAAAGGAAGACAATGGTATTTTTGTCCATGTATTGCAGAGAAATTCTTTTGAGTTGGCATATAGGCTGCTGGACCAGTTTATCTGATTCAAGACTAAGATATTTCATAATGCTGTTGAGATATGAGTGTAGATTGGTGTGTTGAGTAATACATCCTACTGTTCTCTGATCAAATTGCTGTGCAGGCCTCAAAAAAGGTCAAAGTGACTCTGAAAGAGGGTTAGAGAAAGGAGCATGGAGGTTCACTCACAAGGACTGCTCAGAGGGCCAAAGTTTTAATAGGTGCCCAATCCGAGCCTGACAGGCGTATATGCCACAATTTACATCTTTTCTTCGGGCCATTGCAATGACAGTCCCTCTGGTCTCAAATAGAGCAGAGCACACAGTCAGCAAAAAAAAAAAACTCCCCCACCCCCACCCCAATCAATAATGCCCTGCCATCATCTCTCCATTCACAAAACTAATCAGCCACTTCCAGAGACTTGTAGAATATATCCCAGTGGATGCTGAAGATTTTCCTATGGCTCATGGAGGCTAAATGCTTTAATAACACTCACAAATTATTTTCTTCTTTCTTTCTTTCTTTCTTCAGCCTTTTTATCTCTTATTTAGTATTTCAGTGTCTTTATATTGGCATATCCAGAGCATTCTCATGCCATTCTCATTTCAAGCTCTTCAAGCTTTTATACAACAGGGACATAGCCCTCCAGAAAGTATGACACCTCCATGACAGCTACAAATTCCTTTCATTTCTGGCTTGATTGGAAGAACACTCTCACCAACAGCAGTACAAACTAACATGTAAAGGACACAATCTATGGCATTTAGAAGCTGGTGATGATGGACCATTTCAGACATGAAGGACCTTTTACTGGGTGCAGTGAAGAATTTCACTCCCACAGCTCACACCTTCAGCTAAAAGCATGTGAAATTGGGTTTAAAATAGAACCAGAATAGTTGAAGCGAGCTTAAATAAAGCTGTGACTCTGAGGCTTCCATGACAAATTTGACCTTAAATATAACCTCTACAGAAAAGAAAATAATCTTTGCTAAGCTGTGTATTTCCACTGCTCCACAGTTCATTTATACATAACTCTCTATAGTACTATATACTGTATATATATAATACTGTCTGTCTTTTTTAAGGGCTCACTCAGTGACTCAAAACCTTTGCATAGTACTATAAATTTTATAGTACTCTGTTAGATATTCATTTAGTTATTTCAAATCTAACTGAAACCCAAACGAATCTGAAGCACCTAAGAAATGACTTACATTACAGTTGACTATGTGATTTACCAATGATGATATTCAGTTGTATCTGCTTTAGTGATATCCCACATATGTGTGGTGTAATTTCAGCATGCTGTGTTCGCATTATTTACAAGGCAGCAGAAATGGGGCACACAGTCCCATGTGAAAGGCCCCAGAAGATTTTCAAAGCTGCAAATGAAAAAATCTGCATACTCTGCTGATTTGTAAAATGTGTTGTTTTATAAATTAGGCTTGAGTGCTTTTTCACTTTGCTTTTATGTGATGAAATGTACTGAATCGACTGGGGATAAATTAATTAATTAAGACACACACATTTAGTCAGATGCCGCAGAAGCCATTTAATACCATTGACTCTTATTTTGTTTCCTATTTTGTTCTTCTCCATACGGCTTCAGAATTTCTGCTGAAGAAGATACATTAAATGGGAAAATCAACAATTTTCATCTACATTTCTGCACAAACTAATGGTTGAGGTGTAAACAAAGTAATTCAGGTTTAGTGAGAATTACTCATATTCCCAGTGGTGGGTAATGGAACCAGATATCAGAAGAGTGTAATACTTCAAAAAGTTTCCTCACAGAAATCTTTTTTCATGGGTCCTTAGATAAAGAGGAATGATTGTTGTTCGCTTTATTGTTATGTTGTTTAATTATTATTGTTTCCTGAACTATTATTCTTGCCAGGTTTATATATTAACATTATTATTATCTGTCTTAACTTGTTAAGACTTGTCCCCTTTTTGAGGTACTGGCAAAATTCCCCCACTGACAGGTGCCTTATTAGATTCTTTAAAGATTCAATTTTTGCAGTCAAGTCGCCTTCATAATGTATGGGAAGAGGGGGAGGGGCAAATCACCTTAATAATGCACAGGAGTGAGAGCATCTCTGAATGAGCATTGTTACCTCAGCTCAAATTGCGGGCTACAGCAGGCACAAAGGGACAAACACTGAGCAAAAAAAACAGCCCTGAAAAAGCTAGACACAGCAGCCTCAGAAACAGCCTTTAAGACACTAAAGCACAAGGTACTAAGAAAAAGAAATATATGTTACTCTTTGTTGTGGTTTATAAATAGACAGATTTTGGCCAAATTCCTGACATGTGTTAGATCCCCCCTCTAATGCAAACAACTTTGTGATCGGATAACCAGTATTGATAGTTTAAAGATTGCAGTTTTGTGGTTGATTTCACTTCTGTAATGTACGGTCTGAGATAGCAGAGAAGCGAGTCTCCCTGGGAACCAACAGAAAGAGCATTGTGATTTAACCTCACAGCAGCTATGTCAAATTGGATGAGATAAACGTGCTACAGCACAGAGCAAAAAGCAACGTTGAGCAAAATAAACAGATGGTAGGCTCGTGAACAGCTTTTAAGACACTAAAGCACAGGTCAGTTTTGAAAAGAAATACGTATCATCTGTTTGTGATCATATTGAATCTGAAGGACACTAAAATGTGGTAGTGTGACAACATAGTTTGTGTGCTGAACATTTAGTTTTTCTCTGAGCTCTGAGTATTTTTTGTCTCTCCGTTCTGTCCAAAAATACCAAAAACGCACCCTGGACACACGTTTCGATGGCAAAATCAGCAAATTGCTAAGTAGAATTTGAGAAGCCACAGGCCTGAATTTGAGAAAGACTACAATGGACGGCAGAAGCCACTTCAAGATTCCCAACTCAAAACATTTTTTGTCATATGTAAAGTAGAAATTATGTTTGTCTGTGCAATTAAATTCTGTCTTAACTGTCCACAAAAGCCAAGGTTAGGTTAAGAGTTTTTATGTAAAACAAAAGTTAGTGAAGACTTAAATGTGATGTGCAGATGTAGATAAATATTAACTGTGCATTTGCCAAATTAAGGATATTTGCAAAGGAGCAGTATGAGCAAAACTCACAGCACTTTCAAAACTCTCTCAACAAACAGGTTTGGGGTTCTGATTTCACCTTTTTTGTTTGTTTGTTTATTTTTTGCTACCTTCATTCTTTCACTGTCCTACAATTTAAAGGCAGTCTAAAACACATGGTATCTCAGCATTTAGTACTCGCAGTATATTACTCAGCAGCTGAAGTCCACCTGTTCTTCCACTCCCAGAGCCCGCCACAACAAACAGATCTGAGTGCCTAGTTTAAGTGTTGCCCTCAAAGTAGAATACTGATAACTATATAAATATCACTAGACTTACATGATGGATCATCAGTCATGTCATGCTGTCACCCCAACCATTTATCATACATTTTACACCAAGCATTCTTGTCATCTGCATTAATTTGTTCTCAAAGAGAAGCTGATTGTAAATGCAAAATATTTGAAAAACAGAACAGGGAAAAACAATGCAGACTTAAATGGCAAATTCAATCAAATGACATTATGAAATACAGATAGGTTATAGTGGTTTCAAGTTAAAGAAAGGCTTAAAAATGATGGCAATGCAGGGAGAGAGCAGTGGAGCCAGCGAAAGGTACAAATAAAAATAGAAATTAAAAGGCAATAGAAACAAAAAACCTGGGTGTGTGAGGCTGGCATGAGAGAGAGAGAGTGAGAGAGAAGAGAGAAGGTGGCAGAAGAACATTTGATGGTAGAGAAGCAAAAGGAAGTAAAAGAGAGAGTGAAGACTGAGCAGGAGAGTGAAGGCTGTATGCAAATTCAGCAGCAAAGAGGATCAGGTGTTTTCAAAGCTTCAGCAGGATGCTCGTGGTTCGTGAGCTGAGACTCTAATCCTGCATCTCTTCCCACTGTGTTGTGACACACACATACACACACACACACACACACACACACACACATGCAAACATGCACAGCCCGTCCAAATACTCTGACGGTTACCACTGCATTCTCAAACACTCAAACTACCAGTTAATCCATTTTATACAGGTTTTCTGTCTAAGCTGTCTACCAACTCTCAGATAAAGACGGAACGAGAGTAAGGGAGTAACAACAACAAAACCCGAGAATAAAAGACTTTAAAGAATCATCAACAGATGATTGTTATCTTTTACATTTGGGAAGATATTCATTTAGTTGAAACTTGAAAATTAATCAAATTTGAGCCTTTATTACACTGTGACATTCTGTAGATTTTGGAACATGGTTTGTTATATTAGTTACCAAAAAATGTAGTGATCATTTAGATTAAATAAAACATCATATACATGACATTTGTAGCTATAAACAAACACGTATTTGTGAAACCCAGCTTGTGTGGGTTTCCTCCCTTTCAGCGACTTATTGCAAATTTTTGGAGTAGGCAAAATACTGGTTGGCAAAAAATAAAGGCAGTGAAGTTGTCATTCAAATAAAGGCATGTGCATGTGAAATTAGCTGTGATTTGCCCATATCCACCCATAAACACGCAATCACAAAAAAATGCTGTCAAATGCATGCCGAGGCAGTAGGTGGAGAAATAACCTTAAACCGTATAGCACTAAAGAACACTTTATGATGCATTTCTATAGCTTCAGAAAAGGTTCATGAGTACAATAACATTTTTTACACCACTTCATTGGAAGATTTACATTTTCTACATTGAGTTTTTTTCAGAGGAGCTTGATTTTAAAATGCCATAACTTTTAATAAATTAATATCAACTAAAAAATTATATTAAGTATATTAAATAATATAAATATATGTCTGTATATATTAAATTGCATACTTAGTTAAGTGGCAAAGCTACTTAATAATATCTCAATGTAAATATAATTTAATTGGCCAAGATAAGATATTTTTACAATAAACATTCTTAGCTCTATTCTACTGTAGATCAACTTTGTCTGACCTTTTACACAAACTTCACTGACCTGTTGCAAGCTTTCTTCCTGTCCATGGCAGCACAGCTAAGAGATTTACTGTAGTGGATTAGAGTGGCCTGCAAATAAACAGCAGGATAACTTAATCAAAAATCAAAAGCGGCGCTATCCAAAGAGAGCTTCCCTGGACGTCTTACATTATACAAAGCCCCACTCCTTCCTTTTTTTAGCTTAAAGAGCAAACTGATACATGAGATCTGCATTTTAAATCCACACTGCATGTTGGCAGAACAAACAGCTTGATGTGTTCCAAAATTAGCTTGGTGCATTTGCCAAGGGTTTAATTTTAAAGCTTACATGATGGTAAAAGGTAAAAGTAGACACAGTGGGACCTATAATAGGAACTACACTCTTGATCTTTCGTAATCCCAGATTAAGTCTAGCATGCATAGTACCCTGACAATTATAGATGAGTCTGATCTTTATCCATTAGAGTAAATCCAGACCAGAGCCCTTCCCAAAGCTTACTATTTCTTAAAGAAATAGGCAAGCAAAGAACTAATTGACAAATTTCACATTTACTGGGTATTTATTCGTTCAGCCTAGTAACAAAAATCTTTGATGTAAATAAATACTCAAAGTGTTTTCAGCCTGCTCAATTCACATCCAGATCCTAAATAAGGTATAGCTTATGACAAATGTTGAACTTCAGTGTCCTGATCAGGTATACAGTTGCTCACACCACATACTGTTATATTCACTGTAAGTGAATATAAACCCTCCAGAATCAAAATAAAGTATTAAAATTTAAATAGTGTGTAATATCAAGAGGGGACAAAATTGAAAATCAGAAGTGTAAAGAGAAACCAGGGACAGATTTAAATTGTAAAGATTACTTTAAAGATAACATGTACAGACATAAAGGTAAAGGCCTAGCTTGCAATTTCCATTCCCATTCATCCCAAAGGTTAGGATTGGAGGAGGTTGAGGTCAGGGTCTGTGCGGGCCAGTCAAGTTCTTCCACACTGATCTCCAACCATGTTTTATAGAGCTTGCTTTGTACACTGTGTCACAGTAATACTGAAATAAAAAAGGGCCTTCACTGAATTGTGTCCACAAAGTTAGAACCATTGCTTTGCCCAGAATGTCTGGTTTGCTGACACATGAAGATAGTCATTCACTGGAAGTAAGGGGCCTAGCCCAAACCTTGAAAAACAGGTGTGTCCCAATACATTTGTTCCTATAGTGTACAACACTTAAATGTATTATATTGTAGTTTTAGATATGTATCTAATTCCTGAATATTACCACAGTCTGGATGTTTAGACTAAACAGAAGAGTCATTGGCTCATTTAAGGTGAGGCAGATATAAGCCAGCCTGGTTAAAAGACACTCACTCGTCCATCGCTGCTGATTTTTCTCGCGTCATTCCAAAACAAAGTGTTCCGTCGATCAGCTCCTGCTGTTGCGTCAACCCAACTGAACCAATCAAATTACAGCGCGCACGTGACGTGCCCCTGCTCCGTCCAATCAGAGACGAGGTTTCAGGCAAATCAAAGTTCCGAGAGCGCGAGAGCGGGCAGTGCGCTGGGTCTGCGGAGCGGAGCGCGAGGGAAGAGCGGTCTTTATCGCGCGTGCCTGCATGAGCGGACCTGCTGTGAACCTCTGAGGGACAGGGTCAAGTGGAGGGTCCAGAAGAGACTAGGAGTTCAGGAATATATCCCTTTTACTGTTCCTAAGAGAGCTGATTTTGGAGTCGTTTTCAACGGACTTTTTTCTCCAATCGGACGAGCCAGCATTTGTAGTGGTCTCCGGTGGTGTACATGTCGGAATAAAACAGGCAGAGGTACATGATGGTGATTGTGTAGGTGAGACATATTTTGTTGAGATATCTGTACATATATGTAAATATTGGTGAGATAAGTGCAGATAGAGATAAATGTTGGTGAGACAAATTGTGAAAAGGTATGCTGTTGAGAAAGATTATGGTGATAAATATGTTGGCCAAATATATGTAGATATAGGCAGGCCTAAATATTGCTGAGATAAATGTAAGTGAGGTCAGTGGTGAGATACCTTTGGGTAGAGGTATATGTTGGTGAGATGAGTGCAGGTGTTGTGAATGTTGGTGAGAATTGTAGGTGAGGTCAATGTTGGTGAGAAGTGTGCATAGAGATGACGGTTGGTGAGATAAGTTATGACAGAAGTAAATGATGGTCTGAAGTGTATATGTGGTAGATAAGTGTAGGTCAGGGTAAATGTTGGTGAGAGGTGTCGGTGAGATACATTTTGGTGAGGTAAATGTTGGTGAGAACAGTGTAGGTAGCTGTACATTTTGGTGAGGTAAATGTTGGTGAGAACAGTGTAGGTAGCTGTAAATTATAATGAGATAAGAGTAAGGTATATTTTGGTGAGAAGTGAATATAAGATTAATGTTTATGTAGGCAAATGTAGATATAAGTAAATGGTGAAATACGTTTAGGTGAGGAAATTATGTTGAGAAGTGTAGGCATGCAAGTGAGGTAAATTTAGGATGTAGTTGAATGTAGTTGTTAATGATGGTGGGAAGTGTATGTAGATGTGAAGGTTGGTGAGATTTGTAAATTTAGAGGTAAATAAGATCAGTGTAGGTAGTTGTAAATGTTGGTGAGAAGTCTGAGGTAAATACTGGTGATAAAAGTGTAGGTGGGGCGAATTGATAAGGTATGTTGTTGAGAAAGATTTTGGTGATGAAAATGCTGGTCAGTTAAATGTATATAGTAATAAATGTTGTTAAAAAAGTGTTAATGAAGTAAATGGTGAGAAAAGCTTGGGTAGAAGTAAACACTGGTGAGGTAAATGTTGGCGAGATAAATTTTGGTAAGCTAAATGTTGGTGAGATGATGGTAAGTGAAGTAAATGGTGACGTAAGTGCAGATGATGTAAATGTTGGTGCGATAAGTGTGAGTACAGTAAATATTAACCGTGCACATGTTTGTTTGTTTTTTTTTAAATCAAATGCAGCTTGCCTGACTTGGAGAAAATGACGGAAATCAGCGAGAAAGAGAATGAGCCTCAGAACCAGCGGGATTTCCAGCACTCCCCGGGGACTGTCACCGGACAGCCCGAGTCAAAGGTAAGCCAGAACAGAGTACAGAGGGCCACACTTTCAGAGCTTTAAACTCTGCGAGCACTGCTGACACACACACTGAGTGAAGCGAGGTCTGATGTTAAAATGACAATAAATCTGCTTTGCTGGCATACGAGGGACTGATGAATGAAGCCTACCCATATGGCTACCATGCAACATACCCGGCATGTACATTTGGCCCATATGCTGGCGAGACTTCTGGACTGTCATATGTCATATGTGCCACAAGAGAATGCTGGATGTTATCTGAGTAGGTGTGTACACTGTAAGTGCAAAAAGAGTCAAAGTATGCAAGACTTTGATAGAGAACCCACAAAGCTGCCACTGAATTAGAATTGAATTATGTAACAGTAATAGTTTGAGTACAATTGGATAGAATGTGATGAAATAGAGAAAAATGAAAGTGAATGTGATAAAGAGTGAAAGAATGGAATGGGATTTGAGTTTAATTGTTTCGATAGTACAAAATCAATTAAATGCTAGAATGGAATAGGATAGAAAGATAATGTTGGAGAATAATAGAACAGAATAGAACTGAGTAAAATAGAATAGAATGTGTATTTGAGAAAAAATGTGTTCTGTTAATTACAATAAAATTTAAAAAACAGAACAGAAAATAGCTGCATTTATATAAACATTGCATATCAGGTTTTAGTTCTGCTCCTGAGATTCCATATGAAAACACTGAAAGACCAACACACTGTTATTTCTCATAGTTTATTGTATAAAGGAGCGTATCTGCTGAGATGTTAGTAGAAGTGCCAGAACTTTATCTTAACTTCGTGGTAGAGGATTACAGGGTCCAACTGTAGGAACATTCCCTAATCCATTGTGTTAAATGTGCACCAAGTTGCCAGTTTATTAGGCGCATGCACTCATTGACCTTTTAATAATAATAGTAATAATAATAATAGTAATAACAACAATATAATAATAATATTCAGGGTACTCAAAGACATCATACATATATAATAAAAACATAAGAACAAATTAAATGAAATGTATAATACCCCACCATTAATCACATTGAAGCAGTGCCGAGGAGATTCATTTTGAGCAGATAGGTGCAGTCCTGACTGTGTTGGGGAAAGGAGTGTGGAGAAAGCTTTGTGGCCCCAGGTCTATTCCTTGGTTTTGTGTGATATAGACAAGAGTTTGGCATAAGAGGAGAGGAAGCTGGATTTTATCAGATCTACTTACCACATAGGTGCTCTTTACATTTATATTAGAAATGATTGTTCAGCCCCCCTTAACCTTGTCCATTATTTGAAAGGGACCACCATATGGCCACCACTGACTGAAGATGATTTGGATGTTGCACCATTTTTAGAACAGCAGTTCAACCATGGTGGTAATATGTAGTAGGTGTGCCTGAAAAATTTGGTGTGCATTGTAATAAATATCATTCAAACCTGTTTACGAGCTCATCCTACACCCGTTTAAAACATTGATAGGCAAAGTGTTTCCATTATTGTAGCCTAAACACATGTATACATAGATGGTTGTCCAATAAGAGAATCTGAATCCTGATGTCATATGTAGGCTTTGCTGGTGTTTAATTAGTTTTGAAAGTGTCACACTGGCTCTAATCAATTTATTCATCATGTTATGTTATTCATCATTCCTGTTTACTAAGGAGTAGTTAAATACAAAATTAAATTTACCATATGATGAAATATTCATTACATTTTAATTCCTGAAAATAGGAGTGTTGGATGAACTCTCACTGCAGTAAGTTCAGTGGTATAGCTGACCTTTGCTGCAGTGCAAGTCAGCTGTCAGCACATTTAAGAGAACGTAATACTCCAGAGATCATGCATCATTTTTGCTATTTTAAACAAATGTATCTGTTCACGCACCTCTGGATTGTATGTATTTGGTGAAAAGACAGCGCTTTACCATCAGCAGTCATGGACAAAAGTCATGGTGTATAGCAGCTCTTTAAAGGCACTTGGCAGAAATGGGTTTGTTACATCTGTAATCAGCAGTATTCGACATTTTGTTGTGTTTTGCACAGTGGTAAGCCGGAGTGTGTTTGTGTTTAATGTTTTGCTTATATCTGTGAGCATGCACAAGTAACAAATTACACTGTTGTTGCATTTGTGCAGTCATTTGTGTATCTGTCTGAGTGAATCGATATGTGAGTGTTTATGTGTGTGTGGTTTAGAGACACATGGTAAGATGGATGACTCTATCAGGTAGCAGATGCTGTGCCTCTCTTCCCAGTAGCTGTGCTATAACTCAGAGACACTTAGAAACCAGCAGATGAACCAAAACAAGATGCAGGCCTTGTCTTCAGCCGCGTCCTCTCAGTAGGAGAGCTCACATATCTCCCGCTGAACTACTGCTGATGCACTGGAGGAACATTTTTTAAAGAAGCACCTCTGATCACACACCATGTTTTATCTTTAGGTGTCTTTTGTTTGCCAATAGGCAAGCTTTTGCCAAGATTTGGAAAGAATACAGTACTGTATGAACTCATTGGTAGCTTTCAGAGAAAACTTATGTCATGTTTTCGAGGTGACAGATGTAGACAGATTTAAACAATTAAAATGCCATAGAAGCACAGAGGAGAGGGAGACTTTGGTGTTGGCTTTGTTTTTGTGATCTGGACAAACAGTGCTGCTATCAGTATTTATGCAGCATTAAAGCATTCTAACCTGGCTGGCATTTTCAAATGGTTGATTCAAGAATGCACAAGTGGGAGGAATGGTGGCGATGCTCTGCAGGTCACCATCAGATATTTGTAAAATAAAGGGGCCACTAATAATGACTTCACAGCACAGCAAATGTAACATTCTTTCTCTGCATTTAACTAATCCACCAAGTGAAGCAGTGGGCTGACACTAATAAGGGGCACCCAAGGAGCAAGTGTGTGGACAGTACCTTGCTCAAAGGTACATCAGTGATGACACTTGCAGAGTTGGGTAACAATCATCTGATTGCAGGGACAGCGCCCTAACCACTAGACCACCAGTTGCCCCAAAACATCTTGTGGGATTGCCTGAACAGGGACGTTTACACCTACCTCATTATTAGGGGTGTGCAGAGCTGCCGCTATTCGCATCTGTATTTGTATTTGTTAAAAGGGAAAATTATTCTTTTTCACATTTGTATTTGTATTCGATAATTCATAATGCATTCATAATGTTTACCGGGGAGCAGTGTGTGTGGGGAGAGTACCGGGGAGCAGTGTGTGTGGGGAGTGTACCGGGGAGCAGTGTGTGGGTAGTGTACCGGGGAGCAGTGTGTGGGGAGTGTTCCGGTGAGCGGTGTGTGGGAACGGTACCTTACTCAGGGTACCTTGCAGAGCGAGTGCCCTAACCATGTGAGTGTGTAATGGGATTTGTGCATTTCCGAATACCGTATTTGTATTCTGATCTTAACACCATAAAAGGACTTTGTCTGTAATAGTAGCTTTGACAAACTAAACACTTTGGATAATTACGTTTTACAGATTAAGTGTGCAGGTAACCAATGTGCACTTGCACATTTACTGTGAGACGGTACAGATTTTATTGACAAATAGCCCAACTACACATGAGTAACAAAAAATTAGACTTCACAGGCAGTACAGGCTACAGCTGCGAGAATATCAGTGAGAAATCTCTGTTCTGACACTGTCTGTGTGTCATCCAGCGCACCAGCAGGAAATTCACCCTGAGGTGAGAGAGGGAATTTGGCAAACCCACGGCCTGACAGAGCAAGAGACTATGAATGATTTATTCTGAATTTTTATGGTCTAATCTGAGTGTTACACCTGCTGATTAACACATTCACTCATTTAATGGTTTGCTAATGCAAATACATGTAAATACTCATTACCATTTATGTTTTTTATGAATTTCTCAGTTATTTCTCGGATGTTCAAGTAATGATTTGTAATACATACACATGCAAAAGAGATTGACGAATGGGGAGATTAAAAACATGCGTTTCTCCTCAAGTGAACCGCAAAAGAATGCAGATATTGAAGAGTTCACTGATATAATGTGAGCATTTAACATTTGAGTTGTCAGTTTCTTATTGTCTATGCAAAAAATGTAAATGGGTTTTTGCGTGTGTCAACAAACAAAACCTGAACATAATTTTGTTTTTCATAAAAAACCTTGGACTGATAGAGCAATTTGTTGGACCCCCAGATCAATTACTTATTTGGATTATGTCTGAATATTTTAATGGAAATGTAATGCTGAAGCAGTGGACCTTTTAAAAGAATGAGCTCGAAATATTTGCATGAAGCTCTACACAAGCTCCTAAAGAGTGGATAAGATAAGAAAAGATAAGATAAGGTAAACCTTTATTAGTCCCACAAGTGGGTAATTTGCTTAGTACGGCAGAAAGTGGACAGTACAAAATGAAGATCACCAAAATTGAGAAAAATTGGAATAAAATAAAAATAAACAAAAGTATAAAAAGAAATTCGCAATATATAGTCTAAAGATGTACAGTATTATAATTTAGTAATATAGGGTGTATAGGTTTATTATACAAATATACTTTTATGTATGTGAAATGTAATCAGACTTAATTGCACTTTTTATATAAAATACACATTATTGCACATTCTGCCCTTCAGTAGTAGCTTCAGCCAAACATTTCACAAATTTAAACAGAAACATTATTAAACTGCTCTTGTGTGTGGTCATCAGCAAAAGCCTTTGTTGTAATGTCTGACAGCGGTTGGAAGGAAAGGCTTTTGACACATTATAAAGGTGCGCAGGCATTCAGTCATTCTCATACCTCCTTATTCAATGTATGTAAATAAATAATGTTCATAATGGGGCAGCTGGTGGCCTAGTGGTTAGGGAGTTGTCCCTGCAATCAGAAGGCTAATGGGTTCAAATCCCAGGAATGCTAGTAGTAGCACCTCTGAGGGACCCTTGAGGCAGGTACCATCCCCACACACTGCTCCATGGGTGCCATGTTTCTGGCTCCCTGCAGCCTCTCTTGGTGAATGTAGAGGAATAATTTTGTGCTGTTCACACAGTGTGCTGTGGTGTGTTCATGTACAATAGAACAGTCGCTTTCACTTCACTTCACTTTTACTTCACTTAATGTATGTTTGAACCCCATGTCAAATTGAAGTGTATTAAATAGGTTTAGTTCATATTTTTTCCAGTTGTTACTTGTCTTTATTAGGCTTACAACGTTCCCCAAGGAATAATAAGGCTTTGTATTGTAATGTGCACATTTCTGTTATGTAGATGGATCTTCATCACTGAGGTTGATTTACTGCACTGATCTTGATGCATTACCAATGATCCAGTACATTAAAGATGCATATGAAGCAACTACTAATGTTCCACAATTATATCGATGCAATTCAGTGTGATACTATGCAAAATAATGTAATGCTGTGCAATTCAAGTATGTACAGATAGTTCGATTTGATTCAATTGGTTCTTAACCAGACAGCAAATCATATATTTACTACAAAAATTCTTTTTTTTTTCAACACACTTGTTTCTAAAAAATTTTAAAACAGCATTAAGTTTTTTGTGTGTTTTTTGTCACAGTTAAAACATGATAAAATGGCTTGGAAGTAAAAGAGACTGCAGAACAAACTCCTTGCCAGCTTAAAGCAGACAACTGAAACCATTTCCCCTTCTGTCTCTTCAGCCCCTTTTCTGGCTATTCATTGTTAATATGAGAGAATCAGAGAAGATCCATTTAAGATCAGGCTTCTTGAAGGCTTTTGGTAATAGTACAGTTGTCAGTGTGTTTGGCAGAAGCATGAAAGCATTTTAAAAGCTTTTGTGTCACCGTGGCCTTGGCTTTGTCCTGGCTGTTAGAATGTCTGTGTGGCTTCAGCAGCACTCAGGACAATAAGAGGACACAAATAAGAAGCTTCGCGGCAACCTTCTTCTCCTCTGATCATGTGACATGTCACCTGCTTTTTTCCCTTCTTTCCCTATTTTCCCTTCATTTCACACTCTTCCTCTTTCAGGAAATCTGATTGCAGTGATGGAGCAGGGATTAGACTAAGCACCCTGGGGAGACTATTGAGTGGTTCTGCAAATGGAATGTGTTTTTGGTTGCTTTCATGAGCTTTATTCCTTTTCCATTTCATATATAACTCTTCTATACGCTGGTTTAAATCTTTTCTCAGTTTTCAGGGTAATGGAATAAATAATGACTCAGACTTGGGTGTTGTGACTCATGAGTCAGGACTCGTAAACAACGTTCATTTCATGGAATTATTTTTTTATGTCTCGCACTATTCCAACGACCACTTATTTACCACAATCTGGAGTTATTAGCCAAAAATTGGTCACCTCGTGCTGGAGTCCCATTACTTTTGTCCAAGGTGAACGGTTTTTGGCTAATAACTCCAGATCGCCGGGGGACAATAATGTTAAACGAGGGGTCATTGGATAGATGACACAGAGCTCTATCTGACTGTGAAATTTCACATTTAGAGTGTGACATATATTTTTCAGATTTAACATTTAGATTTGAGATAATTATGGCACATGCGCAGAATCATACAAATACTACCTTGTGTAACTTTGCTGGTTACATGTCACTGTCACATCAAACACCTTATAAATGTCATCTCAGTATCTATACCAGCCTACCAGTATTGGTGCCATACCAATAATATTTAGGTTTTGCTAAAATGATCGATAATGTATTTGATTTGCTCTTTCTTTTGGTCCATTTGTCATGAAATGTTTCATTGATTTTACTCTTCATGATTTGGTGCAAAAAATGAAGCACCGTTTGTCCAGTAATCCATATTTCAGTATTGACCAGCCAGGAACTGCTACCAATGTACTGGTTCTCAGTCTTAGGGTCCCCAAAATCTAGTTCCAGAGGTATTAGCCTTCAGTTCTGTTGAAAGTGGCATTACAATGTCTTAAAAAATATTCAATTTAACGTGAGCATTCCAACACTTGGAACAAGGACATATAAGGCCAAACTGTCCGAAAAATTCAGGACATTTCAAAATGTTGTAATAATTTGTCCCAAATCTCCAGATTTCAAACATGTATGTATAAATCGGAAATTCCTTTGTTATGGGAATTGCAGTACTGTTACATTCACCTCGTTTTTGCTCCCTCCATCTTATACAGGCCTGTAGTTTGCATTTGAAATGTTGATAAGTTTCAGGTGGCAGGTTGAAAGTAGTGAAGGACAAATTAATGATGGGTAAGGGAGGCAACAATCACTTTTATGCACAGCTCTCTTCTCCTGCCACTCTGAATGAGCTTAAATTATGTTGACCTTTCAGTCAAGCTGGAGCCTACGCTGATAACAAATGAACAAAAGAAGCAGAGCATGAGAGGAAGAAAATGGAGGCAAACACAGTACTTCGTACCAAACTCCTTGTCATACCAGCTTTTCCTGTCTGGAATGTAAACCTCTGACCTGACAACAATTCTGTTCAGTTACAAAGATTTACGAAAGATGATAGTGAGCAAACCACCTTCAGATCAGTGTATCTGAATTGTATGTTGATCTATCAGGTGTTTATATCATGGTAGGCTGATTTCAATGGGCGAGATGTGATGAGAGGATTAGTAGAACCATCAGTGTATTTCAGCTGATTATGCATTGTGTTATTGTGTGCGTGTTCTAAAAAATGATAAGTGGAAGCGACTGCATTTATCATTAATTTATCTGCGCATCTCTGATGCCCTATTTTTAGACACTTCAAAAGCAACTGTAACAAGGTCACCACATCTGAGCGTCTGTGTGTGTGTGTGTGTGTGTGTGTGTGTGTCCGCTTGGGTGCTTGAATACACATGCTTGTAACCTGACTGCTCAGGATTGATTAGTAAATGAACAGGGACATATTTTCAGCTTATCTTTCACCATCTAATCTTTCCCCCACACACCCCTCCCCACACCAACACACCCTCCGATTTGTGTTTTTAGTCATTGTCTAATAATAGCCACCAGTGTTCTTGAGGGAAACGCACACACACACACAAATGTAGCACTGCAGCCTGTCTGGATCAGTATCCTCCTGGACATTGTCTTGTCTCCAGATTTCTGTTTCAGTATGCTGGCATCTTTCACACTCATTTTCTCTTTTTCACCTCTCTGTCTAGTTCATATTTTCATGCATTCTCAAGTCTTTTTCATGTATGGCAGTCCAGCTCGATCGTTGTGAGAGAACGCAACATTAGCGGTTTCTTAAGATTAAAACAGATTGCCTGTTTTTTTCCCCGCTTTTTCTGCAGGTTACTTTAAAGCCATGATCAATTATCTAAGAAAAGCCCTGAAACTGCTTTTGACTACAGTGCTTCAAAGATTGTTCAGATCTGATGCTTAAAAGATATGGAGACATGTCTGACCTAGACGATCTGAAAATTAATTCAAATGTAAATCTGTTTAAAATAAATAATAAAACAAATTCTTAAAATCATTTATTGTATTGTCTTAAGAGTTTAATAAAACAAGCAACAACAATAAAATTACGACCACAAAAATTCAGTCAGTAATACATCATTGTTAACATCCCTCTGTATTGGAGAATAGTGCCATTCTGTACATTACACATTCAGGTAAAGCTCAGGACAGATAAGAATGTTTTCATTAGCGTTACCTGCACACTTGTGTGATCATGTATGAGTATTGTTAGTTTGACTGATGCACAAATTAGCTTCCAATGTTTTGTCACTGTCTGATCACCTGCATAACAAGGGGATGTGCTTTTGTTGCATTTCATATTTTGTAATAATATTTTATAATGAGAGTGTTTTTTTAATATTTGATCATGTATATATATGTAATGCTTTGTAATATCACAGTCTATAACAAAATGTTTACATTATGTAATCATTATATATTGTGCATGTTTTTTTAAAGTCACACTTTTCTGAATTTTCAATGTGTTTGGACCCATGTTGGGTTTTGAAGTAAATCATTAAACTGGTGGTAGCACTCAAAATCACATAGTTGCAAACAGAAATTAGCATTGTTGCAGCTGTGTTAATAGAAAATGCACCTTTTTAGTCCATTTTGTCAGACTGTTTGTGTGACTTCAACTTTTGGCTGCTTTTGCATATCATCACTTGCTTTTCTTTAGTAGTGTCGAACATGAAGGTGCACTACAGAGGCAGAACTGACCACGATAATTACAAAAGAACATTTAAATATTTTAAATATTATAAATTATAAATTTCTGTCAGACACAAAGCTACTGCTGGGCCCTCAGTAAGCTTTGAAAAGTCATGGTGTAATTTACCGGTTGGTTAAGTAAGTGTGAACAGAACTGCATGACACAATATCCTGTTCATCTGGCAGGGGGTGTGTTGAGTGAGATAGTGGTCTGACAGGAGCAGCAGGAGAAAGATCATAGAATTAAACAGTTCAGCAGTTCTTAATCCTGGAAACCTCATGTTTGGCACATTTTTAGCAGATCAGTTGTATAACATTACTTATGAGAAAAATGTACAAAAAGTGCAGCTCATAATAGAGATTTCCTGAGTTGTGTAAATTTTTTTCAGTGTGGAATAAAGCCCACTATTATAACCTTGGGATACCTTCAAGTGTTAGAATCTATTAGAAGAATGCACGTGGGAAAATGTGCCACAGCAAGGGTAAAAAATATCAAAGGGGGGAAAATGGGTTTTGTAATGGTCCTGAATAGTTTTGGACAATATATGTCTTCTTTATAGATGAACTGGGCTATATATTGGCAATGGGGTTTGCAGGTTAGGTCATGTGCTAGTCAGTTTAGATTTTTTTGGAAAAACAATTCATAAAAATGTCCCTTTTTTAAATGTGCTTTATGTCTAGTTAATGTTTGCGCTAAATAATTTTCTTCTTGTGCAGTTTTAAGAGAACGCCTCTGTCCAATCAATGCCAGCTCTGGAACAGATATGTTCTATCAATTCATTTAGCGCAGACTAGCAATACTTGGGAACCATGGCTTCATTTACTTAATTAATGCAAACCTAAATGTGATGCCATCTTGCAAATTATTTAAATATTCAATATTATTAACAAGAAATTGAAGTTCACTAATGCCATTCATCCCATACTTTTGGTATTATTTGATTAATGGGTCTACAGTGAACTACAGTATATTTAGGAACATTTAGATTTTGAACTAAGCCATCCTTTCCACCAGCAAGTAGGCAATGGATATCCATCATGTTGATTTATTCTGCAGAGCAGCCATGAAGGATTGATATAGGCTGCATGATGGGTGAAGAACGTCTCATAATTCAGGCGGATTCAAAAAGCTGTCTGGGCTGAAACAGCTCTAACCAAAACTTTAATAACGCATTGTAGGCCAAAAAGATAAGTAAACAGGGAAGACAGGCTATCCTTTAGATTATTTCCATAGAGAGACTGCGTGCAATGTGTACTGAATATTATGTTCTGAAATTAATCATATTTGTATACTACATCATGCTCTGTGTGGGGAAGGCCTGTATGAAGAATTACAAGCAAGATATTAATTATGATTATTATGAATCAGAAAATGATTTGTCATATGGACTTGTTGTATTTTTGGGGGGGTTTGTCTATATGAAATGTAAACTTTATTTTATATGTGTGAATTGAGGGACTGGAGAGTCAAAACAATGTTGAAATTGAATCAATGTTTACGTACTACAAAAAGTTTTTCTTGATTAGCACTGAAACCCTAATTTGTAAGAACATCATTTCTGACAGAAACATATATGTGCTCTGAAGCATCTATCTGCCCTGGAGAGATATATATATAGTTAAAACTTCGTAAAAATCACTATATGTGAATTTCAAACAGTATTAAGCGACGAAAGAGGTCAAACCTGTCAAATACTAAAGCTGGTGATATGAGGAGCACATAAAAGAAGACAGACAGAGAGATTTGTGCTAGTCTTTCCCGTTATATACGGGTCATGCCTCCTGTGTACTTTTTGTAAAAAAAACACACTTATTATACTTAACTCCCTTAGGTCTCCACATTCTTTCAATCCACTCTCAGTCCATACCAGGTTTGTGTTGTAACTAAACAATGAAGTTTTCACTTGTGGTATGATGGGTGATTATAATGCTGTGTCTTATGTCACAGCCACCAATACTCATTTTTAATGGAAGAACTACCTGCAATTACACCTTGGCATTTGTAATTCACTATAATTACCTATTTTGATATGCCCAGACATTTAGATAAGCTTTCAAAGCCAGTTTGTAGTCTTCTTTATTTAAAGATTAATGGCTCAGGCAAATTCCAATGAATCTTTTGTTCAAGACTGTATATTATAAAGACAATAATGTCATAATATGCACTATGGAGCATCTGTCAATGTCTGTTCTTTATTTTCCCTTTTCTTTTTTAAGGGCTTCTACTTAATGAATGTGTTGTATCATAAATTATGGTAACTCATATTCAATACAAATTATGTAAAAGAATCACTCTTTGATTGTATCAATAATTCACCTTGCTTTCTATATTTCTCTCCCAGCTGCAGAAACTGAAGCGCTCTCTTTCCTTCAAGTCTGTGATGAGGAGTAAAAGCGTGGATAACTTCTTCCAGAGGGCAAACTTTGAGGCTCCCTCTCGTCCTGACCTCATCACAGAGTCTCCGCCCCCTGTGATGGAGTCCCCCTCGCCACCGTGCTTTCACGAGCGTCCTTTGACCTTTGACCGGTCACCATCTCTGTCGCCGTCTATCAGCCCAAACCCTTCATTGTCTTCCCGTTCACCTTCAGTGAGCCCCTCCCTCTCCGTCAGCTCTAAGGTCCCACCCCAGTCTCAGCAACAGCCACAGAAAACACACTGTTTCCAGGAATATGTGTTTCGTCGCCCAACTCCCTGCCAGCAATGCAAGCAGGTGATCACAGGTATACCTTCCCACACACATCAACACATATATCTACAGAGCTATCTGAAGCCCTGTTGCAGTTATTTCTGGAGGAATTCAGTAGGTGGGATTTAAATTGGTTCGGGTATGTGTGCAAAATCCCCAAAAAAAGGTCATAGTCTGCATTAATCTATAGGACACAGTCAATAACAATTACAAAGCAAATTTTATTATCTTGAAAAACTAAGCACACTGCAGATTCATACTGAATAAATATCACATTATTCCTGTCAGACTGCATGAACTACTAACATTGCAGAAACAAAACAACCAGACAAGACAACATTTAGACTGTAATTGTGGTCTAAACTATTAGTTTTAGCTGAGAAATACAGCCTAAACTATAGACCATTGAAAAGAATGCATTTTTCTGCTTGTGTTCATTACTATACCAATTTAACGTTACACTGTTTGAGACCTACTGAATAGGAGCACTTGCAGCTGGGGATAAGGATCTGGACAAAAAGCTGGAACTTTATGATGCTAATAACAGCAATACATAATTTGCATGCCAAACACACTTGCCATGGAACAGCATAATATTTGGTCGATGGCTGTCATGTTGTTAGAAACACGAATGATGAATGGGGTATAGGAGGCTAATAAACAGCAGCATCAGTTACTCAGAAAGTAACTGAGTCAGTATTCTTTTTAATGTATCTGTAAAATACGTGAGGCTCAGAAAGTGAGCAGTGGGCGGAAGTGCATTGTAGGGTTTTAACTACTAAATATTAAAAAGCAAAGATGGGACACTTGAAAAGATGGGACAAGTAGGAGCTTTAATTATACAATGTATTACTATTCCTCAAAATAAATAGTACATATGGACTCTGTAATTAGATTCAGTTTGTAAATTCAGATATGTCTGTATTTTTTTTATTACAGGGTGTTTATTCTTTCTCTTTTTCTCCTGCTCTCTCTGCTGCTGCTGTAGGGAATTCGAAACAGGGTTTACGCTGCAAAACATGTAAACTGGGGGCTCATCTTTGGTGTTCCTCTGAACTTTCGCAACAAGTTTGCAATGGCAAGGTGAGTCTTTCTCTGTCTGTCTGTCTTTCTCTCTCTCTCTCTTTCTCTCACTGTGTGATTATTCAGATTGTGTTGCTTTACAGTCTGAAATGAAGTGAATCCATGTAACATTTAATATCCATGTGAAAGATGTCATAACATTTCAGAAAGAAATATGTAAATAATGGAAAAATTGAGATGGATAAAGGATGGCCCAGCAGAACTCAGGCAAGTAAAAAAGTTACCTCTGATTGACTGGGCTCTGATTAGTCCTCGCAAGGACATTCACCTTTTTCTCCTTCAACCCCTGTGTGGTCAATTTTTCTGGTACATTGGGTTATAGTCATGTTGAAAATTGAATCTTTTCACATTGAGGGCTTTCTAGCAGAGGGCAGCAGGTTTTCCTCAAGAATTTGATTTGCCCAATCCACTTGCCCAAACAACAGAATGCTGCCATCTTCAAGTTTTTCCGTAGGTATGTTGTTTTTTTGATGGTGAGCTGTATTGACTATTCATTAGATGTACTGTTTGGTGTTGAGGCCAAATAGTTTAATTTTGGTTAGACCATAACCACTTTTTTGAATTCTATCGAGAATGAATGTGGCCTTTCTGAATGAGCAGGTTTTCTCTTGCGATATAAGCCACATCTGTGGGGCACTTGGGTTATTGTTGTCTCATGCCCACAATGATCACTCTTTGAAGTGTATTTCTGTAACTTCTTTAGAATTCTTGGTATCCTCTCTGACCACTTTCCTCCTAGATCTTCAGTTTGGAGGGATGGCCTGATCCGTTGAAGGTCCTAGTAGTACCAAACATTTTCCACTTATTAATTATGTACTGTGCTCGTAAGGACTGTTTTTTAGATTTTTTTGCATCCATCTTCTGGCTTGTGTGTGTCTAAAATTGACAGTGCCTTGCTTCTTATAGTTGATTGTTTGCTTTCAGTTGGACTACCAAGCACTGGAATGATCACATGTTGTTAAAGTGGATGGGGCAATCATATAAAACACAGCTGATCACAGATGGAAGCTAGTCAGCTTTGTGTGCAATGGAGAAAGTGATTAGTTACACCTAGTTGATTAGAAGGTTTTTTTAACAGACTGGGTGATCGTTTACCCATCTCAGGGTTTTCTTTATTTCTTTTTTATGTATTTCTTTTTGTTATTATTTCCTTAGATGTTATAAGTGTCATTGAGTAAATACAGCTGAACATTAATTTTTTTCTCCTTATTTTGGGCTGCAAATCAACAAATGTGAATAATTTGAAGGGACTGATTCTTTTCTATACACACTCTATTTGTCTCTGTCTCTCGGGCTCTCACTCACAGCTGGGATCTTTTCGGCTTTTGCTATTCTGTAAGCACACAATAAAGGAGTCCTCCAAAACATCGTGCTCACACTAGCATGCACACACGCACACACACACACACACACTTGGGCATAATCATGCCTATTTTTGTGCTTTGATCTCTATGTTTGATATTCCAGCTTCCCCAGAAATAGCCCAATTAATACCACCAGTCAGTCGGTTGCTTCCTTCTACATCCCACTGTTAATTTAACACAGTGGTGTTTTAGATGTCATCAGGCCGACAGTGCCTTAAAGAGATAATAATAATAAGTGTGTGAGTCAGTGAAGTGCCTATGTTTGGTCCTTACACATGGAAATGCCTCTTCATGGTAAACTGGAGAAGTGACCCAGCACTGCAAAAATAAGTGAAACCATCTTCACTGTGGTCAAATTATGCTGCTACACTCAAAGTAGGCTGAATAATTTAGTAATATTCTTGATATTATTGGCTACTTTAGAGTGCTTGCTTTTGTGATAGATACATTGCAGTAGATACCACTTTTTTGTGCAGTGTGTAATGAGGGTACTCAGATAACAGAGTTCACACAAGGCCAGTGAATTAAGAAGATTGCACAGAAGGGGGTTGGGCAGAGGATGGGAAAAAGGGAGCGCAGCAGATAAGAAGAAGTAAAATGATCCCAGATGAGTCTGAATTTACGACTCAACTGTAGGTTCTGTCGACACAGGGAAGCTGTTAATGTAATTAAGGATTTACCCCTTTCACTCTCTCATTTCCCTTCTCTTTCTCTCTTACTTTCTCACCTCTCGCTCCCTCTCCCTGTGCCTTTTTTCTTTTCCTTTCATCCACTTCTGTCATTTCTTCTCCATTTTTATTTTTATCTTTCTCTGAATCTTTCTCTGTAGACTTTCTCTCTCTTTCTGTCTCTCCTTCTCCATCTATCTCTCTTCTCCTGTTGTATTTTATAAGCCTATTCTCTTTCTTTCACCCTCTCTATTTCTCTGTCCTCATGTCTCCAGCTTTACTTTACGTCCAAAAATCAGTAAGGGAATCAGCATCCATGTAATTTGGCAAAGAGCATTTGTAAATTAGCAAATTAAAAATTGACACCGGATAGAAACCTTTATAATCATGGACTAAGCTTAATCTATGTATTCTAAATTCAGCCTAATTTAAAGGGTAATTTCATTTAAAAAAATTTCTGCTCTTTTTCCTCACATGTTCGATGTAATGCATATTAATCCAGACATTCCACTACAAGTGAGTTCATGGATAATGGATTAGCCTTAGGTTAAATGGAGTATTTCAGGCCAGACTGCTATTTGACTGAGGCACAATACAAGATAACCAATCAGATAACTGGATTCATTTACATAAAATCAGTTGTAAAGGAACAAAAACAAAAACAGTCTGCGTAATTACTGAAACAGATTTTTTTAAAATTGCATCCTGTAAAAATGTATCATGACAAAGTGGACTTCAAGTAATCATAAAAATAAACAAGCACAATTGCTTTTTTGAATGCATATGTAGTACCACTAATGAATGGGGTTCTCTCACAGAAGATGAGGAGTTGATGGTGTTACATAATAGTCAGCATTTTAAATTGTAGTCTAGGAGATTATATCTTGAAATATTATTCTATAAATGGGTCGAGATTGTTCTCTTTATAGTGGTACACTCTGCCAATTTGTATAAACTATTTAGAGATTTCAATGTAAATTCTGCCCTTGTTCTTGTTCAGGCTCTCATTGGAACAGCATGTGTATTTGTGTGCGTCTGTGTAATTGTGAGAAAGAGTGTGAGAGAGAGAGAGAGATCAGCCAGTTTAAAAAGTTCCAATTCACCTCCCAGTGCCAAGAGCTCTCTCTGGGGTTCTGGCTTCTGCTGCGTTTGTGTCAAAATCAGCAATTATGAGACCTTCGTTTTCCCAAGGTCCAATACTGCTGACCTCCATTTTTGACACCACATATTTTTCTCAGGTCCCTTGTGTCCACATTTGCCATTTGTTAAGTGAGTGATTTAGAGAGAATAGCAACATCAGGTCAGTCCTCATTTACTGACCTTCTGGACTGCCTCTATATGCATATTTACAATTTTGTTAGCATTTTAACATAAATCTAGATGTAGGTATATAAAGTCAGAAACAATATAAACACTCATGTTTGTATTTATGTTATGCTCAGTATGTTGTACTGATACAAATGTGCCAGTGCAGACGCATAAATATTTTTAAAACGTAGAAAATGAGACACTTGGCTTAGTATTAAAGAGAAAACTGCAATAAAATCAAAGATGTCACCCTGAGCCAAATTCGTCTAACTGGTACATGACCCCTTTCTGCAGGTTTCCAAGTGGCCATTCTACCAGTAAGTTGGCTAATGTATAATAGCCAACTTATTATTATTAATCATACATCTTAAGATGCAAGGTTGAACCCTTGGACCTCCAAAGTTGTATTGTATTTTATGGCTACTGCGAAAAAAAGGTCAAAGGGCTGTGAGCAGCCAGTCATGCTACACAGCATCGGTTATCTCCCTTTATTTAAAAAAAGAAACATACAAATCATTAAACAATGCTGAGATTGACAACTACAATAATGGTGACCTGGTTGTTAGGGAGTTTCCCCTGCAATTGGAAGGTTGTGGGTTTAAATTCCAGAATGGCCAGTGGCACCACTGAGGTACCCTTTACAGAGTCTTTTGAAGTCTTTCGAAAGAACCAGAATGTGAGTCACGAACCAGGCCTTATATGACATCAGTGCCTGACCTCCCAAATGCTCTTTTGACTCAATGTGCACAAATTCCAACAGACACACACCAGAAAGTGTTCACAGAGGAGTGGAGGCTGTTATAGCTGCAAAGGCGGGTCAAATCCATACCTAATGCTCAAGATTTGCAATGGACTGTCCAATAACATAGGTGTGGTGCTAATATACTTTTGACCTGATAGTGTATGTGAACATACAGGAGCACATAAAAATTAGAAGTGTATTTTTCTCATTTAAGAGACAACTGACGGTTTAATTACTAGACAGAAAATTTCAGCATGCATTAAATCATTACATTTAACTCAATTTTGGCAGTAATTATTGTTCATGCCTAAACACTGTGCACATTTCATCCAATTAAACTATAATTATGCAAAAAGAAAACCTATTTTCATTTGACTATTCTCGCAGGGTATATATATATATATATGTATATATCCATCTGCAGTGTTTGTTCTTCTCAAGCTGACACATTGTCTTGGGTGTTGACAGCTTTTGACTCAACAGCACCTAATACATGCAATTACGTTAGACTATTTGACTGGAGAGAGGAGGCAGCAGGGCAGCCATGCGCTTGAGTCAGATGTGCTCAGCAGAGGTAATGAGCAGTGAAATTACTCCTATAACTCAACACACGGCATCACACACACAGTGTCCAGCACACACACTCAGGAAATAGACCACCCTCTCCACTTGGCAGAGAGATGCAGCAGCTATGAGTGGATGAAAGTAATGCAATTATGCCATTTTCCCCCCATCAAATTACAACTGGGTTTGGGATAACATAGATTGCATGTCACAAGTTAACAATATTCTTTCCTTCATTTTTTTCTTAGAAGCATGTACACTGAATAAATCGTTTTACACTCATTGTCTGTTTTATTAGAAACCTGTACCTTGTATTTCCATTGGTCATTTTATGAGTTTCACCATAAAATTGAATGTAGCTCATCTGTTGCTACATCATTTATTTGCCCCCACAAACAAGTTTGCTAAGCAGATATTTTTTCGGGTAGTGGACCATTCTCAGCACAGGGGTGACACTGATACTGACACTGATACTCATATTACATATATTAACTTTCATTGAACTTAAAATCAAGTACAATTCAAGAAAAATTTAACAATTTGTTTTTTCCTGAATTCAGTACATTCTGCAATAGTATACATGAATTAGAGATTAGTGTTGCCACACAGTCATTATGTCAAGGTGATATTTAATGACATTTATTATACTTTTGCAGAGTAGAATGTTTGTGTGACACTGTTTGTATTTTATTAATTTTGCTGCATTTCTTACTTTACTCAGAAATATTTTTAATCACATATATGCATGCATGTACACAATTAACATGTCTGTAGTCCAAATTTCAGCATCACCTCACAAATTCCATCTTTGTGCATCATTAATATGATTTTTTACATTTCAGCTGCTATGATATTGTTTCAAAGTATAATTTTACAATGGACTGTGTTCATGCGTGACAAATGGTGCACTTTCACTGAATAATATATCAATAATTAATTACAGAGTACAGGCTTTAAGCCCACCCTCAGGCCACAAACATCCAATTGAGCCTCATTCTTTCTATCTAACGCACCCATTTTGTTGCTAGATATTTCTTGTACTAGTTAATATCTTGTCTTGACAACTGCAGCAGTTTTATAATAAGAACTTACTATTTTTCTTGCTGTCTAAAATTAGTATCCTCTACCAGTACACACATAGTGTGTTTGCAGAGGTTTTTCACTGGCTAGTGTCACTGCTAGGTTTAGAGTGATCAGCTACCAAAAATATCCAGACAAGAGTGCCATTGTGGTCAAATACTAACCACTCATGAAGTGAGTACAGTTTATACCAATGCACACCAACAAAAGTGGAAAGTTAATTTATATTGTTATAAGAGAGGTGTATTCTGTAGAGCTATTTTTGCCCAATTCACAGGATTTGCACCACATTGTTTCAGTCATTAGCTTATTCAAATATGTTAGAAATGCATTTCAGAAGAAAATGCTTTGGGTAACAGTGATGGCAATGGCTGCAGATTGCCATCTTTGCAACATAGCCAGTGAGCTATTTCTTGCCAACTAGTTTGACATCTATGCAATGCTTGCAGTTGATCAGTGTTTGTGTGAGAGGCAGTTTGTTACCTTGGTAATATTTAAGTTTGGAACACTTGTTAACAGTTATTGTAACTTTCAAGCTGCTGTGGCTGGTGGTGTGGTAGTAAGGGAATTGGCCATGGATTGGGATTCCAGGCCATGGACTGGGATTCCAGGACTGCCAGTGGCACCACTGCGGTACCTTTGGGCAAAGTGCCCTCCCCACATACTTCTCCTTTGGTGCTGCAATGCTGGTTGTCCAATGCTTGGTGAAAAGGTTAAACAAATTTCACACTGTTTACACTGTGTGCTGTGCTGTAGTGTGTTCGTGTGTGACAAAAGGCTTTCACTTCATAATGTATCAACAATTAAATTCAGAGAAGAGGTTTTAAGCCCACTCACATACCACAACCATCCTACTTAGACTCATTCTTTCTAGCTAACGCACCAATTTTGTCTCTAGGTTTTTGTATTCTAGTTACTGTTACAAGAACAATGAAGCAGCTTAATCATAAGGTAACTTACTATTTTCTTGCTCTCTAAACACTTCAAAGATGAAAGAGAACTAAAAGAACTGTAAAAATTTCTGAATGTTTTTTTAAGCACGGTA
Organism: Rhabdalestes septentrionalis; assembly: GCA_037832545.1. Lineage (NCBI taxonomy): Eukaryota > Metazoa > Chordata > Actinopteri > Characiformes > Alestidae > Rhabdalestes > Rhabdalestes septentrionalis. The sequence continues at coordinate 24,080,564 of JBBMFX010000101.1, forward strand.
ATTTCTCTCTCCCACTCAGGGTTCCCTTCAACACTGTTTATTTGATTGTTTTTTTTATCTGTTGTTATTCAAAAGATTTAGACATTGTCTACTATTTGTCCTGGCTCCTTTAAGTTTTAACCAGATTATATATTCCACTCAGCTTTCAAACATGTCATTAAGCAGGATGTCCTGTGACACCACATTTTAAATTTGTGCATATGAAGGGACATTTCTGCAGTGAATGTACATATATATAAGCAACAGGGGTGTGTGTGCACAGAGGAGGGGGCAGGGATTCTTCAGCATCCTGAAGAGTGACATTCCAGATGACAGACATCAACTTCAGTATCATCAGTGAGAGGAAAGCTCAGTACACTCACTGCTACTGGAAAACATTCCTGCTGGCCACCAGAAACAATGAGCACCAGAAACAGCATTAAGCCACACCGCATTTATAGATCTGCTTTTTTATACAATTACAGATTTTAGCCTGGTCGAGAGTGTACAGTTTTTTTCACACTCACTGCATTTATCAGTACTCAATTTCTGAACAAGGCTGACCAGATGTTCTTTGGGTTGAATACAGCATTGCAAATTTCATGAAGCAATGTGAATGTAATTGCTTTTTCCTGTAATTGCAGTAGCACATTACTGTGATGAATTTAATGACTTGAATTGAGTAACATTTCTTATTTATTTGTCTAAAAAAACTATATATATTGCATATTTAAATAATAAAATTCTTCTCCATAAAGGTTACCGGTATAGACTTTTACTGGTGTGGTGAAGCAATAAGTTGTGACAGTAGATTACTTTTTTCCCAGATATAATCTCTCTAAATTAAATTACATTACATTACCATTTTTTTGCTTCTTTTTTGCTACACAATTTGTCTTGGTAATTTTTAGCACTCTAGTGAATATCTGTGAATTTGTGGGCACACTAATAAAACAATCATGATTTTAACATTTACCATCAAAAAAACGCATTTTTCACTTACATTTTTCTACATCTTTGTCCAGTTTTATGGACAAACAAGGGATGATAATTTTGCATATGTGAACATGTTCATTGACATTGTAGTGGCAATAGAGTCTGTGTGTCACTACTGCTTTAAATATTCACACTTTATATTAATGTATGGCAAGAAGCACACATACAAACAGAATTGCTCACTCGCATTCTCAGTGCATCCTCAGCAGAATAGTCTTAAAATAGACTCTGCCATAGCACTTTTCACCTAAAAGCTCGAGTAACAATGACATTGTAAGTGGCATCTATTTATAAACTCCTCTCTGGTTCTCTCTGTCTCTCTCTCTCTCTCTCTCTTTCTCGCATCCTTTTATCATTTTGTCACTTCTTTTATACCCCTAGTGTCTCCATGTTGTTTCTCTTTTCTCTATCTCATTATTACCCTTTCTATTTTTGGCTTTGCACAGTCTTCGCTGTTGCGTTTCTTGCTGACTTGTAACTCTTCTTCTCGTCTCTTTTCTCTCTCTTACTTCCTTCTCTTTTCTCTCTCTTACTTCCTTCTCTTTTCTCTCTGTCCTCCTTATCTTTTTTCCTTCACTTTCTCCTGTTATCTACTAGTCTGGGGCATTCAAACGGAACTTCAGCTCACCACTGCTCACCAATGACCTGTTTGGGGTGGTAAAGGAGACTCCATCTGCCCAAGGTGAGAATATAACAGGACGTCCTGTTGTTCTGCACTCCGTTAGTACTCTTTACAAAAAATGAAATGATACAGAAGAGATACAATATGTTTTACACCCAATGTCAGGTATATTAGAATCCCAACTTCCCACTCCCACTCACTGGCTAATTTATCCATCTACCTGTCCGCATCAAGTGAGCCACAAGTACAATAAAACAGCTAGTGAGTGTGAATGGAACAAGAGGAAATCAGACAGTATAGAATAATGGCCCACATACCCGAAAGCCTATTGTGTACAGATTCATATGCAGATACACATGCATATTACCAACAGCTTGAATACCATTTTTCTGGTTATCATTTAAATAGATTATATTTTCAGTGTACAAAAATTTGCAAGGCCGGTATTAATCCTAGTTCAATTAGCTGCTCTTTGCTAAAACATTCCAGAGATATTACATGTTCAGCATGTTCCAAAAAAATTAACACTGGAATAGAATAACTAGAATATACCTATACCTATATCTTTCATGACCAGTTTTATGAAATTGACTGTAGTCAAATTCTATGTGAACTTTAGCTACATACATGTACAACAGACAGGGGATTCCAGATTTTACAGTGTAAAGAATTTTTTACATTTAGAAATTGTGAAAGTGTTGCATCAGCAGTGATGTGGAAATCATGAATAGAATGCTGGAATGTAATTATGTGTCCATTGTATGAGTAAATGATCAACAGCAGTTCATTATAAATATAGAGGGAATTAAAAAAATCGGACGGCTTGTGGGAAGCTCTCACACAGTCTGGCCGATCAAGCTTTAATGCTGTGATAGTATCTGCCAGATGGGAGTAGTGTGAAAAGTGAGATGTGAGAGGACTCGTGCACAATGCATGAGCCCCTTCTGATGCAGAACCTATGGAAGATGTCCTGTAGAGAGGGGAGAGATGACCTGATGATGTTCCCAGCTGTTTTAACAATCTGCTGCCAGTCCTTACAGCCTGCAGGACTTGCACTGCTGCACCAAACAGAGATCCAGCTGGTCAGGAAACTCTCTACGATGACCCTGTAGAACACTGCATAGATTTGGGGATGGAGGTTTGCTTCAGTCGTTTTTAGAAATGCAGACCATGCCATAATGTTTTGGTGAGGGACGAGGTGTTGGTCAAGGTGAGGTCATCTGCACTCCCAGAATTCTAGTCTTCTTTACTGTTTCTATCTTGAACTGTCTCTTGTTTTGTCTAGTTCTTGGTGGTCTGGTGTTCTCACTGCACCAGACCACCAACTTCCGTGTGCTGACTTATCATTGTGTCTGATTTCAACAGTGAAATTGATTATGTGTTTTGAGCTGTACTTGGCATTGCAGTCATGGGACAGCAGAGTGAACACTAGTGAACTGATCATGCAGCTCTCTTGTCCAGATAGAGAGTTTAAGAGCAGAGGATATGGCATTCTTGGTCAACCTGTTCAAGCAATATGCAAACTGTAGTAAAACCAGTGATTAGGGAGGCTCTTAATGTGGACGTTTTGAAGATGTCTATGAAGAGGTCAGCCAGTCGACTAGCACACTCTCAAGAGAACTCGACCAGGAGTGTTTGGTCTGGCAGGTCTGGCAGCTTTTTTGGGATGCTTGACCTTGGTTAAAGTTCTCCACACATCAGCTGTAGGAAGACAGATGACCTGACAGATGATTTGATCAGTGGTGGGCAGTGGCTTCACTCACAGGCTATTTGTTCAGTGAAACAAGCCATGCATGGGACTTGTTCAGTTCCTCAGGAAGTGTATTGTCACTGCTGCGTGGTGCAGGCTTCTATTAAATGACAGCCTGAATGAACTGCCAATGGCTGTGTTTGTCTTTGGTGTTTTGGTTGTTGAAAGCTGTTGTGAGAGTGACTCTGTCCAAGGACCTGAAGGCAGGATGTTGGTCTCTCTGCAGTGCATGAACTTTAGCTGTAAACCAAAGTTTTTCTTTGGCTCTTCTGGTGACACATTTGGAGACAGTAACATCCTCTTTGAATTTGCTGATGTAGCAGGTCACAGGGTGAATATACCTCTTCAAGTTGCTGGAGCTGCTGTAGGTAGTGGCTTGTCTGAAGTTGTCTCACAGCTGCACTTGTAGAAGGAAATTTTATTCCCATAGAAGGACATTTTATTCCCTCTTTCTATATTTGAGTAATGCATGGCTGAGAGAAAATGTATAAATGATCAAGCAAAGGATTGCTCAGGGCCTTTTTCTGCAGAAAAATCCGCCCAGGCTGCCTTCTGAAGCTTTTTTCAATAAACGCCTGACTTTTCTGAACTCAGAGCCTTCTCTCTCCTTCAAAAAGACCTGCACCAAAAACTCAGCGCCAACACACTCAGCCAGACCATGATAATTTTCATGGATGGATGAATGGATGGATTGATGGATGAATGGTGCAAAGTTTAGAATGTAAACGGTGCAGAAAAATCAAACATGAAGTTTAGGACAGAAAACAATGACACACAAATTACAAGTCAAGGATTATAAAGTATTGCACTTCTTGAGGAAAGATAATTTTTTTTATTAAATGTATAAAATTACAATATACAAGAATAAATAGGTAAATGCACATATTGTAGACAGGATTGAGATTATTGCACATTGCCCTGGGATTTGTGGAAAGCTACAGAAATGGTAAAGAGTTTGTGTGTATTTAGTGTAGTGATGGGTTGTCACTAAGGCTGTTGGTCCTAGTTCTGATGGTCCTGTAATGCCTGCCCAAGGGCAAAAGGTTGAACAGGTCATGAGCAGGATGGGTACTGTCTCTGATGATTCCCACAGCTCTGCTGAGATGCAGTAAGTGAATATGCTCTCGATGGTGGAGTGGTAGAAAGTGGTAGATCAGCCCCACTAGTGTTGTGTCACCAGCCAATTGTGTTGCTGATGAGGGTCAGTCTGCAGTCAGAGGTGTATAATTTGAACAGCAGTGGGCTCAGCACACACCCTTACTCTGGGTCTGGGTGGAGGAGAGGTGGGACTCAGTCTTACTGTCTGGGTTTGCTGACCAAGATGTCAGTTTGCTGACCAAGATGTCGGGATGATGATGTTAAAGGCTGAGCTGATATCGATGAAGAGCATTTTAACCTAACGCTCCCAATGCTCCAGGTGGTTCAGGGCAGTGTGAAGGGCGGTGGCTATGAAATCTTTGGTTGACCAGTTTGCTCTGTAGGCTAACTGGTGGGGGTCAACAGAGGGGGGAGGCTAGCTTTGATGTGGTTTAGAACCAACCGCTCAAAGCACCTAGTGATGAAGGGTGTGAGTGCAACTTATCGGTATGTATTTAGGCTATTGTGGCTGACGTTTTGAGTATTAGGATGATGGGGGCAGATTTCAGACAGACTGGGATGGTAGTCTGCATCAGGGAGAGGTTGAAAATTGTGGTGGAGACCTGTGAGAGCTGGTCTGCACAGGCTCCCCAAGGCTCCATCCGATACGGACGCTTTTCTGGGGTTCACTGTGCTGAGCATCCATTTAACGTCCTGTACCTTTACAGTCAGTGAAAGGGAGCTGGAAACTGGTTGGTACTGTGATGGTGTCACTACTAGCTGTGGTGTATGAGTCTCGAAATATTTGAAGAAGATTTTCAGCTATTCTGCTAGCATAAAATTCGAGTGCCCAGCTGTGTGAGTCTGTCACCTGAAGTTGATGATCTGTTGAATACCCTGCCACATCTGCTTTGTGTTTTTGTCAAGGAGGCGATTTTTTATTTTCCCTCTGTAGTCAGATTTGGCTTTCTTGACTGTCATTTTCATATCTGCTCTGGCAGCATTGTACAATTCTTTGTTTTCTAACCTGAAGGCAGATTTCCGGAGCTATTTGCAGACCTGGCTGGTCATCCAGGGCTTCTGTTTGGGAAACACTTGGATGCGTTTGTTCACAATAACATTCCCCACACTGAATGAGATGTAGGACAGGACAGCAGCTGTGTGTGTGGCCAGGTCCTGCTATTCAAAAAGGCTCCATTTGGTGCTAGTGAAACAGTCTTGGAGCTGAAGAAGTGTGTCTTCTGGCCATGTGGTGATGGACTTGATCACAGGAGCAGTACTTCTTCTGAGAAGCATGTATGCAGGGGCAAGGAGCAAAGAGAGGTGGTCTGACTGTCCTAAGTGTGGATGCTTTGTGGCTCTGTAAGCATGTTTATTGTTAGTGTAGATGTGATCTGATGTGGTCAGACACTTAATATGCTGATGGAACGTAGGCAGGACAGACTTTAATTTTGCCTTATTAAAATCATGAGCTAAAATATGTACACCAACGAGATATGTCGGCTGTAGCTTGTTGATGGTGTCTGATAACAGTGAGAGAGCTATGCTAAAATTAGTACTGGGTGGAATATAAACTGCCGTGATTAGCACAGCTTTTAGCCCTATCTGTCAGAAAAAAGTTATGTGAACAGTATGTATGCATGATTAAACACCAGCTATGCTATGTACGTATGTGCGCAAACCACCTCCTCTGCTCTTACTGGAGTATTTGTTTTGGTCCCAGCAGTGCACAGTTGGGCTTGCTAGTTGCACGGCCGCTTCGGGAATCAGTGGGTTCAGCCAAGTTTCGGATACAGTCCCAAACATAGCGATTTGCCTACATGAATATCAAACACCAATGAGTTGTTTCAACTCGTCAATTTTGTAGATCAGGGATCTTGCGGTGGTGAGGAACAAACTTGAAAGAGGAGTTTTTGTAGATCTTTCCTCAGTCTTGTTAATAGGCCAGAATGGCATCCCTGCTTTTGCTTTCTCTCCTGTCACCTGCCAGTGCTAATAACAATCCACGGAGCACCTGGTGGTCTTGTGCTCTCGGTTCGGAAGCTCAATGAGCAATGAGACTTCTCTGTGTTTATTGGTTTCATGACGCAGCCTATGTCCAGTAACTCCTGGCAACTGTATTGGTAGTTAATGTGCTGCTGTGTGGTTCCTGCTGTGTCCATGTTTGTGCAGCGCAAGGGAAAGGAACAGTTGACCCAGTGTATGAAGCCTTGCGATACGGAACGTCACTTGCCCAGATGAGCCGCTCCAGCTTCAGCAGCATCACTGAATCGCCATGTCACCAGGTAATCCAACATAAACCACATTTGGGATGATTGTGGTCTCTATGGAATGATCTCTACTCTATTGATTATTACAAAAACACAGATGTACATATTACTCAGTTATGAATTTTGAGTCTGTATGAGGACCCACACTTTAATTCTTCACTCTGAACCACAGAATACATAGGTTCAGATTAATGACTGAATTATAGGTCTAAAGTTTAGGAAGTATAGACAGAGTTAAATGTGAGAATTACATTTTTAAAAAAGGCATGATGGCAGTCTTGCATTCTCAGGTCACTTTATTACAAACTCCTTCCTTCTGGATCCACCTTGCTGAAGTACAGTTACAGACTTTCACCCATCTGTCGATGCAGAGCTTATGTTAGCCAAGCTCTAGCCCTTAATCTCCGATCAAGCATCTTTGCCCAACATTTGGGCTTCCAGCTCATAAAACCCACAAAAACAGGAACTCAAAAAATTTGAATACTGTGAAGACATCAGCCCAAATTTTATCAATGGATTTCAATGGAAAGTCTAGTTGAAGGGCAAAATGTGGCAGGAGAAGATGCACCAGTAGAGTGGAATGAGGGAGGCGGGGCTCCTCCCTCATTCCACTCTTTCTTGGTCTCTACTAGATTCTTGAATCTTCCCTGTTTGATAATCCGCTGAAGGCCAAGGTCATCTCTTCTGCTGGTGCATCTTCTCTTGACACATTTTGCCCTTCCACTAGACTTTCCATTGATATGTTTGGACAGAGCACTCTGTGAACAGCCAGCCTTTTTGGCTTACCCATCTTATGGAGGGTATCAATCATGCTCAGTCTTCCCCATATTGAACCTAACTAAGTTAATAGAACCAAATTGAACCAATTAATTGACACCAGGGAAACCTGTGCAGGGGCTTTGAGTTTAGTAGGTGAGTTGTGTGTGACACTCATTTTAAAACATTCATGCCCTGTAAAATTTGGGCTGTCTTCAAACTATTCAAATTTTTTGAATTCCTGTTTTTGTGGGTTTTATGAGCTGGAAGGCCAAATTATGTACAAATATACAACTAAGTACTTGAAATCATTAAAATTGTGGGCCCTGAATTTATAATCTATGAAAGTTGTATGTTTTGAATGGAATTATAGAAATAAAAAAACTTTTATGCCCTTGACCTGTGCATTGAAGAACAATGGTATGAGCAAATAAATTCATGTACAACCCGAAAGTAACAATTAAAAGAGCTTTTAAGATGTTAGTCACCATAAGCCAGTGTCCAACACAAGATAACACAGATAAACCAGTGTCCAACACAAGGTAGCACAGATAAACCAGTGTCCAACACAAATTAGCACAGATAAACCAGTGTCCAACACAAGAAAGCACAGATAAACCAGTGTCCAACACAAGATAGCACAGATAAACCAGTGTCCAACACAAGATGGCACAGATAAACCAGTGTCCAACACAAGGTAGCACAGATAAACCAGTGTCCAACACAAATTAGCACAGATAAACCAGTGTCCAACACAAGAAAGCACAGATAAACAAGCTTCCTGAATGCTAGGTAGAGTGTCTAATTGCACATACGCCGAAGGGCATGGTAGCACGTCTAGATGAGTTTCATGTATCGGCAGGACACCGGACCGGGTCAAAGTCACTTGGTGCAATTAATCAGCATAAGCTCAGTAAATGGCAAGCACGCAGGAGAGCAAACACCAGTTTTAGTCTGTTTTACACCATTTTTACTTGTTGAAATCAGATTTTACTAGGGTTGCACCGCTACAGGTATTGGGTCGAAAACATTAAAATACTCATACTCATATTCATATGTGAATTGCCAATACCATGTACCGATACCACTAAACAATATCCTATTTCACTACACCAACTTATCACACTGGTCAGATGTGTTTTGTTGTCCTGCCTGACATCAATATCTAGTGGAGAGACAACAAGCTGGAAACGTCAGATATTCTATCCACGAGCTGTGAGATTTTTTTCAATAGGAGGAGTAAGCAATGTCAGCGATTTGAAAATAAATTGAAGATAAAAGACAATGACAGAAGTAAGGCGGACTGTAAGATCTGTACTGCTATGGTGTTGAGGAGCAGGAAGGAAAGTATATGGTTTAACAATAGCAATTTGAATATGGAACATCTGAAAATACATCAGAGTGCTAAGTTGCTGATGCTAGTGCAAGAACGTTAACGTTTTGTGCATGTTTTATTTATTTAATAATAAGGGTTTTCACATATAATCCTCTTTAATGGGACCAAACTAGATGTTGTCCATAAAGTGGACAGACAGAAAGAGGACTGTTCACAGTGTGAGTTCATTTGAAGGGGACTCGTTTCTTTTTATGTTCACACTGTGAGTTCATTTGAAGGGGACTGGGTTCTGTTTCTGCTCCGGGGCTGTACCACGTCATCTAAATATGGCAAGCCTAGAGGGTGAAAACAGTCAAAGTGAATCCGGAGCGCTTTGTGTTATAATGTGCGAGTTAACTGAAGCCGGCCGCGGACTTAAAGCTCTGTTCAAACCACAATGAACAGTTTATATTTGCCTAGGAATTGCCTTCTGTTAATACTTTTTGTATTAATCATTATTATACTTTTAGCAAAATATTTTCCAATTTAGTCTGAATAAGTATTAAATTAGGATAATTTCTAAAACACTACAAGTACATGTGCATATACTTGCTATACTTATATTTATACTCCAGTATACTGCAATCTGTAGAAGAGAAAATAAAAATGTTCTCCAAATTACTTGATGAATAGTGTGAGTATGTCACAATAGAGGTACACCATTTTGTAAAAGATCACACTTAAGAGTCAAATATTATTCATGCGTATTCCTTTCCAGTTAATCATATTGCTACCAAAGTGCTTTGACAATGATGTGGGATACATTAGGCACACATGTCAGTGAAAAAGATATATTAGGCAGCACATCTTCAGAGCTGTTTTGCCAGTAAAAGACAAGGACCTGCAGACTTTTAGACAGGTGGTTTTAATGTCATCGTTGTTAAGTGTAAAGTTCATTTTCAAGTTAAAAAATAATGCCCTCTCTCTATCTCTCTCTCTCTCTCTCTCTCTCTGTCCCCTGCCTCTCTTTGCTGTTGCCCTTGATCCTCACTCTCTGGCTCATCAATCCTTCAGCCAGATCCGCAGTATCAGAGCTACATCAACAGCTGGCCCATCCCTGTTCCGCTGAAAAATGCCGTCTTTTATTGCTGAGGTTGTCAGGTTGGACAGGATTTACAGACCACTGGCGCACATCCGGTTCATCCAGATAAGAAGCTGGAGTTGTCTTTGTTTCGAGCAATTACAATTTGCAAATGCTGTTTTAACATAAAAAGGTAAACCTGTAGATATGTGTGTCCTTTAATACAGAGCAAATGTCATTTGAGTGAATAATTGTCATTTTGAATGTAATTTGACCAAAACTGAGCCCCGTTCTAATTTACCTTATAAGGGTCTCATCCGCGATCCTAAAAACTCTATAGAGCTGCTCTCAAGAGCATCCTGACCATGAGCATCTCTTCATGGTTTGAGAATTGCTCTGTCCAGGTCCACAAAACCTTGAGCAATGATCAGAGCAGCGGGACACTAGATCTGCTCTGCCCTCCTTGTAGAACATTTACATCAGATGCTGTCAGACCAGTCAAGTTTATTTATATTTTTATCCCACACAAAAGTCATTCAATTGCTTTACTGGAATATAATAAAAATACTAAAAAAGAATAAAACAGTAAGAAATAAAAAAGAATAAAATAAATAAAAGAAGATTAAAAGTGTGATGGAAGTGCAGATACTGTATTTAAAAGAAGGTGGAAGAGAAATGCAGTTTTTGCAGTTTTTTAAAGCGGCAGATGGATCTATATCACAACACTCCATGTCATAATACTGTTCATACCATAACACTGCATATACCATAATACTTTTCATTCAGTAGTCATTCCTATACCATAATACTCTTTATTACATAATGCATTCTGCACCTTTTCTTTACTATAAAGCACATGACCGTTCACCAGTTACATAATGATAACCTGCACATTTACTCTCCACTGCTAATATTCTGATTTATTATTGTTTATATTTGTCAAAATATTCTATTATTCTACTCTTTATTCTATTCGGCATCGTCTAACTGCACATCGTTGTGTCTTAGTAGAGATTCAGAGTTACAATTTACTGCAATTTGCACTTGCTTACCTGTTCATGTGACAAATAACAACTCGAATCTTGAATTTTGAGTCAGTGGGGTTACTGGTCATTAGGAAAAAATAGCTTTTGTGGCAGGTTGAGAGTTGCATTCCAGTGGCCGCATGCAGTGAAACTGATTAGCTATTTCACTGAGCTTCAGCCACAGCTCAGCCAGAAGAGGCGAAAAAAGCTCTGGGGCAAAATCATGATGAGAATTGATGAGCTGTTCTGACAGGAGGGTGTTTGATTATGGAGTTTAGGCTCTCAGGGCCCTCCCTGTCGTTTGACGGCTCCATCTGGCTGGGCGGAGAGCCTGAACACTGCTAATCTACCGCCAGCCTGTCGGGCTCCGACACAACAGACGGACACACAACAACATACGGATGCACACAAAGCAGGATCCTCTGAATTACTATTGCTGTCACTGATTTGTCATTGGTCAGAGATTTATATGTGGTGTAGAAAGACACAGAGAGAAAAGATGTGGAGTCCATCCAAGTGGTCCAACTCACTGATTGACAACTTCCACGAGAGTGGGCCCTTGGGCTGGCCATTCAGATTATTAGATCAGATAAGCTATAATTTACACTCACAAAGTGTGGTTCATTGCTGCAAACTGCCTGTTGTTAAATATCATACTTATGGTGCAATTTGATTGAATTCTGGAAAGTTTACATCCATTCACATTTTACTGTTATGTTGCTGTATGTTCTAGTTATAATATAATTTCAGATTCACATCCCAATCATACTACACTGCTGTATTGTCTGTTTATTGTATGGTCACTGTTGTACCTGGCACTTTGTTCAGTGCTGCGGACTGCCTCCGGTGCAGTATCGTGACTGGTGCAACAATAGTCACTCTGAAAGGTTTACATTCCCATCCCGTTCAGACATTACTGTTACTGTTGTGGTGTGTATTTATTGTGGGGTTTCTATTGTTTCACTCATAACTTCCCCTTTTTGTTAAATTGAGCTATATGTTGCACCGTGGTTTGTGTTCAAACCTGCTGATGAAGATAAATTGACCTTGAACCTTTAATTTCGCCCATCACAGTATAGAAAGCACACTATAGTAAGCTCGTCACATGAAGTACATGGTGTGATCTCTAAAGTTTGTAAGGACACTTTATTCCAGACACTCACATGGGCCTGAACTGCCCTAAATGGACTTTCTGAACTGTTGGACTGTAAACACACACTTCTACATACATACAGATTCTGGGTTAGTGTGTGGACAGTACCCTGCTCAAGGCTACCTCAGTGGTACCACTAGCAGTCCTGGGATTCAAACCCATGCCCTTCTGATCACCGGGGAGAATTCCTAACCCCTATGCCACCAGCTACTGGCTATGGGCATATAATAATAATCCAGGTCTTCAGACAAGGGTTTAGACTAGTCCTGGACTATATTGCTCTTTCAATTGAAAATCTCCACTCAGAATACTGTTTAATCGAGGACTAGGCTTAATCCCTATCTGGCCTATCTGGGAAAACTATTCTATTTTATTAGAATTTACATGTAATTAGAGGATCTGAAAATTGTTCATGCATGATTGTTATTTATGATGCATAGAGGGTCAAGAAATAGACAGGAGATGGACCTGGAATATCCACCCACCTATCCCTCTTCGGAATCTTTTATCCTTAACCAGTGCACCTGTCCCAATGGCCACAGGGGTTGAATTCAGCACACAAATTATTTTTTTCAAAATGACATTCCTTGACCACAAGATGGAGACAAAATATTACAATCCAGATTCTCACTGACCGATTTTGATCAAACAGATTTGCGTCTCTCAGCCCTGAAATCAAAACGTATTACTTCTACAGCACTGAGATCCTTCTGTGTATGAAAAAAAGGCTCCACCCTGTCAAACACATCAAGATAAAAACATAAGGAGTTCCCCTGGATGTGAAATTCTTAACATTTGTCTGAATGCAGGATCTATTTGTCTCAATGGAATTAAATCAACAATTAAAAATAAAATAGCAACTCCAACATCTTTATTAGTAAAAAAAAGAATACAGAAAAGTTCATCTAATATTTACAAAACTACGCCCTCAAAGTTACAGAAAAAAGAGAAAAGCTCTCTGAGTGGAATTATAGGGGCAGTGTAACATTCCTTGAAGCGCATCACTGCAAATTGGCACAGCGAGTAAGAGATATAATAGTGCAGTATTAAAATAGTAACTGACATGTCTTTGGAATAAAACATTCTTTTGCTGGACTTATTTTAAGGCTCTTGTTCTGTCCAAACACACATTCAGCTGTACAAATACAAAAGGAAGACTTGGGTGCATTTGGGGTCCCCTCCATCTGCTACAGTGTTAAACTAAATAATAAGCAAACACAGTCCTGTAAGAATTCCTGCAAGCCTGTACAAGAAGGCACATGGTTCAGAAGAAAATCTGGAGGTAATCAGATGCAAAAGTGAAAGCAAGGCATTCCTTATTCAGCCTTGGAGGCAGAAGCACTAACCTCCCCCACTGGAGCTTTGCAGGACATTCAGGAGTTTGTGGAATAATCTCTGAACTCTGCATTCTAACATTAAGCT
>JBBMFX010000101.1:24114517-24124563 GCA_037832545.1 Rhabdalestes septentrionalis
CTGATCCACATTTTCCAGTTCCGATTTGATTCCGATACACGACAGCCGATACCAATACAGATTCCGATATAATACATTCCAAAATAATTAATTTATACTTCAGAAAAAGGAAGCGGCAACATCTGTAAAACAAAAAACACATTTAAATAGTTCTTAACTATTATGTCCATTTTAGCAGCAACAAATGTGTAAATATAATAATGTGCAAAACTAATGCATTTTAAAATGTGTAATCTTACCACTTATGTATTTAAAGAGGACTGGCCAAGATGCCCAGCATTAGCTTTGTCGTGTTTTGAGAGATAGAGTGAGGGGAAAAACAGACAACAAATCACAGAAAATAGCCCCTGAAAGAACCCCAAAGAGCCCGGTATCAGGCTATATAGGAATCGGAATGTACGGCTATACTTATCTCTAATAATATATATATTATATATTAGGGTTTAACAATACACTGAATCCACAATTCGATTCGTGTCACGATTTTTGTCTCACGATTCAGTTCGTATCGCGATTCATTTGCGGTGGAGGAGAGGAAAAGTTCTAAGGCGCCATTTTGTTTGGAGACACCTTATCTTTACCAAAAAATTATAAACCATTATTCGCTTAAATACCGCTTCCTTTCCATTCATACTGAGAGTCGAGAAGTTGAGTTGGAGGAGTCAACTCATCTCTCTGTTAACTGCTCTGTTCAAACCAAAGAAACTCCGCCCAGCTGCCTGGAGCCACAAAACTCGCTCAAAACCAGCAGCGGAGCTAGAATTTTTTACATGGGGTGTAAAAAAAATGTACAAATATGCTCTCAAAACATTTTAATTTCATTTTTAAAGAAATTTTAAAGATAAACCAGTATATGTTCGCACTGAACTGCGGTCTCCCACAGTGCTAGACTGTAAAATATCGATGTTAAGCAGGGTAAATACAATAATCAATTGATGTAATTTACAGTAATTGAAATACAGGGCTTTAAGAAGAACAAAACAAAATATGCCCCCTATGTGTTTGTTGTTTATGTTTGGGTGCAGCACTGATGATCAGGTGACTGCCTTGCTAGTTGCGGATGTAGAACTACATAAGGATTGGCTAAGTACAAATACGCAGACAGGATAGAAATACACAAGGGCAAACTGGGAACTGATGTGATGGAGTGGGGCTACAAATAGCTACAAAAAGTTTAGGTACTAAATTGGAGGGCAGGGCAGGGCAGGGTGGAGCAAGAGACCAAAACTGTGTCCACAAAGTTGGAAGAATGGTGTTGTCCAAAATATCTTGGTATACTGAAATATTAATATTGCACGTCACTGGAAGTAATACATATGTCCATATAATCACCAATATAAAATATTTCAGTACAGGCAGTTTTATTTCCCTCATAACCCCTCCTGTCCCAATTTGGCAATTACCAGTTATCACGAGATGATTTCCTGTTGATCAGTCACTAATGGCTTTCATCCACTTTTAGCATTAATTTTACTTATTGTACTATTATTCTAAACTCTTCTAAATCACTGGCATTATCAGGGAAATATATTTTGGAAACTATGGACAACAAAGTGTGAATTCTCGACATAAAAGAATCCACACTCAAGTAAAAAAATCTATAAGTACCTAATATTTTGGGCCCAAAAATGTATCATAGTTAGCTAGCACTAGTGTTGAAAAAAGTCTGAAGTTTGTGTGTGTGTGTGTGTCTGTTTGTGTGTCTGTGTGTGTGTTTGTGTGTGTTTCTGAGCTCAAATTGCTTCTCCCTGTTTTCCAGATGAAATCCTGGCCCAGTTTCCCACCACTAAAAAGGACGAGCGAGATAAACCTCCTAAGCCAGCTTCCTCCTCTGGGTCAGTCTTCTGCCAGTGTAAACATTCACTGATCCATCTGTACCCGTTTACAGCTGTATTATGATCTCAGTCTTGAGCAGCAGAGGGCGTATCTTCACCACATCGTCTGCCACGTGGCCATATGGCACACTCTGCAGACTATCCCTTAAACACACTAATTGACCTACACATTCATTCTTAACTGCTTGCTATTGAGGGGTTGGCAAACTTCACAGAACTCAAATTGGTTACATCCCTGCAACAGTGGAAATCTTCAGTTTTTAATTACATATTTACTGTGCAGTGTCACTGGAATTTTACCATTGTATGGAGTCTTAAGAACCAGAGTTGTTGTTTTAATATACTTCATGCTTATTTATTATTTAATTTATTTTGCTGTAATTACTTCTTTTATAAAACGTTGAAAAATTCTAGCATATGCCCTTCAATCAGCTAAAAAAGTTGTACATCAGACATGAACAAGTTTTGAATGTCCTATCATTCCCACACAAGTACATTTTGTAAATGAAGTCTCTGCATTTATAATCGTGACATCTGTAGTTCTGCGAAGCCCTCCGCCACATCTGCAACTCTGGAACTGGACAAACTGATGGCATCCCTGTCGGACTTCAGGGTTCAGAGCACAGTGAGTAGCAACATCCATGGCCTGTACATAAAAATCTTTTGTATCCCATTTGTTGATTGTATTAGCCTGCGTCTAGCCTTAAATTAGTTTCTGACAACAAATTTCCCTCAGGCTGCTCATGGCTGGCTCATTACAGTGCTTCTGTGCTGAGAATAGTTCACCACCCAAATAATATCTGATCAGTAATGTTGCTGTGGCCATAAATTGACTAATGATGGGTAAACTGATCTGCCTAGAAAACAACAGCTGTAGGACAGGTGAGCAGATAACTTAGCACCAGGCACTTAATTTGTGTTTATCTACTTAAAAACATTCATAGCATGTACATAACTCACATGCAAATACTCTGCAGTCTGGGAATGTTACACCAGATGTTGGGTGGAGCTCAAATATTGGCCAATTCATAGAAGCACTAGATGGGTTTCTAATGAAGTCGACAGGTATTTTGTGCTATAGCTAGTAGTAAATGCTAGTGTCAGGGTTCATAATTAAAGGATTTGCTATGCTGCTTTGACATATATATATATTAATATTCCCACTGATCTCTCCTTTAGCCAGCAGTGCCGGTCCATCCAGTGGTCACTCCTACACAGCAACCTGTGGCCCCCCCTCCTTCTTCCTCTGGCGGCTCACTGGACAGCATGCTAGGTCTCCTCCAATCAGATTTGAGCAGGCAGGGTGTGCCCACATCTTCCAAGGGAAACTGCTCTGCATGCCAAAAGCCAGTTGTAGGACAGGTGAGGAGATAAAGCTTTATTTAATCGGCAGACATTTCATTTGAGTTTATCTACTTAAGAATGTCATAAAACATAACTAGCATGTAAATATTGTGTAGCCTGGGAATGCTATATTATATTGACAAACGTATTGGGGCACAACAGGTTTTGATCATATCTAAATAGATTAAATAAGATTAAAGCTATTTTTGGTTGCCAGTTCAGCAGTTTGTGGCATTTCTGTAAACATTTATGACCACTTACCATCAGGCCATTTTTCATCAGAATTTATTTTAATATACACATATTCAAAAGTTTAAACAACCTGATTTAAACCCACATCAAGTGAATAAGTAAACATCCTCTACAGGAAATTATGTAAAATTTGCAGAAAATTCTACATTCTACTATTACTTTACTGCTGACAACACCATGTAAGAACCAAACCTCTTAAGACAAATTACTTAAGAAAACTGATTTTGTCTTTTTTAATATCCTAATTAAACATTACCCAAAATCTCATTTTCTGACCTGTAGGTGGTGACAGCACTGGGGCGTGTTTGGCATCCAGAGCACTTTGTGTGTTCTGAGTGTGAGTGTGAACTTGGAAACAGAAACTTCTTTGAGAAAGATGGCCGGCCATACTGTGAGCCAGATTATTTCCGTCTGTACTCACCACAATGTGCCCATTGCAGCAAGCCCATTCTTAATGTGAGTGGCCTTTAATATACATTACATTTGGCAGACACTGTTATGCAAGGTGACTTATAATTCGAGTATAAATACTCATGTTTCAGGGTGGTGTGAGAACCAGAGGAAAGTTCCTTGTGCTAAAAGTTTATGTAGGCAGTGCAAGAAGGCAGATAGATCATTAGGAGAGGAGATACTCTCTGAATAGATGAGTCTTGGGTTTTGGAAGCTAGAGGGGAATTATGCTGCTCTGGTTGGTTTAGGCAGCTCATTCCACAAGCAGGGAACCACAAAAGCGAAGAGTCTTGACTGGGTTTGCCTTGTGTGTAGGGATGGTAGAGCAAGATGATGTTCTTTGGAGGAGCAGCAGGAGCGAGTAGGAACATAAGTCTGAATGATAGGATTAAGATAGCTGAGAGCAGACCCATGTTTCACTCTGTAGGCAAGAGTTGGTGACTTGAACTTATATCGGGCAGCCATAGTCCAGCCAGAGTAGGTCAATCAGTATTGGGATGACATGCAAACTTTTGGGTTGATTGAAGACCAGCAGAGCTGTTGTGTCCTGAACCAACTGTAAGGGTCTTATCATCCAAGCTGGAAGACCAACTAGGAGGGCACTGAACTAATCAAGGCAAGAGATAACCATGGATTTGGGTGGCATACTGAGTCAGGTATGGCCTGATTTTCCAGATGTTTTATACGGTGAAGTGATATAGAGATGCAACAGATGTAATGAGAGAAAGATTTAATGTGGTCAGGGAAGGTTAGGGGGTCATCAGTCATGACGCCCAGGGTTCTCACCTTCTTGGAGAGGCTGGGAAGTGAAGAGGCAGTTTTTTTATTGATATTTTACTGGATAGAATGTCCATCTTGGCAAGATTTAGCTGTAGGTGGCGATCTTTCATCCATGTGGATATGTCTGATATGGTGTGGATGAGCGGCAGGAAATCATCAGCATGGCAGAAGCCATGAAAGTGGATAATCAAGGCCAAAGATTTGCAAATAGGAGGGGCCCCAGTACTGAGCCTTGGGGGACTGAACCGAGGACTGAGCTGTCAGTATGAACAATTATTAAGCTTCAGTCACTGACAGCAGAGCTGTTTCTGTAGAATGGTCTTGAATATGCCGAGCAAGGTGAGGTTCAGGGGTGGGGTTTTAGCTCGTTGTCATAGATATGCCAAAACTGCCCCATGACCATATGCAAAATGTAAGGTAGTGAGAAACAGGGGGGCCTTAACTGAAGACCAGCTATCCTTCTCTAATAGGGCTGGGCAATTAATCGAAAAGTAATTGAAATCGACATTCAGAACCTATAATCGATCAAAACTTTACAGGTCGATTATTTCATTTACTTTCACTTTTAAAAAACTAGCGCTTGGGGAGTCAAAAATGTTAATAAGAAAAACATTGAAAATAATTTATTTTGTTTTCTATTTAAGTTACTTTTTTTATAAGAACAAAGTTACTGTTCATTTTAGGTAATGTGTGCTTTAATTTCAGTTGTTCAACACTGATGTTCAATAAATAATCTTAGATAGTAGATGTGTTTCCTTCAATTAGTTTAAAATGCACCCTTCCTTCAAAAATCTCTCACTTGTAATATGTGAGCAAGTACAAAACTTGTCAGTGAACTATGAAGGCAAAAAAATATATATATATATACACACACAAAATAATCGTTCATTAATCGTAATCGAGTTAAAATGTTCAATTAATCGTGATTTAGATTTTAGGCCAAATCGCCCAGCACTATTCTCTAACCACATCGAATCTGTCATGTTCCTTTGCCTTGTACACCATCAGGAAAATCAGACCGTAACCAACATTGTATGATGCTCATCTCCTGGTGCGAACTACGGTTATCTCTCACCTTGAGTACTGCAATGCCCTCTTTGTGGGTCTCCCAGCTTACATGATAAGACTCTCACAGCTGGTTCAACTTGGCTGGTCTTCAACCACACAAAAGGTCACATGTCACCCCAACACTAACTGACCTACACTGGCTACCCATGGCTTCCCAAATATAATTCAAGTCACTAACTCTTGCCTATACAATGACATCTGGGTCTGCACCTAGCAACATTAATACTATCACTCAGGCTTATGTCTCTGCCATTCCTACACTCAATCCTTGCACTTCTCCCTGCATCATATTCTCCTCAAATTATAAGTTGCATTGGATAAAAGCATCTGCCAAATGAATGTAATGTTCATTTGGAATGTTCTGTATCTGAGCATTAGCTGTCACTTTAATAGTCAGCGCTTGGCTTTAGTTTTATTTTTTTTCATAGAAAATGGTCACTGCGTTGGACAAGAACTGGCATCCTGAGTGCTTCTGTTGTGTTAAGTGCAGCCGGACATTTGGAGATGAAGGTACCAGAGTTTTAACTAGGAATGATCTTGCAGTCTTTGGGTGGGGAGGATGGCCCTCCCCCTCACTCTCATTACTGCTGCTGGCCAGTAGGCTTTTCTAATCTTGTAAATAATTAAGAAACATTACTGTTTTTAATGTAAGGCCAGTGTCTTGTAGTCACCATATTCTGGTATTTAATCCGTGTGCTGCGGCTCTATAAGAAACTCTATGTATTTACTACAGAGCAATGTCAGTGTCTCTTTATCTTAAGTTTAAATGCTTGTTATCTGCTGGTTCAGGATTCCACGACCGTGATGGGGAGCAGTACTGCCAGCAGTGCTTTTTGGCCCTTTTTGCCTCTCGCTGTCAAGGCTGTACTCAGCCCATCATGGAGAATTACATCTCCGCCCTCAACGCTTTGTGGCATCCACAGTGCTTTGTGTGCAGGGTGAGTAGCCCATAGCAGGCATTTTTTCAGTATCTACTCCATTAAATATTGTCTTGTGTTTTTTACATTTCAGACCTAGCAAGATCAAATGGGCTATACTGACTACTGAGGATGGGAGGATGCAATTTGGAACATCAGTATTTTTATTGACATCACAGATCAATGCAGTTCGAGGGTCTCTATTCGAGACACTGCATTTTCACTTATGGAAAGAGTTTGCTGTGTGTTGAGTACAGAAAAAAGGAATAAAACCTTGGAAACCTGTCAGCTGGACCATTCTTTACCAAAGGAATAGCAATCAGAGATCATCCTGCCCCACAATTCCATTTAAGGCAACAATTCTCAAATCTACACTCAATCTGAAAACGTACAATTATATATTTATTGATTCAGGGGATCAGAAGGGATCCGAAGTGTGTGTGTGTGTGTGTGTGATGCATTGGCTGTACAAAACATCAGTCTATACATTAATGCTATGCTGCAATATGCTAGTTGACAATCACTGACATGATGACCTTTCGTAGTCATAGGTAAGTTATCGGGTGTTTTGTTGAATCAAGCTGTTCAAAGCCAAATTATTATGCCAGGTATTTAGTCATAAAGGGCAGTGATTTCCCAATGAGTTTTAAAGGACCCATAATCCATACTTTTCTTCTATTTATCTTTTTCATTTGCATGGGGCTAAAACACCTCTTAATTGTTTTGCTGCTCAGTTTCCATACATGGATTGAATAGATGGGAACTTTAACAATATCTACCTACTTCAATTCCAGAAAGTGATGGGTCCTTTATAATCATAATACAGCGCAGTATAATGCTAATTCCTATTCCCCAACAGCTACATTCTGGCACCTTCCTCTGCAGAAAAATGTAAATATTGTACAGCACAGTATTAGTGTTGTCAGTTCACAAACCATTAATTCTGGCAGTGTTTCCAAAGGGGCCTAATTCAGTGAAATGTGATAGCAATTCTGGTAAAAATGCCAGTAACAGTGAAAGGTTCTAGTAATGGTCTGCATTTAGTGTGATTGCCAAGCGTGCCCAAGCACAGAACCTGAATGCGAATTAACATTTGTGTCTCTTTCTATAACAGGAGTGTTTCAGTCCATTTGTGAACGGAAGTTTCTTTGAGCACGAGGGCCAGCCGTTGTGCGAGGTGCACTATCATCAGTCTCGCGGCAGCGTGTGCCACGCGTGCAGGGAGCCCATCCTGGGACGCTGTGTCACAGCCATGGGTGCCAAGTTCCACCCCCATCACCTGGTGTGCAACTTCTGCCTGAAGCCGCTTAGTAAGGGCTGCTTCAAGGAGCAGGAGAACAAGCCTTACTGCCACCCCTGCTTCCTCAAGCTCTTCGGCTGAGGACCCAAAGGACTGTACAGCATGAGATTAGAGGGAGGTTCATTTTTGTACCACGTGTGTTCAGGACGTCCTGCATATTTTGAAAGAGATTAAGAAGGAGCCTTAAAAGCTGGTGTCTGAAGTTTGCTTGTTAAGCCTTGCACTGGAGCTATGAAACTAATATAGCTATCAAGTCATGAAAGCCTACATCCCAACAATTAACACTGTGTTAACAGTATGACTAAACTATCACATACTCATTTCAAACAAGGGGTGCACTGAAGTATATGCCACAAAATGTTTGGCCAAAAGTTTTTTAGTCAGACGAGAAGGGTCAAAAGCTAAATTAAAACTATACAAATAGATTTTATGGTTATAAAAATGGTAAATAGTAATTAAAACTGATGTTTGATCCAGTGCCAGGGAGTGTAGATGCATTCAGACAGTCAGTAGCAGATAAACAGTGGAAATATTACTTGGTTTCTTCATTGTACATTAGACAAGCAATCTGTAATCACTGTTTGTTCAACAGGTGTTAAGAATAGGAGCAACACCCACGAGCTACTCAGAACACAACAATAAAGCAACTACACAGAATACAGGAAAGCAACAAAGTTATTACTAGTGCACTGATGCCATCTGTAGCCACGGTTTTTCAATTCTCCCAAGTCAATGTGCATGGAGAAATGAAATACAACATAATTCATTGTTTGGGGTCATGAAAACTAAAACAGAAGGTTTCTCTGTTGAGAATGCTGAACATAACTATAAACTTTATAAACAGTAGCAGTAGTCAACATTTGCCCATTTTATACATTTATGGATGCCAGAATACTTGGATTAATTTAACAACACATAATAATTTAGGCATGCATGATGCTACTTGGTGGGCTCTGGTGCTTGTTAGTTACAGTAGCATAGCTCCTGTAGCAGTAAAGAAGCAAAATTCAGAAAACAAATGTAAAACTTGTGACAAATTTGTGAGTATTTTACTTTTGGCCAAACTGTCATTTTAACAGAAACTCTTCTGGGGTTGTAGAAAGGGAATAATGTTCTGGTTTTCTTGCTTTCTCTCACCCTTTTTAAAAATAGGGGGGAAAAAAAGGAAAAGCTTTTTGTATCTGAGATATCATAAACCAAACGAATTTTTTAGAAAATGTGTGAAGTGCTGAATCAGGCTCAGTCAAAAATGTTAATGGTCCAATCAGAGATATTGGTCTCCTTCCAAAAATGGATATTTGGACCATGTTTTCAATTCTGCCATGCATCTGTAAAAAAACCCCAACTAATTCATACAATTGCTCACCTACCCCAGCTGTAGCCGATCAGCAAAGTCATGTTTTGTCCAAATTGTGCTGATTTAGCTTAAAACTTTAGCTACAAAATTAATAAACACTAGAAGTTCATTGTCACTCAAATCTGCTCCATAAATACATACCCTAAATGCTTATGTAATGACTGCCTCAATACACAGATACAGAGACACAATACAGTATTACAGTATGAAAATGATCACAACAAGCACATACAGGACTGGAGAGGATTGATCTTGGGTGACTATTGACTTTTAGTGTTAGCATCATTTTCCTCATCGCTCCAGTTACAAAATGAAGTGCATCTTCATTTGTGTACATTTTTTGCTGAACTGCTCCTTTAAGTAATGTATCTCCAAACCTCTGGAAATGCATCCAAAGGGTAAGGAAAGAATAATAATTAAATTTTAAAAAATAATAATTGAGGTTGAAAGAATGTAAAATAACAGACACGGCACAAAAATATGTATAGTCCCTAATATGAAGGCGATACAAAATAAGGCCTATGCAAGCCATAATAAAACCAAAGATTTTATTTTTAATCCTTATAACTTGATGTATTAAATAAATAAAAAGACAAGTTTTATAGAATATCTTGACAATCACCAGTTGTTTTACAGGATTGTATTTATAGAATTTTTATGAATGCTCCATTTCCATTGCCAAACATCATCAACATATCAGGTTTTCTTAATGCGTGTCTGTGTACGTTTGTGTACACACATAT
>JBBMFX010000101.1:24124663-24134943 GCA_037832545.1 Rhabdalestes septentrionalis
ATTTAAACGTCTTCTAAAGATAATGTTTTTATTTGATTTGTTTTAATTCTAATGATAGCATTATTATTTATGTGCACACCCAAAAGCCCAAAAAGGGGACAAACTTTCAAATGAAAAGGATTTTAAAACAAAACCTGCATTAACATGCGATAAAATAATTGTCAGTGTTTAGTAAATAATGCGTTAACGCGACAATGTGTTATCTTGCCTAGCCCTATTTTAATAATAAAAATACTTTCTCTCAAAAATAAAACAGCTTTGGTGAAGCTGATGGCTCTGACAGAACTATATTATTTGTTTGGTTTACATTCTTAGTGTGAGTCATAGATGAGCGCTTGTTGATTCCATGAAATTTGACCGGCTGTATTGTTTATTGTGTTGTATTTCTTTGCTTGTAAATTGAGCAGATTGTCAAATATTGTTGTGGGTTGCAGAAGGTTTAGAGCCTCCTGCATTAGTTAAAAGTTTAAAAACCATTTATGAACAAAACTTATTGCACTTCAACCTGCTTGTCCTGTATCAAAATGACAACATTGGAATATGAAAATGTCCTACAACCCTGTTGCCCACTGGAAATTCCCCCAATGCTTTAAGCTTTCACTTCAGGTTAGGAAACTCGGATATTTGACCCATTGCATACCCATGACACTTTGGCAAACACATTTATCCAAAGTGACTTCTTTGCAATACAAACATAGGTGAATGCAGCACTAAGAGCCTTGCCCAAAGGTTTACTGGTGTAGTGTGGTGAGCTGAGCTATCCAAGTTAGGAACTGAACCCCAATCTTCAGCTTGGAAGGCAGCAATGTTATCCACTACTCTAACTAACCACCAAGGAAAGGCACAACAAAACATTTGTTGGCCAAATCTGTCCAATATTTTGGATTCTACTGGATTAGACAGGAGTTTATCAATAGATCTAGCAACTTGGGATGTCCAGATTTTCATGGCATTTTGTGAAACAAGCATTTCCACCAGTTCTCTCATGGTTGACGGCTCCCCAATGACAAATCACAGGGAGGCAGTCTTTGGTGGCAGCGCCCATCTAAATTTGACATTCACCTGTGAGAAGGGAATTTTATTACATGTACACAGTCACTCCATTGATGGGCCTTTCCTCTGCCATCTCAATAAATCTGGCCTTCTTTTTCCAAGCATGTGAGGCATTTGGGCAAGAAAAAGCTCACCACACCCCTTTTTAGTTACTGTAGCTTTTAATGTAGGCAGTTAAAGTGTGGAAGCTTTCTTTAAACCGACCAATAACTGATAAGCAACGGTCTAAAAAGCTTTGTGTTCAGTGGTTTTGGCTGGTCATCTTTAAACCATGAACGTTTGATAAAACACACTCTGCGATTCCAAAGTCTGGAATTACGGTATATCAGTAATATTTTTCCAGTTTTCTTCTAAGAAATGCAAATATGGGGCTTGGCTAATGCAATTTCACTTTTGAAATGAATGGAAAGATTTAAAACGAATAAAAACTGCAAAAAAACTTAAATTTTAAATGAAGTCACATTTTCTTTGTAAAATTAATATCAAGAATGAAGTTGTATAACTGAATAATATCAAGACATTGCTTGTAATAAAATAATAATGCAGAAAGCAATTATAATGGAATGACGAACATTAAATGGATATCCACAATTAAGTCATAATAAATAGCAATGCAGACTGAAGTTATAATAAAAATGGATGTTCCGAATCAATGCATAATTCACGGTTTGGGTGAAGTTACAATTATATTATGTATGCAAAAGTTAATATCCATAATGTAGCTATCATGCCTAATTTTAAAGTGGTTATGAAGTTTGTAGATATATCATTAAATTATTACGTAATTAAAATGTATGTCTAGTGTAGTATATTTCGATATTTAAAATTGTAAATGATATTGTTCTATGTACAACAATAACAAAACTTGATTCCAAAACTTTGAATTCTAGCTGAGGATTTAAGCTTGTTTTTAATGTCTGTCCTTTCAGGATATCAGCCTTCGAATGGCAGCGCAGGACGAATGTTAATGCCTTCCAAAGGTAACATCAGTCTCACCATGGAATCAAGAAATACTTAATGATATTTCATTGAAAAACCTTATGAATATAAGGAACAATACAGTAATATCTCTGTGTTTTCCGAAACTTTTCCAAACTGAGGGGCATCTAGATGTCTAATACTTTTGTACACTACTATATATTAACATTAACTATCAATCTATTAATTACAAATTGCTTGGTTTAGGTTATGGACATGGTCCACAGGCAGCCAATTCTTACCCCAACAAATTCAAAGGCCAAGGTAAGGATGAGAAGTACTCCAGAAAATAACAGTTAAAAAAGGATTCTCTTTGCATATCTAACTATTCCAATTTGATCTCAAAAAGAGTATAGAAACAGTAATTATTCATATTTAATCAATATATTAATAATTTAAAAAATGTTATGTTGTAAAATCCGAAGCTCAAATCCTAGTATCCTAGAATTTATTTTTCAAAGGTGTGTAGAAGATATATAACATTAAATTTGGTTTTGTACATATATATATTTAAACAGGATTTGGTGCCCAACCTCCCCCATCCAATGGAAATGGAGCATTATCCAATGGTGTGTATTATTAATCTTTTCAATGTTGAAGATATGAAGGGTCTACATGTATTAAGACTTAAATATCTTTGTTTTTTGTTTAAGGTTATGGTGCAGCACAACCCACAGGACATGGTGGAAAGACTAAAGGTGATTTTAAATGGTTATATATTGTTATGATTTCCAATAAATTAATGAAAATGTGTTAATAAAAAAAATTAGAAAAAAAATGTGAATCTTTGTATCTGTTGGTTCTTTAGACATTTCTTTGTGTGTTTATTTTTACAATTACAATCTTAAAAGTGGTAGAATATTTTATTTTTAAATTAATATTTAAAAAATAATATTCATGCATCAGGATCTGACAAAATGCTTCTTAAAGGATATGGCGCTGCTTCCACTGCTCTTGGAGCTGGGGCCAGGCCGAATGGTGGGTATATTACTGCCAACAGTTGAAAATAATACAATATTTTTCAGTAGGGGTAATCTGGAATAACCTTTATTGAATCTTGTGTGTTAATACATTTGGTTTACAGGCTATGGACCAGCCCCTATTCCCAATAGCAATGGTAGGGTTTCTTTTTTTCTTTTTTACTTACTTCCTCAAATGGCATGCTGACATCAAAATGTTCAGTACAGATTTGTAGTAAAAGCAGCAACACCAACAGTGTTGTTGGCTCATATTTAATTTATAATATATTAATAGTAATATTCTTTATTAAGCAAGTGTGTTTGATTTACAGTTGCACCACCAGCTGCAGTCAAAGGAAATGGAGGTAAATTTTGAAAATGAACTTATCAAACAGTTTTTCAGTTACACCTTCACCCAATTGACCTGTCAATTCAACTCATGTTAATAGGTTATGGTGCAGCACTTGGTGCATCCAATGGACAGGCTGCCCAACCCAGTGGTAAAGTCAAATTTTACAAATCCTATTTGGAAAAAAAATGTGATTTGACTATACTTTTACATACATTGCATAAACCTTCTAACAGGACATTTATTGTAGTTTGACTGGGTCATCCTTACACTTATCTTCTAACTGCAGGTGGCTATGGGTCCAAGCCAAGTAAGCCTGGATATGGAGGGAGGCCTTATTATGGTATGTTGGGTAATTTCAATTGTGTACATTTGCTTTCACAAATGCCTTGTTTAGTTCGGTTGAATCGCACTAGAGTTCGTTTTCCCAGTTGGTGCCATTCTTTGTGCATGTGAAAATCCAAAAGCCGACCAGACGAACCCTGGGGCAGTTCATTTGCGGTAAGAACACGATCCGGACTAGAATAGACCCAATTGTAAAAAGTACTGCATCTTTTGGCACTAATCCAGCTGCTGTAGTCAGCTGCGCAGTGCATTATGGGATAAGGAGACGTATTTGTTTACAATACGAACACAGTGATATTTTGCTTATTTAGCAATCAGCTCAGGGAAAGGTGGTGTAATAGATCAGTGCAGGGTTAAGGCAAAGAAACTCCACCAGCAGTATCCAAGTGCGGGATACCCGCAAGTTAATTCTGACCAATTGAAAACCTGTTTAGAAAATACCTTCAATGGCAAATCTGGCCAACGAATGATGTATATGTTTTCATGTGACTGCATTTTGGTTCGTTTCAAACTGGTTCCGGACCAGAGTACTCAAGTGAAAAGGACCAAAACCGCAGAAAAATTCTAGAATATATCATATGTTGCCCATGGTCAGGATCACATATGTGAAAGCACCCTAGATGTATAAACAACTACAACCTAGATGCATTATCACAAGGAAAGGTTGATTGAGTGGTTGAAATAAGAGACACCCAAATTTTGGTTTTATAGACAAAAAAAGTTAAACAATTATCTCGCACTGTGGATTCAAACCACAAGAATGCGGCAGCTCTTACCAAGCCATTTATGTTTGAGTACAGCTGAAAACTCACACAGCTGCATTCACAAGCTGATTAGTTTCACTTAAACCACAACAAACAGTGAAAATCATTTTTTGTAACTGACCTGAGCTTTAATGTCTCAAAGTACACTTATGAGTCAGCTGTGTGTTTTTCTATATGTTTGTGTTTTTAAACTTTTTGTCCTTTTCTGTCCTCCATACCTGTGTCATTACTGACGCACATTTTAAAGCTGACACAACTGTCCTGTCTGCCTCCCCGTTTATTACAGAGGGGACTCGACCACAAAAAATATTTTTTTAAAGCATCAACTGATCCTCTATTTGATAAGGTGCATACAAGTCCACTGAACGGAATATTGATGTTGCTAGATTTTCAAACTCCATCAGAGGAGAAGCGTCCACAAAAACACCCATAATTCTAATAATAATAGTAGAGAATACTAATAATATGCAGTCATACACACTTTGAATTTATGTTTGACCATAAGCGTCGTCGCACATTTCAAAATAATTGTTTGCCTCCCCCCCCACATTTAACATAAATTATTAGTTCACCAGCGCTGTTAAATCTTGAATCTTTCACGAAAGAATCCACTCCACTAAACTGATAGTAGGATACACACACTGCTGGAAATCCGAGCAGCTTATCTATGCACTGACGAGTCACTTCACTTGCATGTGGTGAGTTGAGGGAAAACCCGAGCGGATTTCCAGTGGTGTGTGTTCTTCTATCGATTAAGTGGGTTCTTTCGCGAAAGTTTCAAGATTAAGCAGAGGTTTCCGAACACTCCCACTCCCTAAAAGGACGAGATTTGCATGCACGCAGCAACACCGCCCCAAACAAACCCCACCCACCATGCCCAAAATCCTGCCCCACACCCAAACCCCACCTCCGTGCGTCCCCCTCACATGAAAATTGCTGTGTTTGACAGTTTTACTTTAATTGATTTAGTGTTGCAGGTGTTGTTTAGGATAAGCTACTTAGCAAGCTAGTCAAGCTAGCTACTGCTAGCTAGTGCTATGCCATTTTATTGATATGCCATAAAAATATATTTGTGAATAAAAATAATCCACCCCAAAACCATGATAAGTCTCTTATACATTTAGAACTGAGTCTGATTTTTTGTACCAAAGGTTTACTGGTGTAGTGTGGTTTGTTTACAGACCAAAAAGGAATTTCATTTTTGCTGATATAAATTTCAGTCTAAATGATGTGTAATTTTTGTGTGTGTAAAGGCTCATACTGTAGGATGAATCCAATACAATTCTGGATGCTGGATATCCAGTATGTTTAGTGGCATTAGTGTCATTTTCTAAATTTAGATTAACATTGAATTAAAAACTAAACGTGTTATCAAAGTGTGGATTCACAGTGATGGCAGAGGGTCACTAATATCTTGGTTAGCTCACAATATGTTTGAGGCTGAAGCATGGATATGCCATTTGTAGTATTTTGATGTCACACGTATTTTTTTTTTCATTTTGATTTAACGAATATGTTTTAGGTGGAATTGGAACAGGTCTGGGACCCCAGCAGGCTGGCAAACAAAGAGGAGGTCAGTGAATTACTTCTTTCATACACTAGTATTTCACATTAGTTATTTCATACCAACAGTAACATACATACACTATGTGGACAAAAGTATTGGGAAGCCTGACCATTAGACCAACATTTTATTAACACTATATTGAAATACGCAGACTTTAAAATGAAATTTTTCCTCGCATCCCCTCTGTGCAGCAAAAAACAGCTTCCACTCTTCTTGGAAGTTTATCCACAAGACTTTGGTGTTTCTGCGGGAATTTGAGCCAATCCATTCTGTAGAGTATTTATGAGGTCAGACACTGATTTTGGACAAGGAGTTCTCAATACCAGTTCATCTCAAAGGTGTTGGATGAGGTCGAGGTCAGGGCTCTCTGTGGCCAGTCAGGTTCTTCCACACATAACCCACCCAGCTATGCCTTTATGGAGCTCGCTTTGAGCACTGATGCACAGTCATGCTGGAAAAAACGTTTTTTCCCCAAACTGTGTCCACAAAGTTGAAGGCATGGTGTTTTCCAAAATTATTTGATATGATGAAGAATTAAGAT
The DNA here is from genome assembly GCA_037832545.1 of Rhabdalestes septentrionalis. Taxonomy (NCBI): domain Eukaryota; kingdom Metazoa; phylum Chordata; class Actinopteri; order Characiformes; family Alestidae; genus Rhabdalestes; species Rhabdalestes septentrionalis. Next base: position 24,131,220 of record JBBMFX010000101.1, read on the forward strand.
TGTCCTTCACTGGAAGTAAGAGGTGTGTCCCAATACTTTTGTCCATATAGTCTGTCCCAGTACATTTGTACATGTAGTGTATGGACCTGAAGGCCTATGTATTGTATTTTATAGGGGTTCTTCTATTGGGGCCATAGACAAAAATACCCCTAAATTCTCCCATAGTGGTGGGAAGGGGTGGGCTGGGGTCTTCATGAATGCAGCAGGGTCATTGATGATGATTAGAATGGCAGATGTTTGGATCAAGGTCTATAGGCTCATTTTATTTTTGAAAATGTATGGTTGTCGCACCCCATGCCCTGGCCTAGCAATACCACAGTGTCCCTCATATACATTATAAAATAAATAAAAACTGCTCTTCTAACTGTAGGTTATGGGAATGGCTACGGCTACAAAGCTCATTCCTTCGGAGGTGAGTTTAATAATAATTGTATAACACATAATACACGTTGTACAGTATGTTTTTTGATAGCTGATTTCTAGAACCTCATATTAGAACTTCATTTCCCAACATTCCCAACATAGAACTTCATGACTTTCATTTTGGTATAACTGAATTCTGGGTATATCTTTTACATTATTTTTTATCATTCCATATACATGTTTTAGCATTTTAGTTCATTTTTATAAATTTTGTTTATTTTAAAAGATTAAAAGTTGGTCATCTTATCACTTCACTCTGGATTTGAATTTATGTTCATTTTTTTATAAAAATACCTCATTCTTAGGAAAACCATTCTTATCATTCTCATCTTAACTTTCTTGTTGACTGACATCAAATCATTTTTATATTAATTTTATACATTTCATTCTGTATATCAGTTTTAAAAAATTTTGTGGATTTTTTAACATTTGGATTTGGGAAATTAATTTATTATACCTTAGTTTTTTATGACTATTATAGGTCTGTTCATCACTTAAAATGTCTTCATTTTATGGAAATGTGGGCCTTTGAATGTTGGTCTGCAACATCTGGACTTGCAGGAGAAAGATGATATGGTAGTTTACAATATCGTGTTTAATTTTTTATTTCAAGGACACAGAAATGGCCAGGTTGCCAGTCCGCAAGCTGGAGCTGGTGCAGGTAAGCATTGTTGTGTTTCACCTTTTCTACAGAGGCTAGAGAATGCTCTACTTTCTGTTAGCTAGCTCCTTTTTGTCAAGCTTCTGTTGAATTCTAGGGTGTTGCTTTACTTTTACAGGTGCATCCTCAAATTGGGCAAAAGCTGCCAAACCAGGTAAAAGATAACATTTTGTTTTGTAATTTTTGCTAAGAAGTTGGTTTAAAAATGAACATGATTCCTGTATCATTAAACATTTTACATATAAGATAAGATAAGAAAGAACTTTATTCATCCTGAGGGAAATTCTTTTGCCCTATACATGCTCAATGCAACAAGAGTAACAGGTGTAAATAAAGATATACAATAAGAGTTTAAAAAGAACAGAACAGTAGAAGTGTGCAAATAAAATATCAGATAAAATATCAGAGAAACAAACAAGTAACTAACACATATACATTTCAGGTTTTGGAGCTGGATCTGCAATTCAGAATGGAGCTAAAGGCAATGGTAAATTAAAATTAAAATGTGTAGGGAAATTAAAAATGTGGGCTTATTTCATAGAAAGAATATTGTTAACTAACCACAGAAGTGGTTCTCCCAGGCAGTTACTAGGGTGTTGCTTTGTACTATTTTTAAACTGTATTTTATTATTTTTAAACTGTATTTTTTATTGTTTTAATTTTGATCAATTGATCAAAAAATAATGCGGAAAAAAACCATTTGAAAACATCTGAAAACAAGTGTGGGGTCATGGGATTTACTGTTGGGGGAACAGAAGGGGGGTGATCCTGTAACATAGTGGGTTTTATTAATAAGGGGTGTAATTCTAGTGTTTGCTCCAGGTTGTAATTTTTTCTTGAGATGCCTTGTATGCATGGGCGCCTCAGATTTATATTTAAAAATCATTCGTTTCATCCCCCCACTCACTTGTTCACTCAGCTATTTGTATTAGTGAAACAGCTGTGAACACTTATACAACAAATGTGTGATTAGGTTAATTAATCAGAGAGCTTGTAATTAATTTGATTATTTTTTAAATCACTTGACATCCCTATTTTAAATATAAGTGCCAGACTTCTGCTTACCTTCTATAAGTAAATAAAGATTTGTATTTTTTTTTCCTCCATGTGTTCAATCAAAAATATAAACAAAGGTGTCAATATCTTGAAAAAAATACACAACTATAAACCCTGACATGTAAATAACAGAAAGAAGTAGAAAACTGTGGTACAATTACTAATAATGTCATATTTCATGCCTGCCTCCCTCAAATGTTAAATGCTGAGTAAGTACACGGACACAGTATATATAAAAACATGAAATTGAAAACATAATAATATTGGAATTTTTATCCAGTTTTTTTTATCCAAATTTGTTCCTGCTATGTGACTCAAATGCATTTTCTCGTTACTTCAGGACAACTTGGAGGTGTTGGTTCTTTGAATGGCCAAGGAGCTCAACAAGGTAAAATTGCAAAAAGCCTTTATATTTTATTAATGTACAGTAATATGTTTTAATCGGTAATTGCAGCTGCCACTTCCACAGTTTGTTAACTATTTAATTGTAATTTTTCAGGGTATGGAGGAGCCAAAGGACCTAAGCCAGGTAAATAAGGGGCATTTTATGTGCTTTTTGTCACGATATGTAAGGTTCTGAATTGACAGAATTCTTGACTTCATATCCTTTTACTGTCTGTTCATTCATCAGCCTTCCCTCACTACAATACACAGCTAATGCTAAAACATTAGGAACCCTGATTGCAACCATAAGCCCTGACATAGAATCTAATGAATAGAGACAGAATATTTGGCCTTCTAAAGAAATCTCATTCAAGAGACTGAGTTTACAAGAGATACTGTGTTGATTTTGTCCAGCCTCCCTCAACTGTTAAATGCTGAGTAAGTGCAAGGACACAGTAAATGTAGAAATATGTAATGATAAAGAAACAAAAATATTGGAATTCTTATCCAGTTAACAAGTAATTTAATTTGTTCTTGTATCGCTATGCTAATGCTAGGTGTCGTGATGGCAGTCCCTCTTATATTTTCTTCAAGAATTTTCTTTTTTCTAGTTTAATTTGTTCTTGTGACGTGACTCATATGCATTTTCTTGTATCTTTAGGACAACTTGGAGGTGTTGGTTCTTTGAATGGCCAAGGAGCTCAACAAGGTAAAATTGCAAAAATCCTTTATATTTTATTAATGTATAGTAATATGTTTTAATCGGTAATTGCAGCTGCCACCTCCACAGTTTGTTAACTATTTAATTGTAATTTTTCAGGGTATGGAGGAGCCAAAGGACCTAAGCCAGGTAAATAAGGGGCATTTTATGTGCTTTTGTCACGATATGTAATGTTCTGATTTGACATAATTCTTGATTTCATATCATTTTACTGTCTGTTCATTCACCAGCCTTCCCTCACTACAATACACAGCTAATGCTAAAACGTTAGGAACCTTTATTGCAACCATAAGCCCTGACATAGAATCTAATGAATAGAGACCGGATATTTGGCCTTCTAAAAAAATCTCATTCAAGAGACTGAGTTTACAAGAGATACTGTGTTGATTTTGTCCAGCCTCCCTCAACTGTTAAATGCTGAGTAAGTGCAAGGACACAGTAAATGTAGAAATATGTAATGATAAAGAAACAAAAATATT
>JBBMFX010000101.1:24135043-24159444 GCA_037832545.1 Rhabdalestes septentrionalis
CTCAACTGTTAAATGCTGAGTAAGTGCAAGGACACAGTAAATGTAGAAATATGTAATGATAAAGAAACAAAAATATTAGAATTTTTATCCAGTTAACAAGTAATTAATTTTGTTCTTGCGACGTGACTCAAATGTATTTTCTTGTATCTTCAGGACAACTTGGAGGTGTTGGTTCTTTGAATGGCCAAGGAGCTCAACAAGGTAAATTGCAAAAAGCCTTTATATTTTATTAATGTACAGTAATATGTTTTAATCAGTAATTGCAGCTGCCACTTCCACAGTTTGTTAACTACTTAAATGTCATTTCTCAGGATATGGAGGAGCCAAAGGACCTAAACCAGGTAAATAAGGGGCATTTTACGCGATTTTAGTCATGATATGTAATGTTCTGATTTGACATAATTCTTGATTTCATATCCTTTTACTGTCTGTTCATTCATCAGTGTTCCCTCACTACAATACACAGCTAATGCTAAAACATTAGGAACCTTGAATGCAACAATAAACACTGACATAGAATCTAAATAGAGACAGAAAATCTCATTCTAGAGTTTACATGAGATACGTTCACAGAATTTTTTAATCAATCAGTGGCTATAAATTTTACAGCTTAAGTCACTGTCTCTCACAGGATATGGAACTTATCCCAGTGGGGGCAACAAAGCACCCAAACCAGGTAAACTCTGTCATTTAATAACGGCTAGGTGTGTTATCTGTATAGGTCAGGAAAACTGATAATAGTATTAAATACTTTTAGAAATACTAATGTGTGCATGGTTTCCTTCCCAGGATATGGTGCTATTGCTGGAACTGGTTCAAACAATGGGCAAGGAGCCAGGCCCAATGGTTAGCAACAGACTCCATTTGATATAAAACAATACTTCATTTCAGCGAAGCAGCTTGCATAAGTACTTATCAGTGGATTTTTGTGTTATCAGGATATGGTGGATATCCCAATACAGGAGGTGTTAAGGGACCAAAGCCAGGTAAAAATGTGGCCAATATGAATGGAATGCTTTCAGTTTGATACTATTACAATGCTGGCGTATGGTGGTACATATGAGACAAATATGGGAAATAGGTTGGAAAAAACAAAATGTGAGTTTTTTTGACGAACATGTTAAATAAATAGAACTTGATTGATAATAGCAAGATTAAAACTAGCAAAAAAATACCATATTCAGGTTTGTTCCATGTGCAGGGTGAGTTAAATGTCCCACATCATCCACCAGGTACTAGCCAGCAGAGGGTTTTGTTGACATTGTAGATAGACTCTCTAAGAATCTTGAAGCTGTTACTTTGGCGGCTGTTTGAAAAGATGTGGGGAGTGATGTGGCCAGAATTTAGGGAGAATTTGGGGATATTGTGATGCAGATAAAGCAGCTCAGTTGGCCATCTAACATGCTTTCTCTCACAGGATATGGCTCTCATCTCGGTGGAGGCGCTAAAGCACCGAAACCAGGTAAACCCTCTGTCTTCAACAATTCTGACTCAGTATTTCTCTAGAACGGTGCGCTACACACCAATCTCTCTCTCTACTACATCTTAATAACTGAGTTTGACAAACCTTTTGAAACAATCAGTGGCTATAAATTTTACAGCTAAAGTTACTGTATCTCACAGGATATGGAGCTTATCCCAGAGGGGGCAGCAAAGCACCCAAACCAGGTAAACACAAACAGTCTGATTGCCTTACATTTGTTCCTTACAGTGAACCTACGCATGTCTTCTGAGCTTTTACCTGTAATGTTTCTATTGATATAATCATGGTAATTATACTTAAATAAGATAAGATATTACTTTATTAATCCCCAGGTGAGGAAATGTTTGTACAACAGCATCAGAAGAGAAAATGCAATAACATACAAAACATTACAAATGTTTTAAAAAATTGATTGGAAATAGACATTTTAATATTTTGAAATTGGAACATGGCATGCTTTTTGGGACATATACTTAGAACAATTTGACATCTCAGATGGACATTTCATATCGTTTTACCTTGTAGAATATGGAAGTTATCCCAGTGGAGGAGCTAAGGCACCTAAACCAGGTAAACTGTCTCTCTCTGATAAATTATTTCATTCAGGGTCATTATCTGTATAGATCATTAATAGTGATAAATATCTATTGTCATTAGAAGTTCATGAAAGGTTTTACATGAAAAGGTTTTACAGTTTGGGTTATATACATTGAAGTACTGACTACGATTTTCTTTGAAGGAACCCTTACATTGGCTACAATTTTTTTACCTTTTCATAATCTGTTTCTCAGGTTATGGTGTCCCTGCTGGAGTACCTAAAGCTGCTAAACCTGGTAATTTCTGCTTTACTGTATGCTGTTTGTCACACACCTTTTTTGTTCTTCATGAATCTCAGCAATGACCCAACAGTAGCCGCTTTCGGCAGGGGTCCAACTGTCCCTGAATGGAAATCAGCTTGGTCATTATTCATTAGTATTATCAAAAAATATTTTCCTAATAACTAGTAACTAAGACACTTCTCCTCTGTGTGAAATGTGACTCTGCTAGAGAGCGATTAGGAGTGAGAATGGAGGAAGGAGATTTTCCTGCCATTAAATAAGTCCACACCTTTTCATAGACCAAACAAACAGAACAACAGATGCCAAAGAATCATCTACAACTGACACAATAAAAATAGCAATTAAAAGCAGTAAAATATTCTGCTTCCAGTTTGGGAAATCCTACAGATTTCAATTGGCATATATTCCATTAAGGCTAAGCAATGCATAATTCAACAGATCAACCTCCGCCAATACAGACAGAATTGTATTTTCATCTAACAAAGCCTTCAAATGAACTCATAACAATTAAAGGTAGATTACACCATGTCACTATCAGCAACTTCTTATTACTTGTTGGAAACGTTTGTCATGCTACAATTTCAGCGGTGGATTGAACTCTTTGTGTACTCCATGTCGCATGTTTTTGCCCTTTTCCATTTGCAGGGCACTTAGGAAAACTTACATCTTTGATAGTTTGCAATAATAATACTTTGATTCCTAGGATATGGCCCTGTACCAAATGGAAATGAGAAAGGCTCTACAGGGGTAAATCTTGGCCCTGAGGCACCAAGGGTTCCAGTTGTGCCAACATACAACAAGGGAGTTGTACCACCAGCTGAACCTGAGCCTACCAGAGGAGTACCTTCAGCAGCCGAATCTAATCTAGGAGTTCCATCATTGGTAGCAACTGGGAAGGGTCCAAAACTTGACGTACAAGGACAAGTCCCTTCGATTCTGCAAGGCAAAGGTCCAAAACCAGTGGGAACTCAGCTTGCTTCTGCCGTCCCCCAGCAAATAGTCCCACAGCAAGCTCCAGTGCTTCCACAGAGTAAAGGTCCCAAACCAGCCTCGGCTGTCCCACAAGGGCAATTTCCAGTAGCTTCCAAGCCTCTTGCTTCTCAGGGAAAAGCGCCCAAGCTGGAATATCCAGGTCAGGTATTCCCATTTGTTCCCCAGGGACAAGCTCCAAAACCAGAGAACCAACAGCAAGTTTTTTCACAAGCTAATGCTCAGCAACCTGTTGGTCCTGGATTACTTTCAGAATTGCCTCAGTCCAAAGCTTCCCAATATTTCATTCCACAAACAAAAGGTCCAAAGCCAGTGGCATCAGATGTATTGGCTCGACAGACAGAGGGTCCTCCACCAGCACCAGAACCAATTCGTGCCATGACTCAACAAAAAGGCCCTAAGGCAGCAAACTCTGGTAAATGCTTGCAGTCTTTTGCTTCATTGATAAATTCTTCATGACCAATGTGATTAATATTAAATGTATCATGAATAGGTATTTCTGTGAATTTTACTATCTTTACTGAAAGCTATATAATTTGATTATAGAATGCATAGAATGCATTTCACCAAGAGATTGCGCTCTACTGCTAAGAGGCAAACATATAACATTTGGCTTGATTGAATGTACAAGCAGCATTGATAAGAGAGGACATCTCAAACTACTCTCTAAGTCTCTCACTCTCTCTCATTAAATCCATTCTCAATAGCCAATCAAATGAGACATTATCTAAGAAGTGGCATTTACTCAGACTTGCACAGAAAGTGAGGCACCCAAACATTTGATTTGTTAATTGAACTACATGTATTGTAGCATGAATACAAGCTCATTTTCCGGTGTGTATGCCTGAAAGTGGGTGAACCACAGAGAGACAGAAAGTTCCCACAAATGTTGCCATCCTTGGTATGGCACTTTTTTTTTAACCAATATTTTATTGTAACTGAGCTGTATAACAGCTTTCTGGGTAACAACAGCAGCCTCAGAGCTAAAACAAGCATAGATGTATTAGTTCTAGTGAACCAGAATGACAGAGACATATGTATTTCATTTCATTACTGATCTGCACTTTAGTGCCATAAAGGCTGTTTTAGAGCAGATACTGACTTGTTCCAATCAAGGATCTCTGGACACAACTCTCCTAAAGCCTGACTCTTTAGCCAGACGGAATGGTGCCAATCTGTCCAAATCTACAAGAGGAGAAGCAGCGCCAAGTCAGCTAAAAAAAAAGTCAGCTAAAAAATTAAACTTAAGAACAGCAGAATTATTGCTGAATAATTACACGCTATCCCATTATTCACATTGCAGAACTTCTGAAATCTAGTATTAACAGCAAACACACGAACATCAGAAGCAATGATGGCGAAGCCTATAGTGGTGATTTAACTTTTACAGTGATTTTGATGAACTAGTATGTTTTTAAATGGTGGTCATCTTACATTTAGTGGCACCATGTGATGATTCTGTGGCAGTTACATTTGACCAAGCAGCAGTATGCAGTGCACCACTAATATCCCCATTCTCCTATCATTTAAACCAAACTAGACACTGATATACTGATTAAGTCCTGCATTTCTTATTGTCTGACAGGCTTTTTGAGTTTGTGAGGACAGATGTATTGTTCTTATTGTAGCACTGATATAGAAAAGACTTTGTACTGGATAGTTCCAAAATAAGAGACTGATCTTTTTAAATGATACATACTGGCAAGGACAAGCCAGTATCATGTTTCATCGACACTTCCATCACTGTAACAGAAACTAAAATGTAACATGTGTGCACAGATAACATTTGTACATGTTTTTCACTATATTAAAGTGGTACACTGTAAATTTGAACTGCCAGATTTTTTTTACATTTCATTTCATGGTTTTAATCTGATTTTATACTCTGGGACCCCTAGAATTGGCAGGCCAGGGGCAACCTAATGGGCAAGGGCCAAAGTCTGCAAAGCCTGGTAAATTTAAACCTTTTTATATAAAATGTGTAACCAGTATATTTATCTGCATCTACAATCAAATATGCAGATTGTTCCATTTATTAATGTTCCATGAAATGGGTGTTATGTAGACTGTGGACCTGGCGGAGTTTCTGGACAATGGACTAAGCTGCCCAGTCCTGGTAAATGATGCTTGTTGCTTGTGTACTTGTGTTGTTTGTCTGTGTATTTTTACGATCTAACAAAGTGTCAGTATTTTTCATAGCCTGCATGACTCTGAAACAAGAGTATTGACCTAGAACCTGGTTCAGCAATCAGATTTGATAAACACAGTCCTTAAACTTTCAATTGTCTTTGTGTTACAGAACATTTAAAGGGAATGTTGCTGGATGTGTTGTTTTAACAGAATTAGCACAGTCATTTAAAGGGCTGTGTTTGCTAAGTATCTGAGCCGAGCCATGACTATAAGAGTAAGGCCTGTAAAATCTATAAAAAATCACAGTCTGTGATTCTCAGTGATGTATCAAGAATTTCCAGAAGGTCTGGCAAAAGAGAACATCACTCTCACAAATCAGAAAGTGATTGGTTGATTTCTTTTCCAAATTATGTTGGTAAATGATGGTTAATCTGAAAAATTAGGACTTCAGTTTAGCTCTTGAAGGCCTGACCAATAGGAGAGCTCTCTTAGGTACATATCCTGAGCAATTTCCTGTTGGGCATAATATAATAAAAGGCATTATATAAATTAAAAGCGGTAATTTTGAAAACTAAAAAGCCTTGATTGATCAGCTCTAAATGATTTTAAGAATGCAAAATGCACCAGTGCCCCTGCAAACATTTAGTAGATACAGCCGTAAGAGTTTATTCCTCTGATAATTCTGTTTCTATCATTAATACAGTTTGGCAGAGCATTATGTAAAGACAAAACCTTGGAATGTTTGGATTTGTTTCTTTTGTTTCTTAAGTAGCCACAATGCTACTGTTGCTAACAAACACCAGAAGTCAGAAGTCACCCAAAACTTCTCCCTAAATACCTTCTTCCAAACATCTCTCAATACACTCAAACCTCATTCAGCTTGTCTAGGGTGCAGACCTGTGGATGTGGTTTAGGACCTAGTATTTACATATATTTCAGACAACAGGTCTGAAGATGATTGATCATGGATCAGATTCCACCGTATTTATGATGATCGTTGCAGTTCTTCTTTTGAGGTGTTTAGTGAAAACAGAACCTGTTCTTACCTCCAAGTCATGCAGTGGTCCCCAACTTCTTATCATCGCGGACCGGTCAACACTTGACAGTTTTACCGCGGACCTGGGTGGAGGGGGTGTGTGTGTACGCAGATTGTTTATATTGCGAATATAATAAACGTGAATCCACTGTGTACTCATCTGCAGCTAAATTTCTGGCGCTCAAGTAACCGAGATTTAACCGAGAGAATCCGGTCTTTTTTCAAAATAAAAGATTGTTCAGACTCAGATAATAAACATAAAGGAAATAATTATTTCTTGGACGGCCCGGTACCAACTGATCCACGGACACCTAGGGGTTGGGCACCGCTGTCCTAAACCACATCCACATGTCTGTTCCACCTAAATGATAAGCTGGATGCAGGTTGAACAAGTGAAGAGAAGTTTTGTTAATGTCTGTACAGAAATGCTTTGCCTGACTGTTGATTTCTTGTTTGGTTAGCTTTGTTCTAAGCTGGAAAAGCAACATTTTGACTACACCGGCTGACTAATTGATTACATATTAAGTCATTGGAAAATTGTGTACAGTCATGTAAGGTGTTTTTTTGTTGGGTTTTTTTTTCTTCCTCAAAAATCTGAAAACATTTCATAGTTTACATTAGAGTTTTCCAGCCTAAACCTTCAGGACCCTAGATGGCCCATATTTGAGTTCTGTCCCAACTGCTGCAGGGTCCTGAGGATTACACTGGGAAACTCTGGATATAAACGATATCTGTAACTGTGTGTGTGTGTGTGTGTGTGTGTGTTTAATAGACTGACACAGACATTTTCTTATTATTTCAATGCATTCATCTTGGCAGCTGTGATTGTAACACTAACCCTGAACTGTATGTATGTTTTCTTCTGTTTCCCCATAATATCTGTTGCATTTGTTTAATCATTTTTATAAAACAGACAATTTTCTCTATATTGTCCCTGTTAACACTGTGTTTGACTTGCATGTATTAAAATGAATGCATTTCATATTTTATCCAGAGACATTAATGATAACTGTACAAAACTATATGTGATAAAACTCATTGCATTGTGTGTCTTCACATAAATAATCATGTATTTGACCCACAGGTTATGGAGGTCCTGGAGCATGGTACCCAAACAGTGGAGGAGCTAAAGCCCCCAAATCAGGTAAAACTCACATATTACATCAAAAATCAATGCAAAGAGAGCATAATTTCTATTTTAAACAAATGTATTAAATATAAACTTTGTTGCACTTGTGAAAGTACTGCCCAATTGGAGTCTCTTGGTGCAAGTTTGATTGATGGATGTCTCTTTTGTGTTTTTTCTGCGTTTGAGCTGAATTTATTATTTAACATTTTATAAATCTTTTAACCTCTAGCCCTGAAATCATTACTAAGCAATACAATATTCTTGTTATGTAAATTATGTAATGCAAATATATTACATAACACAAAATAAGAATCTAATTGTGTAATTGTGGACCATTTCTAACATTTCTTAATGTTTGTCCCACGTAAAGTGCAATGTTTGTTGCCAAAATATTTGAATGGAAAAATATAGAGATAGATGATTTTCATGTGAGTGTGCTATCAATTCAAGAAGATGCTAAACAATCTATAATCTCATTCCCAATGGTCAGGTTTTGGAGGATATGGCGGTAATCCAAAACAACCAGGTAACCTATTATTTTCTGCACACTCATTGGTAGACTTTGAGTTCACACCATATTTATCTGACTATTTAAATTAAATGTTTACATGTAGGCTATGCTAATGGCCAAGGGAATCTCCCCGCAACTGGCTACGGATATGGAAATGGTGAGATATTGATCAACTTTAAATTATCCATAACTGGTGTTAGATGTTCTGTTTACAGCTTCATATTTACAATCTTGTCTGGATAGGTCCGACCGGCTATGATGGGCCCATGAAAGGCAAAACCCGTAAGATCAACACATACAGTGTGGATTTGCTGTTGACACAAATGTGTAATGTAATGTTAATTTATGGAAAGTGTCATTTCTGAGTCTACTTTCATTTGATTTCCATCTGTAGGTAATGGATATCAGCCTGCTCAGGGTAAGTGTTTACTTATGAAGTAAAATAAACTGTAAAACGAACTGAAGTAGATTTCTAGATTGCTTGTTACTAATGACTTAGATTGCTGTTAGTAGGTTTGATGAAAATTTTGGGTAGAGGGGATGCTACTGGGTTCCAAAGTGATACAACTTCATAAGCAATGGCCTGATTTTCAGAAGTCACAGCCATCTGTGTCCGAGACCCCAAGAGAGCACAATTAGCCTCTTTTTATCTGTTTCAAAGTATGAGCATCCAAGATTTCTCTAGGAAGTGAGTGGAAAAAGGAAGGGCGCTGTTGGACACCAAAATGTGCCTCATACACAGATGCACTTGTTAGAATTTGGGAATATTCTGCCAAAATTAAACATAATTTAAGAGGTGTGGGAGACAATTCTCCCTTTTTTAATCACACTCGATTGGTGTGAAAAGACGCTTAGCCAGCTAACTCCTTTTATTTGAAACAACATTATGCAGTAATTATCTGCATCCACATTTGGAGCATTAGCTTCTAAAAGAATCTGTAATCCTGCCCACCCAGAGTGGATAGTAAGTCTGATAGTAAGCCTTGCTAAGCTCTCTTGGACTCCCAGTCATGAATGAATCACAGAAATGGTCCCCACCTTCTTAGACTCAGTTATTACTTATAGCTGTTAATGGCAGCATTGTTACTGTTTCTGCTAGTGTTAGCCATGCTAAGATTCTGCATCTCTGTCCCTGTAGGAGGACCAGGACAACTACCATACAATGGTGCACCTATTATCCCTGCTGCACTAGATGGTAATAAATACAGAAGTGTTTTGGCTGTATTCGTGTGTTCTTGACCGGAATGATATTCCAACCCTTGTGTTGCAATAGGAACAAGTCGGATCCAACCCCAGACTGCTGAACTTGGACCTGAGGCAAAATCCGCTGGTGCTTATGGTAAAATATTTTTATTTCATTTTTAAATGTGTCTTTAAAATGATTTATGGTTCTGTAGGAAACGTTCTGCTCTAATAAAAATGGGTATAATTACTACAAGTCTCATTCAGAATGCCTGTCCTCTGACAGATGTGCCTTACGGTGCTCAGCCGATGGGACTGGGCTCTGAAGGAAAGTCTCAAACTAAATATGGTGAGTGGCTGACTTTCACATAACTTAGTGTAAAACATTGATTTGTGTTACATTTTGCGTATGGTAATTTTCTCTTCTTCTGAATAGGTATTGGTGGCCTGCCTTTTGCTGGTTCGCCCATGGGATATGGCTCTGACCCCTATGGAAAATATGGTCTGTCTCTTAAATTTCTGCGTCAATTATTTAATATGAATATGACTGTATTTGCATATACATATATATATTAGGGGTGGAGCCAAATACAAATATGGTATTTGGAAAGTTCCCGAATACAAATATTTTAAAAGTATTTGTTCGAATAACGTATTCGTAAAAACATGTTATTTGTACCTTTTCGAATACCGGATTGGGATTCGGCTCCACCCCTACTATATCAATTCCAAATAGAAATATTGTTATATGAAGCATCATTTTAAAGGAAATTTTGGCAATACACCAAAATAAGAGAAGTGATGCAGTTTTTTCAGAACTTGAATAATTCAAAGAAAACAGATTTGTTCACTCATAAACAAAATTACTTTTGATGTACTTCCAGTTCACATTAGTGTTGAGTGTTGGTTACAGCAGTGTTTTTTTAATACTTCTCCTTATTAAATATGATTTGATTTAGGTGATCACCAATCTGTACCCCATTAAGGCAGCCTGAGGTGCTTCTGTAGGAACAAACAGGATTCATACTAATAGAGATGCTTCTAAAAAACTATAATATTTAAAATAGCATTCATGCAAATACAATCATCTTATTTATTGGTATATTATATTTTTTTGCATATTTTTGGATGGATATGGATTTGTATTTATTCCCCCACCTGTATCTTCTTCTTGTTCAGGTAATCAATATGTACCTCAGTCTTACGGACCTAAACAGTCTTACGGACCTCAACAGCCTTACGGTGCACCATACAACCCTAAGCCTCTAGGATTGAGCTCTGATCCCAGATACGGTCAGTTGGTCAGATGAACAGGTTTCCTTCACCAAAAGTGTTGTTTTATTACTTAATGAACACTTACGTCAAGCCAGGAGTGTGTCCTAGAGAGCTGGAGTCTAGCACACTTCAGTGATTTACCAACTCAAACCCACCTGTTTAACACAGCCGTTGATTACAAGGTTAAGTAAGAAAATCACCAAACTTTGCTTGACATTTTCCGCCCCGACCACTGTGTGACACCATGGTGTAAGGTCCCTTAAACATAGACAGGAACCACTTAAGGCCTTGTGGGTCTTCAGAAAGGACCTAATTATTTAGTGAAATTAAAAAAACATCGTTTTAAATTTATATATGCCGTACTCTGTGTGTAGTGGCCTTTACTTGTTTGATTAACCACCAACATAATTTGTGAAAAATATAACTCTAGGCTTCTGAAAAATTTAGATAAAACATTTCTAAGCTACACTTTTCCCTTAAAGGGTAATTCCAGCAATTCTTGAATATTTATGCAGAATTGTTGGGATGTTAACAAACCAGTTGAGAAAGATGTGAAGTTGGTGATTCTGACTCTCCAAGTGGTTCTAGAATGGTGCAGTTTAGATTGTTCTCTGATAAGTATCCAAATCTCTCTGATTTACAGACATTTTGTTTGCTGTTCAAATATTGCTTTTAAATGAGAGCACTTGAGAAATGTTATCTTGCACTGGAGCTACACTGGAAAGCTTTTGGCCACCAGTAAGCATTGTGCAAACTGCATGCCGAAATTAAATTGTAAATCAGGCTGTCATTCAAGTAGGGACCTTTAAATGAAGCATTAATGATATTACTGTGTAATAGATGCAAATATGTTTGCAGGGATCGGAGGATTACAGTATGGTGGACCCCAACCAGGACCTGGGAGCAAGGCTAAGTCCTCTGGTAAATATGTTGCCATACACTTTTAAGCATAACAGCGGTTTATCATTATTTCTAATGTTTCACCCCTCTTTAAGGATCTGAACTAGGAATGGGAGGACTACCTTATGCTGGACAGCCACTTGGTCTGGGCCCTGATGCTGGGAAGGCTGGGAAATATGGTCAGGCTCAGAAACATGCAATCATAAACACTGAAGAGAATTGCATTGGTTTGAAGTATGTTAATATTTCTCTCTATTTCTCGCTCTCTAGGCCAGCCTGCCTTGCCTTATGCTCCAGAGTCTGTTAACTATGGTGGCAATGCTAAGCCAGTTGGGAAATATGGTGAGACATTATTCAATCGTCAGTGGTCAGTTTCTGATCAATGGTGATGATGGCCTAGTGGGTAGGATACTTGCCTCTGGGCCAAGATGTCATGCAATGCTCGGTCATGAGTTCGACTAGCGTTGCAAATTAGCTTTGGCTTTAAGAGCTAAAGTATGAACATGTTAAGTGTTCCTACTTGTCCCTATTAAATAAAGAATTCTACCTTCAGCACACTACCAGTGGGTTCCTGAGCAAGACCCTAACCCCAAGTTGCTCCAGGGAGACTGTGCCCTGTCCTTAGGGAATGGAAGTCGCTTGGTATAAAAGTGTCGGCTAAATGCCATAAATGCAATATAAATGATCACAGAGCGGCTCTGGATTTTTTGGTGAGCCATCCAGGGCGTAAACTTGCATTTCTGAACAGTCTTCTTTTGGACAATGTGTTGCGAATCTATACAAATACAGTTGAAATAAACATGTTCCTCAACTTTTCAGGCAAGCCAGCACAAATGGTTGGCCCAGTGACGGATGGTCTATCTGTCGAGCAGCCGGGTATGTGTCTTCATTCCTTATTATTCATTTACATTCTGAGGTCCATTGCACATTGCTGAATTTGTATAGCTGAACTACCAAGACTGTCTGGTGTCCGCAGTTTGCTTTTGCAATTTTATTCTCAAGGCTAATGTAGCAAGTAATCTAAGGTTATATACCACTAACGGTAAAACACCATGTCTCAATCACAGTTCATAATTCAACAATAATAAGTTATTAGGTAATCTTAAATGCACTTGCTTATGTGGTTTTTGACACTGTCTGACTTACTGTCACATTTCACAAATATATTGCATAGCTAAATCCAGTAATAGCATTCACCAAAGTTGTCTGTACGTTTGCCCATTTTAGGAAAGTGTAAGAATGGTAAATTGTGTAAATGTTTTTTTTCCGCTAAACTATGACTTTAAGCTTCATTCACATCTTTATTTGGATACACTGTGTCCCCTAATCCCTCACTTTCATTTGGTCCTGTCCATGCAGCACTGCCTTATGAGGCTGTACCCCCTGGTCCTGAGATTGATGGGGCCAAGTCGGTCGACCAGTATGGTTAGCATTTCTTTCAGAATTACGCTTTTAAATGTGTGCCAGGCAATATTTTCATGCAAATACTGGGAGGGGGGTTATTAACTGTGTGCATATTTGTGTATTCTGTTCAGGAGAAGGAGAGATCCCACCTCAGCCTGATGGTGCTGTGCTAGGTACACATGGTTTACTTATCTCTTAAGCATGTGTGTGTCAATTTGTTGAAACATCATTCATCATTTTCCAAATGGGTGTCTATCTTGGGTCGGGGTTCAGGTACTTACATAAAAAAAAATAAAAAATCAAACCTGCTATAACTTTCATCTTACTTTAATTTTTCTCTCTACTTTCACAACCTTAAATGGAGGCCCTTAATGCTAAACATCATAGTATCGTCAAAGTTTGACACTCCAGATTGAACTCATTTATTCCTGATTAATTAACATTGATTAACTTAATTATCTTGAAGGCACAGGCAGTTATGTTGGAGGAGGAGTCCAACCAGAAGGTAAATGGAAAAAAATACACCTCTTCACTCATTCTGGACTTTTACAATGTGAACATCTGGGCAAGTTTGTATTCTGGCCAGAAGGGCCCCTTTGTTGGATGTTTTGTCTGGCCACCATGCAGGCTCATTTTGCTGATCTTTCATTTTGCTGATCTTTTGTACTGGTGCTTTTTGTTTACCTCTCTGACGGCATGCCCTAGCTCACGCTCATTAATCATTTTTACACAGGGGTGTAAATATGACAATGATTTTGAAAGCTCAAATCGATTTCTGCACTGAATGCATAAACGTGACCTGGAGAACAATTACAAAAATGTGAAACACACATAAAAACAGTATTTGTGTGTGTGTGTGTGAATAATGCATAATGCTTACCTTACTGACAGCCATTAGATTTAATTCTCTCTTACAAAGTCCTCAGAATGGTGCGCCGTGATGCATTTTTACACCCCTGATTGCCTCAGTTCTGTATATTCCTTTCTTCTTTAGCTGTATCTTTTCCTGCTGCCCCAACCCCTGGCCCCTCCACTGTCTCTGCTGGCTCCGCCCCCCTGCCACTGGTCACGGGGGCAGAGCCAGAATCTGGGCCCTCATCTATCACTCAGGCTGAACCACCCAGCCCCCAGCTTCCTTCACTCTTGTTACAACCTGTGACGCCCCAGCAGATCCACATTCAGCAGCAGCTCAAAGTCCACCTTCATCCGCAAGGCAAGTCCTGGACTGTCCTCACTGGTCAGTTCTTCTTAGTGAAAGTGGTCCAACACACAAATATCCAGCTAAGAATATGTTCAGAAACTGCCCACTGATTAAGCTAGAGGGAGCCTCTAATGTGGGCTACAGTCTCTGTTTACCAACAAGGTGAAGCTACAAGAGAGAGGTTTCTAACAAAGCAGTACTAAGCATACCTCAGTGTTATATGCAGGTGGACATAAAATTGTAGTTTTCCAGCTTTTTGCTTTGCTTCCCTCACCACTAGCTTACAAATATCCACATATGGTGGGCTGCCTGTCGAAGCTGTTGCTGGTTTAGATGAAGGGTATTGAACCATGACCTTAAAGAGCCATTATCCAGCATATATGCAGCCCAGTGGGCTCCTACAGGAATGGTCTGGTGAAAAATCAAATATACACAATTCAACTGACCAAGACAATGTGTTCACATGTACACAAATTCTATCAGCCAAGATATGGTCTTCACTGCTGTATTCCATGTTCAGTCCTCCGTATACACTGCAATAATGAATTACTTGTAAAAACCTAAACTGCAGCTAAATTAAAGCTCATTTACTCAAAATTAAATGTGTAGTTGTATGCAGACGTTTGAGCACACCGTTGAAATTGCTTTTCTTAAGTAATGTAGTTCCTCAGGTACTTAGCATGTCTCACCATGCCAGTAAAATGAACAAAACTTCACTGTGTAACCAGATGCTATTCTTAACAAATTCCTGGCCTAATAAATGGGGTATTTCTGATTACAAAATTCAAATGATGCTGAACAGTGGCTCAAGAGCTTGTGTGTTGCACGTGTGTTCGGGGGTGGGGGGTTGCGTGTTGCGCGTCAACGCGCGTGTGTAGCGCTTTAAGTAGTCCGTCAAGAACACACGTAGCGTCAGTCCCGTTCTTCGAGCCAGCTCATGTCGTGATAAGAAATTATATTTAAATACTTGGCTTTTCAGTGCAGGGGCGCCATTAGGGGGGGGGGGGGGGGCAGGAGCAATGTAGAACCGCCTATGCTAAAGACTACTTTAAAAAGTACATGAAAGTCTGAGTCTTTGGTAGAAAAAAATCAGGAGTGGTTCACTCTTGGAGTGGTTCAACACTTTTGCTTAGTACTGTATTTGCTCAGTCCTGTATTTGCAAAGGTCTGAATGCCCTCCACTTAAATTATGTTGTATCGATGTTCTAAGTGAAAGTAAGTTTATTTATTCTCAACAGAAAACACTTAGATATGGCATTTTTGGTGCATGGTTTCTCATTATTTGCAGAGATTAATATTTTGGAAAAAATAAAACTCAAAATACAGTAGGTGCACTTCTTTTGCATATTTTTTTTAGTATTAATTTCAAGTAATGAAAAGTAATTACGCACTGAAGTGTACTGGAGTATGTTCTGTATAGAAGAGTAATACCAAAGTAATTTGACCAAAGGTACACATATATTTGCATTTAAAACATGCTTAATTAACTACAATATGTCTACAGCAGACAGTAGGTTGGTGTTAATGAATATGCCTTAAAGTTACTGGTCCTATTTTGTTCTAGCATCAGTTTGTCTGTAATACTTCTGCTTAAAACATTTGCTCTCTTTAGCAGGATCAGAAGGCAAATATGACCTAAAAGGATTCCTTGGGAATGGATATCAAGGTATTATCTAAAATGCTCATTAGATTCTTTGGTTTATTATTGTCATTAATATTATTCAAGCTGTTTTCATTACATAATGCATTGTTATATTTCTTCTTGATGTTAATAATTGTAATATAATACACACTGTATAATTTTAAGGATATCGTCAAGCTGATTAATCAGAACTATTTCTGAAAATGTAATTGTTTCATCTCCTGTTTTCTTCTTTTTCCAGGATGATGAAGTATCACCAAAAACATCTATATTTTAATATTTTTTTTACACTGTTGAAGTTATATTTTTTTGTATATATTCTAGTTTTCATTTTTAATTTGTTTTTTTTTCTCTACAAGAGTAGATTTTATTCCTTTTTATACATTCCCCATTTGATTCAAGACCATGATGATATACCTATGCTTAATTTCTTGGCTCCCACAAACCATTTTATCTATTAGTATCCACTTTTTCTTGAGTTCTGTGAAGCTGTCCTATTTCACCTTTGTGTCTCTGCATGTTCTTTTGTCCTGTGTCACTGAGAGCATAATTTATTTAGCATGGGAAAAAAGTTTTGTTTGTCTGATTTTTAGACAGTGTCCAGTTTTTAATAAAAAGTTGGGGTACACTGAAATTAACTCTGGTTGAAGAGTGTTTTTTTTCATCAACAATTTCCAGTGTAGGTTTTTTAAATCTCTGTAAGAAGACAGAATTGATCAATTGCTCAAAATTCGCACATGATTTTGGAAAATGGGTGTGGGTACATGTAAAAAAAAAGGACAAATCCAGAGGTTATGCAACGGACAATTGGTTGCACACAAAACCAAGTAGGCGGGGTTACTTGTTGCACATAACAGTGGGAATGGTCATTGTACACCCTAACATGGGGATACATGTTTTAGCCCATTCGATTGACCTGGCAAGGATTTTGTAGGGTGATGTTACGTACAAATTAGTTGAGGCATTGGTTGCATAGGATACAAGTGGGTGTGGCCATTGAGTGTTATACCACCCAGTAGGAGGGACCATTTATTTTCATGCCATGGAGTGGGTGGGGCCACTGAGTTTCATGCGACAGGGTGGGTGGGGTCATTGTTGCAAACCAAAGTGCGACAGGTGGGGTGTTGCTCAAAGCACATCACTTTGACTACAGCTTAGAGTGTGCTGAGCCTTTGGGACAAAAATGGTTCAGTCACATCCTGCAGCAATGGAGAGATTATCCTGGCCATCGTAGGTGCTCAAACAGATATCTCGGACAACCATGGCGCCTTATAAGGACTTAAAACTCATTGATTTCCATAGCACCCCTACTCATCTGCAGTTCAACAAGTATGTCTTAAGCGGCTACCGTCCTGTGTCCACTTCCAGAGGATGCCTTCAGAGCCTCTTCTACCTGCACAATGAATCTGGGAACATCTACACACACGGTAAGTGAAGTGGACCAACATTTGGACCATCTTTCTGCTGAGCCATACCCTGGTCCAGTACATATACTTGCTCGACTGCTTGGAGTCCTTTTACATAAGGGTGATAGGTTACCTTAGAGGTGAAGGCCAGTGTCAAATCCCACATGTATAACCCTGTAACCCTTCAAATGGGTCATTTAGATCTACTTTCTCTCAAGAACACTTGCAAACGTGTGCTCCACCGGAGTGCATAATTGGATTAGTTTGCATTAGCACTAATCTGTTCTGTGTGGGAATCCTTGTCCTGGAAAGGGATGCTGTTACAATTATACACAAGGGCATGTTCTGCTCTAGGGTGCAATCGCATTTGGTTTTGGTTCATCGTTTATTTCGGGTCACTTTGCCAAACCAGGGTGTGAGGCTGGACGCCACTGTGGGCATCCACCATGCTAACCTTGGACTGACACAGTATCCACCATGGCCTCTCTGGGTTTCCCTAAGAACATTAGCAGGATTAAGAACATGAAGCTTCTTCATGTAAGCGCTCAGGCAGCATGACGGACAATTACTTCCAAAGTGGGTAGAGTAGCCTTTGTGAAACACACTTAAGCAAGTTGTAGAAAATAGACTGCACATTCTTTTTTATTGCATCCTTTCAGGTATCCCATTTGTGGGCTTCCTGTTGCTTTTGCCCTTGAGCATCCCCTGGTCAGAAGTGGATGAATGGTGGATATGTGTGGTCCACTATCTGGCCTGCCTCTCTCCCACTGTGGGCTCCATCCTCTACCACATATTCATGAACCATGAAGGAGGCGTCCGCATCTATGACGCCTTGCTCTGCTTTGACATGTTCGGTGTCTGCCTTGTCAACACACTGGGTAAGTTAAAGTGTTAAAGCAACAATACTCAAAATGGTTGTGATGTCAAAAGCATAAATTAATTAACATATGAGTATTTCAGCCTACAGCATAAGTGATGCGGAGCATTGTTTCTGCAGGGTTACTAAAGTGACAGACTAAACACAAACATTATCCAATGCTATTTGATGAAAAACTCAATGGAGAAAAAAACAGGAGAGTTCTATGCCCTAAAATCTTTATGCAGGATGCAGTGCTTGAAGATCAGGAAAGGTGATGCCCACTGAATAGATAGTCAAATAATAGTCTTTAAGTAGTTCACCGGTGATAATAGGCAAATTGATAATTGCAGCATTCCAAAAGATGCTTAGGTCCTAACAGTGTAGGTTAAACAGTTTGATTACTGAGGATGCCACAGCCATCCGTGGCTGGGAGGGGATAAGTGTCTTAGGAAGGAGCATCACAGGCTAGCCAAAGTGGGCATCTGTTGGGCAGCTGATGAAAAATCTGACTGTTCGTGTTTTATAGCAGAGAGCGATATGAGGAATCTTAATTGGCCATTACGAAATTGTTAAACGAAAAAGAAACCATAACTAGTAAATAAATGATGTGTACTCTTCTTTATCTGTCCAATTTTAGGTGCTTTGCCAATAGTACACATTACGCTGCTATGCCACCCATCTTTTAGAAGGGTCGCCATGCTGGCTTACCTCCTCCTCTCCTGCTACGGCATCCACTGCGCAGTGACTGCAAGAAGTAACGTTCGTCGCCTACGCTCATTTGTATGGCAAGCCCTGTTCCGCCTCTTCCTTTTTGTCCTTCGTTGGATTGGTCCAGGGACAGGAAGCCCTGACTCACTGCGCCTCTATCTAATCATGGACTCTTTGGCAATGCTGGGCGGACTGGTGAACATCTCCCGTGTTCCTGAGCGCTTCAGCCCAGGCCGCTTTGACTACTGGCTCAACAGCCATCAGATAATGCATGTGATGGTAGTCCTGTCCATCATGTACTTGCACTGGGGGATGCTGGAGGACTTGGCCTGGTTAAGGAAGTACCAGTGTCCTGGAGCATAAAAGACCAAACAAACAAAACAAAACAAAAAAACTCTGGTGAGCTATGTTAGCCTTCTAAGCTGTCGAAGCAAACTTCAGACACCAAGCATGTCTTGGTTGAAGAGCTACAGTTTTTTTTTTACAAGTTTATAAAAATTATTGTGTGTGTGTGTTTTACAATGCACTTCATCACAAAATGTTGTACTGCACAATCCAGCCTCCAACACTTGAAATGTTAATGCTGATGAGCACTCTCCAGAGGCTTTATTACTAAGGCTATCCAATAAGGCCTTCATGATAGAAACTATTCAAATACAGTTCCACATTTAAACTTTAGGGTAAACACTGTCAAACAGCAAGAAGCAGTTTTTATAATTTAGAAATTCACTAGCACTGAATTATAAACATTTATATTTTAGATTACTGTTGTATATCACTGAGCTCTTTAATTCTGAATTAAAGAATCAGCCAAGATATATTAATGGAAAATAATATTTAATACTCGAGCCTGTTGTACATAATAGGTATAGATATTGGATATTGATTTGATGGATAATACTTAGTGATACCAACTGAAAGTGAAGTGACCATTCTGTCATACGTGAACACACCACAGCACAGTGTGAACAGCACAAAATTCTTCCCTTGGATTTAACCCATTCACCAAGTGAAGCAGCCAAGAACATTGCCCCCAGGGAACAGTGAATGGAGACGGTACCTTGCTCAAGGGAACCTCAGTGGTGACACTAGTAGTCTTGGAATTCAAACTCACACCTTCCTGATCGCAGGGGGAACGCCCTAACCCCTAGGTCACCAGCTGTTAACAATCAATTATGCTTATCAAAGCATTTGTTGATACTACTCTCAATAATTTGGTACCAAAATAGGTCCAGTCGCTAGTAGTTGATCATGGAAGACACGTTTGGAGACCAAATTTTGCTTCGTTTGCCAGTGAAGCAGCAAGACCAATGCTGGCAAACATTAAAAGTCAAAAGCCACATGAATCCTTTCTGCCTCCAGCTTACCAGTAAATTGCTGCAGACTTGTGGAAAAGTTTTGGGGGTGGATGCACAAAACAATTAGATCATTGACCTCTAGTGTTTATTAGCAGTGTTAGCCATGTCTTGGCTGATTGTTGTAACGCCAAACTTAATATAACACCAAACTCTTCCATGTCTATGATTGCGTTTGTGAGGCCCAGGGCCTCACATATAAACCCTGTATGGATTCTTACATGAAAGTATGGAAATAAAAAAACTGGAATTGGTATGCGCCCCATTCATTGTCAAGAGAGATGCTGTTTTGTTTCAGAGAAATAGGCATAAACAATTCACAGGTTCAGTACTGGCATCACTGATAAAAAAGTAACCAATCCAAATCTAAAAGCTGATGAAAAGAAAGGAATACCTTTGGACAGGATTAATGCATCTAGTATTCCATTTGGGTGACAAAGAATTTTGAATCTACACAAAGTTTTTTGAAACAATAAATGGCATTACACAAAACTAGAAGAATTCATCTAAGACTTATACATCTGTTATAAACCTGCAGGACATGCAGCTAGGTAGCTGGTTTAATTCACCTGTCAATTTTGTGTGTGTGTGTGTGTGTGTGTGTGTGTGTGTGTGTGTGTGAGAAAATGGATTCTATCAAACTAGGTTTGATGTTTTTTTTTTTACATTTCTTTCTTTTCTCTACCTTTCTGTATGGTCTTGGTGGGATTCAATCAGGCCAACCCCAAGTAAATGTAGTTGTAATTTTATGAAATTCTATGAGACTGGACTAATGGTTATGCTTTTATGAAATTGGTGCAATAAACATCCATTTTTCCCCTATGCTGTATGTGTCTTGCTCAGTTCCAACACAAAACTCACATTGTTGGCATGAAACACCCGGAGTACTGAAACTCTACAGCTGTTTTATTGAAGTCAATGTAATAATTATGCATGAAAAAAGGCTATATTTGCTAAATTAATCTGATAAATGTAATGACATTTTCCAGTCCTCCCCCATTTCTTTCCATTTAGTTTTTCATTTGGCACCCAAAAAAGTCCCATGTTATTCTGGCGCTGGTCTTTTTTCCCTATGTTTTGTGTGCTGCAAAACCTTCACGGTTCACTCTCAATTCAGAATTCAAAGAATGAATGTGTGTCCTGAGACACCAAATGAGTCTTAGCCAGAGACTGACTGATCATCCAACCAGGTTCACTGGTCAAGCAGAATCAAAATAAATATTACTGTGACAATCCCTGCATTTCTGTGACCACAGGTAACACTGGTGATTTTGATGAAAGACTACTGCA
Source organism: Rhabdalestes septentrionalis (assembly GCA_037832545.1). Classification (NCBI taxonomy): domain Eukaryota; kingdom Metazoa; phylum Chordata; class Actinopteri; order Characiformes; family Alestidae; genus Rhabdalestes; species Rhabdalestes septentrionalis. The sequence continues at coordinate 24,156,384 of JBBMFX010000101.1, forward strand.
TGCAAGTGCAGGGTGGCATTGGTTGGTACCTACTGACAGATATCAGTCTGTTAGGTGATGATTGGGCCCATCATTGATGGCCAATATTACAGATATGGGTGTTAAAGGCACGTTACTTATGTTGCTGTGGTGATGTGTAGGGTTGTGTAAACCCTTTTTACACTTTGTGTTTTCAGATGCTTCTCTGTATATCTGCCTCCTATGAATGGCAGAATGGTCACTCGTCGTCAGAGCTGCTGTCTTCCTCTGCATCAGAAAGATCAGCAATCGGGAATCGCAAGATAGCTGCCACACCGCTGAGCTGATTCAGTTCTGATAGACAGAAAAGGACAGACAGAATGAGTTGAGGCTCGTTGTTCCCACTGGAAAGCAAGAAAAAATGTTTAAGGCTCAATCAATAAGGGATGCCCAGATTAAGTTTTTATGCGACAATAACGATCATCAATACAGAGGAATCAGATCCAAAATCAGCCTTTTTTACGTTGTCTGAAATGATGAACTGTTCATTACTTTCTGGCCCACAAAAAGTAGTCCTAACCTGATGTCCAGAAGTCTACTCCACAACTGGATGTTGTTTGATCAGGTAGGGTAATGTTTTGGGATGGATTTCTATATAACACTTGTTAATACTGAAAACATACATTAATACTAGGTGAGGATGGGGATGGAAAACTGGAACTTAATTAATATCGAAAATTTCTGGACAATCAGTGCTGCTGTTAGTATTTATGCAGTATTAATGTATGCCAACATAGCAGTCATTTACAACAGTAATATAATAACATATCTATTCACATCTTTTCATGTGACATCTTTAGTTTTGTACAAAAGTATTTAAGAGTATGGATAAGTATTGATATGGACTCAGTAAATATTTATACTTGTTTACTTTGGGCATATTGCAAATACATTCAATAAATATATTGCAATAAACTCTAATTCTATATTTCAAACTGGATCGGGACATCCCTAACATTGACCCTCATGACAATTTCTCCTTGAACAATAACTTACGTTCTCCGGATACATGCAGGCTTGAGAATATCCTACGAAAACAAAAGAAGCATAAACTATAAACCAGTTGGCAGTAGACAAGATGATTCGTGACTTATAACATTACTCTAGTGGATTTTCTATCCTAGTACCTAGTACTTTTAGCTTTCATTTAAATTAATTATTGTGATTAATCACACTATTTTGTGTTACAAATAAAACACATTTATCTCATTTTTCCACTCCAAAGAGAGGCATTACATTTGAAAAAGTGAGTGGATAAATACAGTGGAATATACTTGATATTTATGATAAATTATGTTTATCAAAAATCATATGATTTCAGTGGCTGCATTTTCACAGTGAGTGTATTTATGAATTACACCAATGAGCTAAAACAACATGACCTCCAGCCTACTAAGTTATGGGTCCTCTGTGTGCAGCCAAAACAGCTCTGCCGAGGACTAGGCTCTACAAGACCTCAAAGGGTGCCTTGTTCTATCTCAAACAATGCTATTAGTAGTAGATCCTGAAAGTTGAGGTGAAGTCACCATGGATTGGTCAAGTTTCCCACAGCACCCCACAGATGCTCAATCAGTTTGAATCCAAATCAGGTCCAAATCAAAATCTTGGACTGTTTGTCATGTTCCTCAAACCATTCTTATATTTGCATTTTTCCAGAGCAGGTTATCCTGCTGAAAAAGGGTTCTGCCATAAAGGCCTGTACCTCACAGTGGTGGACAAGAGGTGGAGCCTTTAGGATACAGCTACACACACATGGCAAGGTGTGACAAATGTCCTCCTGTAACCAGGATGAATTTTGTTGACTGCCTTTCTGTTCATTTGGACTAAACAGGATAGTTTTCATTGTCTTTGCAAACATTCAAGCCTTGTCCAAGACACTCAGGTTTATGCACCGGTTCTCCTTTCATCCTATAATTCACCTATTCTGTAACTGTAAGTGGAGTTTTTGATTATGTTGTGAGCCTGTTGAGGTGTCCCGTAAACATTGTCATTTCAAAGGTATAGTCAAATGAAAAAGAGGACAAATCATGAGCAACATACTGCAGTTGAGCAGCTGGGCTTCAGCCTGCACTACTGATTTATATTAATCTACCTGTTTAATGCATAACATTTGGCAAACACTGGCAGCTTTGGCAGCATTCATGCATACTTACGTTTTTATTTTTATTTATATCCAATGATGAAAACATAAATGAAGCTACACAGATGTGAAGCGATATTTAAACCAGGCCCTGTTTAGACAGATACCTGACAGTGCCTCCGTTGTCCCTCACGCTGTCCACAAGTCGGACATAGCGGCTTCGGGTAGCTATGTCTTGATGTCTAGTACACAGATAAAAAGAAAGAAATAACACTGATGGCATGCAATGACAGAAATCAACTGAGCTGACCAGTGTATGAATTACCAGCCTTTGGCAGAGTATGTAGACACTAGTGGTGCAGCGGATCAAAAAACTCACGGTTGGAATCGGATCATGGTTTAAAGTCACGGATCGGATCAATTTTTGGATCAGCAAAAAAAGGCAAATTTAACTCTCCATTTATTTATTTATTTAATTAAAAAACAGTACTTTATGAAATAAATATGAATATATTAATAAACAAAAGCACGTGCTTTTCAGCGATTTTCGATAAGGAGGCTCTTGCCATAGATATGTTGGCTCTCGCACTGTATTAGGACTAAGGATGGGTATGGTTAATGTTTTAACGATATTACTACTTCTATCAATACCGCTTATCGATTCCGTATTATATTGGTACTCTTACCGGTACTTCCATTTTGTTTTTTAATTAAAAACGAATTGAGAACAGAATAACACTTTAACCCTAATTCTAACCCGAATCTAAAAAAATTGGACTCACTACAAATTAACTTTAAGGTGAGCTCTGCTTTATTATTTCTTAGTTTATTATTATTTATATTTATTATTATTATTATTTGTAAATGTAGCACTATAGCATAGTCATTTTAATGTTTAATATTTATTTAGGCTACTGCAAAAAATACTCTAAATATTTAGCCTATATGTAGGCTGTATGTAAC
>JBBMFX010000101.1:24179400-24200823 GCA_037832545.1 Rhabdalestes septentrionalis
TCGCTCTGATGGTATTGACATTGTGTTTTGTATTTTGTAATGTCTGCAAGCTGCCTTTTTTCCGTGCAGCTGGATGGATAAACCACCCTGGACTGTGTGTGTGTGTGTGTGTGTGTGTGTGTGTGTGTGTGTGTGTGTGTGTGCGGGCGTACGGGCGTGTGTGTGTGTGTGTGTGCGCTTGTGTGTGCGGGCGTGTGTGTGTGTGCGCGCGTGTATGTGTGTTAAGTGTTTGTGAGCGTGCTCTGGCTGTAATAGTGACAGACTGCCTGATCCTTCAGATTGAAGCTCTGCTGGCTCGGACAACTATCCTAGCCTGTCTGCCTTCTGTCTGCCACAAAACGCGCAGGCACACACATACGGCCCTATTATACATGCACACACTATTGATACACGTGTTTGTCAGTATCTTCTAAACTACAATGTTTATGTATATGTGCGGAAGTGTACACGTCCCGAAACACACATGCTTAGATCAGTTTCATGTCCAACCAGGCATACCTAGATTTCAGAATGTGTATTGTGGCGCCCAATAGCAATAAAGTTGTTTGTTGGGAAGCAGCTGCATGTATCCCACAATACCACAGCTTTGGTTTAGACAAAGCACAGTTTAATATGAAGCACTTCCTTCATGTTAACACTGAAAACGAGTTGAATGTTACATAACATGCTGTATATAGAGTGAAGGTAGCATGCTATGGATACACACATGCATTATACAGCATGTGTTGCTTCGAAGTTGTGGCTGGCTGTGCTTTGAATTCTGTGAAACAGACATAGACATATTTTTGTATAGATTAATTATGAAAGATGTTTCCCTTCACCTGTGTAGTTGAATGTTTTCTCGCAGCCACCTGGGAGAGTCTCTCTCTGGGTTTTCAGAGGGAGGCCTGAATTAAACATCAAGGATGAGTTCTCATAACGCAAAACCCCTTTGGCTGGCGTTTCTGGCAGCGCTGTAAGGCAGGCTTGTTTGGGTGCGCCCAACACAGCAGGCAAACAATGATAGCCATGTGGTACGGACTCTAAACAATAATGCAAGCGTAGTTCAAATACAAAAGTTCAACTAGTTTATAAAGTTTGCACCCAGCAAGCATATTCCACATAGCACACACAAGTTAGCATTCAGACCCTAGCAAATGCATGGTGTTATTTCATTTGAATTGTTTCCCCCTCTTTCGTTTTGGTCAAAACCGAATTTTTTCTCAAATACTGCTTGTAGCAGTTGTGCACTTTCGTAATGATTTGACTTTGATTGTTTTTTGTTATGTGTAGATTTTATTTTCATAGGTAAAGGATGATTTGTTGCTACATTTTGATTTTTTTATTTTTATTTGATTATTATTTTTTTATTTAAAAATACCAGTTGAAATGTTGTGAAACTATACACAGTATATGGTATAAATGAAAAACAAAAATGTTTTTGTGTTTTCCTGTAAACATACTTCTTTTAATAGTTCTTGTAGTTTGTAGGAGTACTGTTAGAACAGCTAGTTCATTAAGCATAGGTCCACATGTCATTTAAAGGATATATTAAGACAATTTGTATTTTACTAACATTTAAGAAAATGAAAGAGGATGTTATAGTAAAGTAAAATCACTATTATGCATCTATGTAATCATTTAATTGTCTAATTATATAATGCAGATTTCAGTTCAGAAAAAAGCAATAGTAAGTCTAGACACCGAAGGGATAATTCACCAGCCACTCAGACTCCTGTTATTAGAGCCTTCTGCAAGTCACTCATTGGTGTTGCTTAATGTTTTGGGGCAGGCTAAACGAGCCAAATTTGTTGAGCTTTAGAGTAGCACCAGGCCGGATCCTCTGCTATGTCTCTCACCTGGAGCCGGACAGCAGCATTTGTCTTGATTAAAAGAGCCTCCTGTTCATTTTCATGTCTGATTTCACCGCTATTAGTGTCTAGAGCCCTGGCACTCTCAAGTGCCAGTTAATAGAATTTTACCCACTAATCAAATCCTTTGTTTAAGTGGCGTAAAAAATGAATAACTGCTGCACATTAAAAAAGTGCATGTAAGGCATTAGCCAGGAGGACTTAGTTAGCTGAGTGGGATGGCAGGAGAGGAAGCCACAACGTTTCACACTCTTTCTTTTCTTGTGTTCCTGCAGATGCGTTGCGGAGACCTCGACTGCTGCAAGAATTCCCTTGTGTGTTGGATCGAGTGTGTGTGTCCCTTGCCCCTTCCTTGGAGGTCTTCGAGGCAGATTTGCTGCAAATGCTCAACAATGACCGCCACAATACGGTAACACGTCACCCTCTTTTCTTTTGTTTTTCCCGTATTGTCATTGATGAAAAAATCCTTGTCAAATAATCAGCCATAACCTTAAAACACCTGACAAATGTTGTGTAGACAGCCCACCTGTGATGTCAGAACAGCTCTGACCCCTCAAGATGTGCCGTGGTCTCTTATACTAAGACATTAACAGCAGTTCCTTCAAGTCCTGTTTTGAGATGGGGTCTACGCGGACTAGTTTTTCCAGCTCATCCTGCAGATTCTCAATCATAGTAAGATATTGGAATTTGAAGTGTGTTTACTTATTCTGCAGTGATGTTTAGGGAGTTACCCAGTGGTAACATGGTGAATAATATTAGCCCTGCCACTTGCATTAATTCCATAGGACATCCACATATACATATAATATAGTAAACAATTTGCTGATTTTTTTTCTTAGAACTTACCTTATAATTGTTTGCAGAAACCCCTGCAATTTCGCAGAAACCGCAGATATTCGTGGCTATATATCATACTTCATGCATTTTCATTCTAAATTATTATGACAGATTTTGTAACATAAATATTGATGTAAATTCAGCTACATTTCTATATAAAATCTAACCGTATACATTTTTGGGGACTAAGTATATGTTTCTTGGGATGGTGAAATGCGATAGGTTTGAAAGTTACCACTCCGAGAAAGTTATTCATTTCTCATAACAGTTACCTGCATGGAGTGTTTCATTTTGTTCTTCTTAAAGCCCTGTATTTTTTCATTGTGAACTACATAGATTTTATTACCCTATGTACCCTGTGTATAAACCAAAAAAAAAACCAACAGCTCATACCAAAGAAAATGTGCTGCATTAATTACAGTCCAGTCTATTCAGGGGTCATTTTATATGCTAGCACGGTAGTCAGCACTTCAGTGTACACTGTATATTACAGATACGGGTTTACTGTTACATCTTTTTAAGGGTAATGTATTAAGTTTATTTTAAGTTTATATTAAGATTATATTTAGGGTTTGCACTATGAAAAATAGGCATTTTCAGTAATTTTTTTTTTCCACATAACACATTAGCATTTTTTCAAGATTGGTGGGAGCTCTTCGAATGTAACTCATGTGAATTTCAGGGGTTTACTGTATATATAACTTATTTCAGTATTTATTAACTTAATAGCTCCTTCATGACTTGAAGAATCATGTTCATGACTTGAAATCAAACACTGTCTTTTTCACTAATTGGTATGCTCCCATGAATTCCCTCAGGACATTTAATATAGGCTAAATCAACCAGAACGTCATTGCTGGGAGGGGCTGTAGATGAGCTATGAGTACCATGGGGAATAATTGTGTGTGTGTGAGTGTGTCTGTGTGTGTCTGTGTGTTCTGTGTGTTCTGTCTCTCTCACTGTTCTGGACGTTCTTGCTTTGTGATATTACTGTGATTAACACACCCATGAGGGACACAGATTGTGTGTTTTATTTTTGAATACAATGGAGCATGATCATTACTCACTCTGCACTGGGCCTCTTCCGAATAAAACTATCCTAAAGAATGATTATGGAGACGCATTATGTTGTGCCGCCGTTTGGAGGGTGAGAGGAGCTTGGCCCATCCACTGGTTTCTTAGTGCATGTGTGTGTGTGTGTGCTTGAACACGCTCTGGAATGAGCAGGCCAGCTCGCTAACCATGTTTGACAGATGTGCTCATGCGGTTGCAATTATTTACACGCTGAAGACAGAGAGAGGGAGAGAGAGAGTGACTGAAGGAGGGAGGATGGACAGAAGGATGAAAGTGAGAATCGATATCACTTTCATGATAAACCTCTCATCCTCGTGTGTTTGTGTTTGTGTTTGTGTGTGTGTGTGTTTTTGTCTGTGTGTGCACGCACAACAGCTGTTTACTTTCACTGAAGTTTTCAGAAGCATAGGGTGTCTTTGAATCATCTTGCTCATGTGACGTACCAAGAGGGCCTTGTTATGGTTTGTAATGTGTTCTTGGTGTATGCCATACTTGCACTTTCCTGTATTAGGAGCACAGAGTGAAAGATCTGACCATCCCTTCCTTCATATACCTCTCTCGACTAGTGTCTGTATTTGTTTTTTTACTTGGGCATTATCTTTGCACTAAGGAGTTTGTACTGTGCAGGCCTGCTCGAATATACCTACCTGTGCAGTTCTGGATGGGCTGTTCTTGCTCATCACATCTTTCATTGACATTCTCTGTCTAAACTAAGGAAAAAAAAGCTCTTTAGTTGTTTTGTACTTTATTTAGACACTGTATTTTGTGTTTTCCTTTCACTTGTCAGCTTTAATCTATAATACAAAAATGATTCAAATTCAGTTTTTTTGTTTACATATTTTATCATTTTTTTCAGAAATATACACACATAGACACACAACTGTTGGAAATTATGGACAATTAGCAAGACATCCCCAATAAAGGTGTGGTTCTGCAGGTTGGGACCACGGACCACTTTTCAGTTCCTATGTTTTCTGGCTGATGTTTTGGTCATTTTTTAATGCTGGCGGTGCTTTCGTTCTAGTGGTGGCATGAGGTGGAGTCTACAACCCTCACAAGTGGCTCAGGAAGTTCATTTTTATCCAGGATGGTTTGCTGTGTCTTTCAGCATACTGTCCAGAGCACGGAGGTGCTACCAGGAGACTGGCCATTACATCTGGAGACTTGAAGGAGACCGTAGTAGGGCAACAACCCAGCAGCAGGACTGCTACCTCCACCTTTGTGTAAGGGGGAACAGGAGCACTGGCAGAGCCCTGCAAAATGATCTCCAGTGGGCCACAAATGTGCATGTGTCTGCTCAAACGGTCACAAACAGACTCCATGAGGATGGTATGAGGGCCCGACTTCCACAGGTGGGGGTTGTGCTTAGAGCCCAATGCTGTGCAGGTTGTTTGGCATTTGCCAGAGAACACTAGGATTGGCAAATTCGCCACCGGCGCCCTGTGCTCTTCACAGACAAAAGCAGGTTCACACTGAGCACATGTGACAGACGACAGAGTCTGGAGATGCCATGGATAACATTCTCCTGCCTGAAACCTCCTCCAGCATGACCAGTTTGGCAGTGGGTCAGTAATGGTGTGGGGTGGCATTTCTTTGGGGGGTCGCACAGCCTTCCATGTGCTCAGAAGAGGTAGCTTGACTGATATTAGGTACTGAGATGACATCCTCAGACACCTTGTGTGACCATATTCTGGTGCGGTTGGCCCTGGGTTCCTTCTAATGCAAGACAGTGCTAGACCTCATGTGGCTGGAGTGTGTCAGCAGTTCCTGCAAGATGAAAGCATTGATGCTATGGACTGGCCCGCCTGTTCTACAGACCTGAATCCTATTGAGCACATGTGGGACATCATGTTTCGATCCATCCACCAACGCAACGTTTCACAGACTGTACAGATTTTGCGGATGCTTTAGTCCAGTTCTGGGAGAAGCATCCCATATATATATATATATTTATGTAATCTACTATATGTGTGCTGTTATGCATGGATGCCATTTTTATACCATTTGGTCATGTCAGGTCACCATACCCCCTAAATTTGGATTGATAGAGTGGCGTAACTATAGCAGGTTCAGCAGGTGCCGTGATGGCGCATGGGTCCGTGATCTCTCGGGGCCAGTCACTACCCCAGGCCCGCCTCCTTAAAAAAAATTAATCCAGGTCTGCAGCGGTTTGGAGAAAGCTACATTAAAAAGGTGCGGAGCGGAGATGCGGGACTGCCATGAAGCACCTTCAGCCACAAGATGCGAAATCTCGGGCTGTTTCTTTTTGCTGCAGAAATTACAACAGCACGCACGTAGTTCAGTATTTTTGTATTTATAATTGCAATCTATATAAACTACCTCTGTGCTTCTGGTTATTTGCAGAGAGGATTGTAGTCACCCTTAATGTGTATTGCATGCAGTAGAGCTAAAACATCCTCGGGATAAAAATGAAACAATATGAGGGCCCGGATCGAATTTTCACACCTGGGCCCATGACTATGTTGTTACGCCACTGAATTGATATACATGGAAGTGATATACAGAAAATTTTGTGCAGGTTTCTTTTCCAGTCATCCACCAGAAATCCTGTAAAGCTTAAAGTATAGACACAGTTATTATTCAGCAGATACTAAAAAAGTAATGTGTAAGGTGTTAATGTGTATAATTATGTCATTTTTCAAATGAAGAACACATGGACTTGTGATAATGTTGGTAAATGGTACCATAGGGACTCACAGCAAATTTCAATTAATAAGAAAATTGTTGAAAAGTTGTAGGAATGTACCAAAAAGTGTTCTTTGGAACAATGACACAGAAGAACCACTTTTCGTTCCACAAAAACCTTTCAGTGGGTTTTTCTTAAAGAGCCATTGTTGCAAGTGAGCTGTACAAGGCGGAAGAACCCATTTAAAGTTAAAAAACCTTCAAATCATGTACAGGTTCTACATCTGAATCAGGAACCTTTTAGGAATATTTATGTGTGCATGTCTGTAATGCACACATGCCAATTTTGTGCAAGGAATTTCTTAACCTACAGTAATGTGTCCATTTCTCAGGTAAAAACACCACAGCATGAAAATCTGCATTTAACCCTTTCAACCAAGTCCAACATCCAGCAGCTTGGGAAGCTGTGTGTGTGTGGACAGTCTCTTGTTTAAGGGTACCTCAGTGGTGCCTCTGGCAGTCCTGGGATTCAAACACACCACCCACTGATCACAAGTCCCTAACCCCCAGGCCAACATCTGCCCCAGCTTGGTCTGATAATACGAATATAAGCAAGAAACTGTGTAAAAACACATTATAAAAAATGTAAGCCCCTTATTTGAAACCCCTTATTTATTTCCGGGTTGGATAGACATTGCCAGCTTTTGGCAGCTCTGTAAATTTAGAAATGCTGAGCAAAGATGTCATAATGTGTGGATGGCGTTTTGCTCAGCTATGTGCTGGCAAACTCTCTGGTGTGAAAAGTACAGGAAGACATCGTCACATGGATGATCTTGTATGTGGTCTTGAACAATCTGTCCTGCATTCTTCTGATCATCACAAGCTCCTAAGCTCCTAGCCAGAAAACTATCAAAGAGAACAATCTATCACTTTGCTTGTATATTTGCTTGGGTGTGGATATCTGCACTAGCAGCTTCAGGTCCCCTTTCTAAGCCTCAGTCTATAACCTTTAACTCTTTCTCCCTGTCCTCTTCACCATAAAAAAATAGAAATAAAACATGATCCTTGTCTTCCTGATGTAGTCTCCCATATCAAGTGGCAGTTCAGTCTGCTTTCTCTGTACTCTTTCTCTTCTATCAGTTTTCCACATCTACTGCTGCATCTTATTCATTTTCCTATCTTGTTTGTTCGGCGCCTCTTCTGGCTGCTCATTTATGTTGTACAGTAGTTTTCAGAACAAACTTAGCCTGGTATATTATTGCAAAACATATGTCTTTCTAGATTCACTGTTAATTGTCCCATATACTTAATATAATGGAGTCTTTTATGGTAAAACAGTACAGTGTGGTGTCTTGAGAATATTATGGCTGGAAAAATGAGGGAGTATATGCATTTGCCATTTGCCCTTCAGTGTCACAGAAGCGTACCATACTTGTACTAAATGAAGCTTCTCTATCACCTCTCTATCCCAGCCTCCTTCACTCTCCCTCTTTCCCCTTTGCCCTCCTCAGCAGAGGCCAGTTGAGCCATCACTCATGCAACCCCCCCCCCCCCCCCCCCCGTACCACTGTCTCACTCTCTCACCTTCTCCTTATTCCACTGACCATGCATGTTCCAAAAACAGCTCTCCTTTTCATTTGAGTGCAACTCTCTGCATGCCTTGGCCCACCCCAAGACCCCCCGAACCCCTTCACTGTTCCTGTCCAAGTCTGACTCGCGAAGCGTTGTGAACCCCCACAGCCCACCATAATCCCACCCTGCCAAACCATACACAACATAGTGGAATTCAGGGGAGTGGCCATGGCTCATTTCGACCAATGGGGCGAATGGCGGCAGTATAAAATGATGCACAGATGTGAGACCATTCGCTCTTTCTGTCAGTCCGGAACTCCTGCAAGGAAGGGGTCAAAGTTACGGGGACAGACTTCTTGAAAGCAACAAGAGCGAAGAAAAAATAAACAAAAAGCACGGATAGACACCTTCGGCTTGAGCCCGTTTCACTCCTGAAGATCCTTCAGCCTTAACAGGATGGAGGACGCCCACATCAAAACCCCCGAGGAAGTTTTGGCCTTCTTTGGGGTTCAAGAGACCGGTCTTACTCCCGATCAGGTCAAGAAGAGCCAGGCCAAGTATGGCTTCAATGGTGAGAGTGAAAGCGGGTCTGGGGAACTGGGACTATTGTGAATTCTAGTGCAAGAAATTACTATTGATAGCAAATGGTTTGGTCCTGAATTGGCAAGGAAGTTGACAGGTACAGCCTCAAGTCCCCTAGATAGTACATTCCTGCAATCATTTGTGGTATTGAGAAAGATCAGCTATTGATACATAAAAGACTAAGTGCCTAGAATTGATGATTAGATTCAGCAGTGATAAATAGTCCTTGGGTGAGACTTGCAGTGACATCAACAGAAGTTGCAATAGGAGTTGAGAAGCAGTGCTTTAAAATAGCCTCCAGAAGGAGAAGAAGACAGGTGATGGCGCAAGGGCCTCGCTTGGTGATTTGAGAAGGCTGAGTGCTTAAGTGGTATTTCTGCCGGGTGGGGGGTACGGTTCTTAGAGAACGACTGGTCTGTGCATTCAGAAATGTGACAGGCATTGCAAAGCCATGATGTCCAAAACCAGGAGAAGGAATCAGGCTTTAGTGAAGCACATTTTTGTCATTTGAGTCTCACTGACATTGATTTTGTTCTCTTTGGTGATGCTGAAAACTTTATTCACAGTTAATTGGGATTATCCATCATTTGTGATGTATGTAAATCTTTCAAAACCTCTATTGACCTGGCTAGTAGTGGAACTGAATATAAAAACAAATAAGCACATGTAATGTATGTTTCTATGTTATATGCCAATGTTCATTATAATCACTGTCCCTAAGACTTATGGCTTGTTTTGTATTTAAGCCCCTACTTTTGGAGAATCTAAGATAGTCCTCCAGTTACTTGTGCCGCACCAACAATCTGGACTGTCAAAGACAACTCATGGCTGTTAATTAATTTTTATTAAAGAAATATGACAAGACAATATTGCCTCAGTTAATGATCTTTTCCCTTTCTCTCTCTTTTGCTCACCTCACCCCTATGTTGTGCCAACAGAGCTGCCAGCTGAGGAGGGTAGGTATAGAAATGTGATTATGTACTATAAATATTGCTATATTTCCATGAACCAGAAACTAGATCCATTATGAAAACACCTATGATTGTTTCTCTTTTAAGAAAGCCAATTAACCACATACCTTCTAGATATGATTTACATTTAAATGTATATTTTATTGTTAAATGGTCCTTCACAAATTCAATTGCTTTGTCATCAGCTGTTCAAGATTTTAAACCTTGTTGACAGAAGCCTATTTGTATGTTTATTGAGCATTTTTCAATGAGCTTGTTTGATCTCTTTTAGGAAAGTCCATCTGGGAGCTGGTGATTGAGCAGTTTGAGGATCTTTTGGTCAGAATCCTGCTGCTCGCTGCCTGCATCTCTTTTGTAAGTAACCACAAAAGTCATGAAACCTTTTGACAAACGTCTTTTGTTGAAAAGACACCAACAAAATCCAGCAATTAGAACCTGATAAGAAAGAAATGACACTGACATCAACGATTGTTTGTCTCCCTGTCTGCATCTCAAAGTCATGCAACATTTTAACACAAGCACATATTCAGAACACCTGATCACCACAAGACGTTCCATCAATGCTCTATTCAACTGTGTCAACTTGGTTTGTAGGCCAAAACCATATTAAGATCATGGCCCAGAAAGTATAATGGTTGCAAGATGATTAGATAGACCTAGCTTCCCAGGCTGCAAATAATGCTGAAATTTGTTTTTTGATACTAAGCCATCCAATTCCCAGGATCTTCATTGACAACTTCGTCCATTCACCAAGCAAGATAGAGACCAAGTTTTTTTATACTCAGGATCTTTCATAATATATGTATGGCTATCATAAGTAATATAAAATACACATTTATCTCAAGGCATTTAGCTTTCTAGTTCTCTGAAGAAGACAACCTTTGAACTTTATGCCACAACACTAGGATTACCAAGCTGTTCTTGCCAACATACCATACATTGTTACCATCTAAGGAGTTACACACTTGCTTTACTTGCCAATTTGGCATGCACCATAAGCAGTTACATTGGTCTATGTGCCAATATGGTATGGTTGCTACTGTGTCAGTTGTGTATCACGCAGTGCAAGCCAAGATGACAGATATGCTGTCTGTCTTGAAATAGATTAAGAAATAGTTTCCTCAAGAGCTAATCAACTTTGGCCTGTTAATACATCAACTCCAGTCTATCAAACACCCTGCACCAATTTAAAACCTACTTCGAGCAATTTTTTATTTTTTTTAATAGAGGTGTTTCACATGGGCTCTGAAGCAAGGGGGATCAGGAGGGTGTTAGGACTGGACACCAAAGGGTATCGATTGCTCCTGCCCTCCTCCCTAGGCCTTGGGCAGCTGTTGCAATGGCCTTAGAAGGAGAATATTGAGGAGTAAACTAGAGGGGCAAAGGGGGGAGGGGTTTATTTTAAGAAAGACTCAAGCTAGGGAGAGAAACTTAATCTCTCAGCAAAGGTCAGGACAGAGGGAAGATGGGATAGGATGCCCAAGGAAGAGGTAGAGAGGGGTACAGGGATAGAAGGAGTGAAGTGCAGTGTGAGGTAAAGGGTTTAAAACATAAACTGTAATGGTGTTATGCAATAAAGTTGTGAACTAGAAGTTTTCAGTGTGACTACAAGAAGACTGCAGCACTCACGGCCACTAAAACCATCATAGAAGCTAGCTATTAATCTTTTATACATAAACACATTGTGGACCTTGACACAAAGTAAGAGTAAGTCCAGCTATGTTTTGCTTAGCAATTAATTATAGGTCACCAAGTTGTGCTGGACTGGTCCTAGAAAGACCGGAACTGAGGATCCTTGGTCTACACAATAGTGATTGCCTTGTTTTGGTTAATATGCAAATTTAGCACATGCATATGTCTCGGCCAAATACTTACAGTTCTCATCTTTCAACGAACGCATTATAGTCCAAAAGGACACCGCAAACATTTTTGCTCTAGTTTTCCACATGTGATGTGAATTATCTGCCTGCCCTTAAGGAATGCTGTGTTAGAGCTAAGTTTATATTGTTAGTGTACTCTAGAACTAAGACTACTTCCTTCTCTTTACTCTCTCAAGGCCTTCTTGAAGCACCCATCAGTCTATTGCAAGAAAGTCATTTTTTCTAATAAAGGCTTCTATAGTCACCATTCATTTCAACATTTTTTACGTTGATTCTAAAAATGAGCTGTGAGTAACCTTTCAGTGAATTGAACATTTCTTTGGCCCTACCCTTGTCTGTCCTTCTGCAGGTGCTGGCTTGGTTTGAGGAAGGTGAGGAGACAGTCACAGCCTTCGTTGAGCCCTTTGTTATTCTGCTCATTCTCATTGCCAATGCTGTCGTTGGAGTGTGGCAGGTCAGCAGAATACCAGATATGCATGACATGTCATTTACAACTCTGTATAAGTACGAAACCATGGCACATTGAGCAGAGAAATTAACCAAAGTATATCACACCAACTTGCAATATGGTTTTGTTGATCTGTCATTATGGTTATATATTTTCTTAAGTTTCCATAATCCAAAGTGGTATTTACTATTTGAATAACAGGAGCGTAATGCTGAGAGCGCCATCGAGGCTCTGAAGGAGTATGAGCCTGAGATGGGCAAAGTCTACCGATCTGACAGAAAGAGCGTGCAGAGGATCAAGGCCAGGGAGATCGTCCCCGGTGACATCGTGGAGGTGTCTGGTGAGATGCCCTTGCATTTCCTTTTAACCCTCTGTTTTCTCTCTCCCTGAACTTACACATCATTTGCACCAGCCACGCAGTGGCCGTTAAGATGCTAGCATGCTAGTTGAACATGTGTCACTGAACACTCAGGCTATTTAAGGTATCAGGGTGGGAGCAGGTGAGGGGAGAGCCATGGCTGGGAAAACATGCTGAGAGAAGGAAAACACTTAATCCTGGGTATAAGTATAAATACATCACTAACACCTGCTACTTCTCTCCCCTTTCTTTCTTTCTCTCTCTCTATTTAGACCATCTTAAGGTGCCTGGGCTATCCCTAAATTGAATTTGCAGTTGTCCTTTTCATCCTTTGTACAAAGGATTGAATTCTTTCTATTTGAAAAACACTGTAATTTTGAGAAATATAAATGTCAGAAAGGGTGCTTATATGCTAAGTGCTGAAAGCTAAAAGTCACGGCTGACTTCAAGCTAGGGGTTTATGCTTACATTAACAATATTGTTCTTAGAACATTAGAATAGTGATGTCCAGTCCTCTGTGCAGTTTTGACCAGTTGCAATCAGCACAACATCCATGGAAGCTGCAAAAAGTAAAATATTTAAGGGCCCATTCATTCATAAGCAAAATTTGTATAATTTTGCATATGTTTGATCCTTTTCCTTGAAGTCCATTTTTGTGGCTTTGTTAACCAAAAGTATATACTGCATACCTGTTTCCTATCCTCCATGTATTCTTCAGAAGTATATGAGCTGTTTCATTTGTTTACTGTTTACTGGACCTGAAAGGATCACTTAAATGTAATTGAGCTTTGTTCCTACTGTCTGCCGTAAATGGTACTTACTTGTACAAGCCCTAACTTTTATACTCTGTCAGTTTAGGATAAATAGATCAACTACTGTAGGTCAACAAGGTAAACATTTGTAAATGGAATATGTGACATCACAAAAGCAATGAACTGGAGACAAAATTGGGCAAAAAATCTAGAAGAATCCAAAAAGAAATACTGAGTATCAGAAAGTGATCAAAAACTTCTGTCTTTATTGTTTCTTTTTGAGTAAATGCTAATTTCAATTTTTTTAAAATAGAAATGTCATAATAATGTCTTTCTTTTTGCTTCTATGCCCCCAGTTGGTGACAAAGTCCCAGCTGACATCAGAATTACAGCTATCCGTTCCACCACCCTGCGTGTTGATCAGTCTATCCTTACTGGTATGTCTTAACTGAAACATCCCATTAACATTCAGAAAGCTTAGAATTGTTGTTTGCCGCGAATTAATTATTTTCCTTAAATTATCATCTGATTATTAGTAATTATTAATACAAATTAAAACGGTGTCTCTTTCAGGTGAGTCTGTCAGTGTGATTAAGCACACAGAAGCTGTCCCCGACCCCAGAGCCGTCAATCAGGACAAGAAGAACATGCTATTCTCTGTGAGTTTTTCTACATCTCATCACATCCCCCCATTCAAATGAATTTATCCATATGTTGACCTAGGCTTCTATCTATATAAGTCTATTGATCAAACTGCTCATCGTGTTCATCAGCCCTTCAATGCATCTCTCCTTCTATTCAGGGCACCAACATTGCTGCCGGCAAGGCTATTGGCGTTTGCATGGCCACTGGCGTCTCCACTGAGATTGGTAAGATTCGTGACCAGATGGCCGCCACCGAACAGGAGAAGACCCCCCTGCAGCAGAAGCTGGATGAGTTCGGCGAGCAGCTCTCCAAAGTCATCTCCCTCATCTGTGTCGCTGTGTGGATGATCAACATCGGCCACTTCAATGACCCCGTCCATGGTGGATCATGGATCCGCGGTGCCGTGTACTACTTCAAGATTGCCGTGGCCCTGGCTGTCGCTGCCATCCCTGAGGGTGAGAATCTCCTCCTACAGCACTGCGTTTGCACTCCTGCACCATGCGTGGTCTGTGATTGCTTTTGTTCAAGAAAGCTACTGCCCACTCTGTTCCTCTGTTTTGACCAATGAGCTAGAAAGGTATCTGTGTGGTCACATGTAATGTAGTATTCTAGAAATCTGGTATTCTGGAATTTTAGATAGTGGTGAAAGTTGGGTGTATAAGCAATACAAGCCACAGTTATATACGGCTTATAATGTCCCTTTTTTATTTCTAATTCATTGCTTACTTAAAAAAACAAAACAGAGATGGCTTGTTAAACCTTAAGGGATGGTGGCAGCAAAAGAGAAGGAATAACAGTTTAATTCGTTGATTAACTGAGTAACAGTAATGGGTTTAATGACTATTAAAATAGTATTCGCAGCCCTTCTTTGATGGAGTTTCCTTCAATATTTCCTGTTACTTGTCATATCTGTGTTTAAATCCTGTGGGTCCTCTCTGCTTCAGGTCTGCCCGCTGTCATCACCACCTGTCTGGCTCTGGGTACCCGCCGTATGGCCAAAAAGAACGCCATTGTCCGCTCTCTGCCCTCTGTGGAGACCCTGGGCTGCACCTCCGTTATCTGCTCAGACAAGACTGGCACCCTCACCACAAACCAGATGTGTGTGACAAAGGTAAGTTAAACAGCCACTTCTTCCTCACTGCCGCTCCTACACAAACTGACCGAACAACATCAAGCAACATGTTTGTATGAGAGGAGTAAAAATGCAGTCCTACACCTTACATTACTCAGACTCTGAAAAAAAGAAGTTACCACTGGTTTTCCTTGCATTTTATACATTGAGCTTCTTTGAGAAGGACCAATGAAGCCCTATGAACATTTATTATGCAAATGCTTCCTAATATTTGTATTTTTTAGCTCTAGTAACAGTTATATAAAGCAGTTATACTTGTATGAGCCTACCTTCAGAGAACCTTGTTTAGGGATAAATAGTTATGTGCAAAACTTTTGGTAACTCAACAGATGTTCATCATTGACAAAGTGGATGGCGATCACGTTCACCTGGAGTGCTTTGATATCTCTGGCTCCAAATACACACCTGAGGGCGAGGTGTAAGTACACCTTCTTTGGTGTTCAGACACACACTCATATACTGCACAGACACAACCTTTTTCACACAAACCAGCACACAAATACTGTAACATTTATGATTTATCGTAAAAAAAGTCTGGATGAAAGAGTAAAGATGTCGATTTTTATTCGCACAGCACTAAGGGTGGCGCTAAGGTTGACTGCAGTCAGTATGATGGTCTGGTTGAGCTGTCCACCATCTGTGCCCTGTGTAACGACTCCTCCCTGGATTATAACGAGGTAAGAGAGCCGTTCATATTTGCAGTTTTGTTCTTTCTGTCCATCATGGACAATCTGTCACTACATTTTTTTTTTGCAAGTACTAATAGCTTTTACTTGACATCAATGCATTTGATGGCACATCACTCATTACTGACACAATCTGGTTATAACTGTTGTTTCTCTAAAATGTAATTACATAGGTGATTCACTTGCATGATAAAATACTATTAAATTGTCAGTTTACATGCTGTGGCATAGTAGGTTTTTGCTCTTTGTTTATTTGCCAGAAAATGACAAATTAAGAAAAGTGAAAAAATGAAAACAAGAAAATTACCTGAAAATAAAAGAAGTAAAAATCCACACATTTGGTGGACTTTCTCAGATGCTTTTGTTATGCCATATTACTAAGTGAGAGCACTCTGAGTTGAACTTTCAGTTCATATGTTTGATTAAAAAATGAATATGAAAATAAAATTACTGATAGTGTGCAATGAGTGCTAATGGTACCACTGACAGGTTCTTTACTAATGTGACAAATTCATTTTCCTATTCTCCAGTCTAAGAAGATCTATGAGAAGGTTGGTGAGGCTACTGAGACAGCCCTGTGCTGCCTGGTTGAGAAGATGAACGTGTTCAAGACCAATGTCCGCAACTTGGGTTGTGTTGAGAGAGCCAACGCCTGCTGCTCTGTGAGTCATAGTTTAGATTCCCTTTGCAGTCAGATTGAACAGGCTGACAAATATGTCTGATAATGCAGGTATTTAAAGTGATGTTCCCTCTTCTCCTCACCTGCAGGTCGTTAAGCAGCTGATGAAGAAGAACTTCACCCTGGAGTTCTCCCGTGACAGGAAGTCCATGTCTGTGTACTGCACCCCCACCAAGGGCGACAGTGGCAGCAAGATGTTTGTGAAGGTAAGCTCTCTCATACTTACTCTCTTTCTCTTTCACCGGCATAGTCTTTTTGCTCATCTTTCTTTTGGCTTATCGGCTTTTTCCTCTCTCTCCTTTCTCACCAACAGGGTGCCCCCGAGGGTGTTATCGACAGGTGTGCTTATGTGCGTGTTGGTGCTACTCGTGTTCCTCTGACCGGCCCCGTCAAGGACAAGATCATGGCCATCATTAAGGAATGGGGTACCGGCCGTGACACCCTCCGCTGCCTGGCCCTGGCCACCCGTGACACCCCTCTTAAGGTTGAGGAGATGAACCTGGACGACTCCACCAAATTCGCCGACTACGAGGTGTGGGAACTAGAAATTGTCCACTAAGTCCATTGAAACTATAGCAGAGGCTCAAGTTGATTAATGGCAGAGAACAGTGTTTTCCATTTAATGAATATAGCTCATGGCACATTGAACATCATAGTCTCTATTTTTCTGTCATTTCTTTTTTCCATCTCAGACTGACTTGACCTTTGTTGGCTGTGTGGGTATGCTGGATCCCCCTCGTAAAGAGGTCACAGGCTCCATTGAGCTTTGCAGGGCTGCTGGCATTCGTGTCATCATGATCACCGGTATGCGTCCCTTTTCGTCTTGTTATTATACACTTTATATTATTAATGAGCCTTTATGAGGTTAGGGCAGAGGCACAGGAACAGATTTGGGAGTGATTGATCTATTTAATAAACAAATTGTACACGGGGTACTGAAATGATCAAGCCCATCTCCCACAGGTGACAACAAGGGTACTGCTGTCGCTATCTGCCGTCGTATTGGCATCTTTGGTGAGGATGAGGATGTGACTGGCAAGGCTTACACTGGCCGTGAGTTTGACGACTTGCCCCGTACTGAACAGAGTGAAGCTGTTACCCGGGCTTGCTGCTTTGCCCGTGTCGAGCCCTCCCACAAATCCAAGATTGTTGAGTTCCTGCAGGGATATGATGAGATCACTGCCATGGTGAGCATCCCTTGCACAGAGACCATATATTTCAAACTAAATCCAAAACTTACCTGAACCATATGTGCAACCAAGTTCAACCAAGTGAATGTGAAGTCAGTGAAAACCCTGAAATATGCAAGGCTGGGGTATTTTTGGACCAGGGTTTGAAAACTGGCTTAAGTAGATGGATTTATAACACTGCTTTCCATATGAATCTCTATCCAGACTGGTGATGGTGTGAATGATGCCCCCGCTTTGAAGAAAGCGGAGATTGGTATTGCCATGGGCTCTGGCACTGCCGTTGCCAAGTCAGCCTCTGAGATGGTCCTGGCCGATGACAACTTCTCCTCCATTGTGGCCGCTGTTGAGGAAGGTAGAGCTATCTACAACAACATGAAGCAGTTCATCCGCTACCTCATCTCCTCCAACGTCGGAGAGGTCGTTTGGTAAGGACTGGCTGTTATCTGTGCACATGGATTTTTGAGGGAGGCATTTTTGTGCCATTCTTATAACATGCTTTTCTCTTTAATTTTCCCACAGTATCTTCCTGACTGCTGCTCTCGGCCTGCCTGAGGCTCTGATCCCAGTGCAGCTGCTGTGGGTGAACTTGGTGACTGATGGTCTTCCTGCCACTGCCCTGGGCTTCAACCCTCCTGACTTGGACATCATGGGCAAGGCACCCCGCTCTCCCAAGGAGCCCCTTATTTCTGGATGGCTCTTCTTCAGATACCTGGCTATTGGTGGTAAGTATTGTCTTACTGACTTATTAGTTCAGTCCAGTCCTGTGGACCCACTTGTGAGTTTCCAAAACACCCTTCCCCAAAACTTGTGATACAAACCACAGAATAATTATCAAGGTCTCTGTGACCTGGATCATATGTGTTTGGACAGAGAAGCCAGCATGTCCTCAGGACTATAGCTGATGGCAAGAGAGCAATTGCTGAGCAAAGAGCTGGAGTTCAGTTAAACTTGGGATTCAATTCTAGGGAAGCCATCTTCTGTGTGGCATCATGGTTTCATTCTTTGTCCAACAGTGGTACTATGCAAATAAGGGTCCCTTGTTTTGAGACACAGAAGATAATGAATGCAGAAAGTGCTAAACACCAGCATATTGTTGGTTGTCTTGTCTTGGTACGAAGGTGAAATCCAGAATGTTTTGTCTATTTGATTCCTGATAGGATATGTCGGTGCTGCCACTGTTGGTGCTGCTGCCTATTGGTTCCTGTATGATGAGGAGGGCCCAGGAGTAACCTATTATCAGCTGGTGAGTCTTGCTTTCTGCCATTCTCTATCACAGATGTTCAAACACATTTTCTTGTACACAAGAGTTCGTGATTCATGTTCAAGTTTTTTCTACTTTCCACCCTGTCTTGCTATATAGTCTCACTTCATGCAGTGCCACGAGGAAAATGAGGACTTCACTGGTGTTCAATGCTCGGTGTTCGAGGCTGCTCCACCAATGACCATGGCCTTGTCTGTGCTGGTCACCATTGAGATGTGCAATGCCCTCAACAGGTTAGTGATCACTTAACTCTGGTCCATGGTTTTCTTCTTCTTGCTTTCACTGGGCTCACTGCACTCACTTAATAGGAATGCAACAAGGGAATATTCTTTCTTGCAGAAATTTTGAATACTACATTAAATAGTCTGTTCCAGACAGTAGGAAACTAGCTAGCCATTGCTAAAGTACTTTGCTTTAGATCATAGCTCTAAAACACAGTTAGGTTATCATTTCTAATATTTTAATTACTGAATCCAATTAAATTATATTGAATTTCAATTGCAGCCCTAAACATAGCCCTTCTTGTCTCTTTCTAGCTTGTCTGAGAACCAGTCCCTGGTTCGCATGCCCCCATGGAGCAATGGCTGGCTGTTGTCCGCCATGACCCTCTCCATGTCCCTGCATTTCCTTATCATCTATGTGGACCCCCTGCCCGTAAGTCTATCTCTCTCTCTCCCACTGTCCCCTGTTGACCTTCTCTTCTCCACTAAACACTAACACTTTCCCCTCTTAATTTTTACAGTGCATTAACCCTTAGATGGTGTTGCTATACATTACATAACTATTTATAGGTATACTGTAAATGTATGTAATGAATAACATTCACATCTGATTTACATGGAAAAAAAGGAATGAAGACTGTAACCAAGAACACAGCTGATCTCAGTTGAAAGTTTATGATCCACGGTTTGAACAGAACATGTCCACTTGTTTTTAAGGGTTAAAGTAACATCCCTGTCTTGTTTCAACACCATTCAGATGATCTTCAAGTTGACTCACTTGAATGTGGAGCAGTGGATGGTGGTGCTCAAACTCTCCTTCCCCGTCATCCTCCTGGATGAGGTGCTGAAGTTTGTTGCCCGCAACTACCTGGAGGGTAAGACCAGCTAATGTGTGAGAATGATGTGTGAGGATAGAGCTAATTTTTCTTGGAAAGTTACTGTTCATTTAATAATTTATTCATTTAACTTATGAAGTTATTTATGAACTGAACACTCATACATAACTAATCTCTAATATTGTTTACATTTTCTAAACCTTTTAATTTTCTGTCAACATATGGAAATGTTTATTAATTAAATAATATCTATCTATCTGAGAAATCCAACCCATCTCCTCATCACTACCTCGTTTGTAATTTTCTGACCCGTTTCATCCTTTCTTCACTAACTTCTTTTATTCCTTTTTCTGCCTAAACCAGTTCCCTCCATTTGTGCCAAGTAACAAAAGCAAGGTATCCAACACGTGTCTTTCCGCAGCCTCCTCCTTCGTTTGTACATTCAGTCGTTTGCAGTTTGAGCCCATGTGTTGATTTTCTAATTGAAAATATGCACAGTCTCTTCAAATGTTGCACATTTAATGCACAATAACGTTTTCTTGTCAAATGTAACAGATTTGAACAGAAACTAAACACAAGCCATATGACATTTTCAACCTATTAAAATGGACTATTTACTTAATAAGCTTGCCATATTTAAGTATGCTGTTGCACTTACTTTCAGTAAAAAATCAACAAAACCTTTTGTTCAGCTATGGGTTTTCAAACTTTCGTGCCTTTTGCATATGCAAATATTTGTGTGTGTGATTTAAAGAGAGCAAAAGAGAAAGAAGAGAGAGAGAGAGAGAGAGAGAGAGAGAGAGAGAGAGGGAGAGAGAGAGAGAGAGAACTTTTGCAGTAGTCTGTCAATGCCATTGATGCATGCTTCACTTTTTAGCTCGTAGAGTTTGTGTATTGTTTAGTTGTAGCGTTGGCCTAGTTTGTCTTTTGCCATCATCTAATGGAGCCACATTCTCAGTTACTGTTGTGGTCCACAGTCTTGTCTTTGTGGTGATTTGCATGCATGGAAATGGATTGCAATGATATTTCCAGCTATGTAGATCCACAGGTAATTTGTAAGCGGTGCAAATATGATAAAAGCTGTGGCCCTCGCTTATCACATAGCTTTCAGTTAGGCACACAACCGTAGTCGGCTTGAAATATCCAAAGAGTCACCACGAGTGGATAAGTAACACCTGTGCATTTTCTCCATCCAGGTAAAGCAATCTAGAGGCAATGGCGTGAAAGGAGTGAGAGAAATGAGACAAAGATGAGAAAAAGAAGAGGAGGGGGCAAGGGATCACACTGAGTCAGAGGAGCTCTTAAGCATCCATCCACGGAGCAGAGAGAGAGAATGAAAGAGAGAGAGAGAAAGGACAAAACACAGGAAAAATCACGAAAAAATCTACAAAAAGACTGAAAGAATAAAAAAACATAGAAAAACACTCTTTGTGGAAAGGTTAAATTAATATATAGGCAAATGGTTCCAAATTAGTGCTTGAATGATGAGTAATTTTATTCTTAAAGCTGATAATAAATGTGTTAAAGCTACATTTTTCTTAAACCTGTACACTCTCCATCCCTCATCTTTTCTTTCGTGTCCTGTCTTCCCTTATTTAAGCAGGTGTAGATTATTCGCATTTACTAATGCTGTATTTAATTATGCTTCTATTCAGTGAAAATCAACAAAACCTTTCATTCGGCTGAGGCTTTTCAAATTTTTTGGATACTTGTACCTCCATGTGTTTGTGTGTGTGTGATAGAGAGAGAGAGAGAGAGAGAGAGAGAGAGAGAGAGAGAGAGAGAGAGAGAGAGAGAGAGAGA
>JBBMFX010000101.1:24208219-24237285 GCA_037832545.1 Rhabdalestes septentrionalis
AGAGAGAGAGATAGAGAGAGAGAGAGATAGAGAGAGAGAAACAGAGAATAATAGAGAATAATAGAGAGAATATGGTGGCCCAGTGCTCAGCATGCTAGCGTTAAATACATTTTCTTTATAATGGAAGAATTCAATACCAGAATTCTGTCGTTCATATATAATGGCATATAGATCCTACTTACCCAATTTTAAACAAATCAAGATGTCAGTCCAACATGTTTTCCTTTTCCTTTGTTCCCCTGACATGGTTCGGTTAATCTTCAAAATTCATTGTCTTTAAATCCTTATGGAACGTTCCAACATTCAACTTGTTCTTTTTAACCTGTTGAAGTGGCCAAATTATCTCCGCCTGTGCCAGTTTGTGTATCCTGCTTGGATATTCACTCAGTTTTATTCACTCAACTTCATATTCCACATGTTTGTACAGTATGTCTAATTAGTATTCAAGTTAATAGACTGTGAATATAAATGAAGTGAGGTGACCAAACCTTTTTAAACAAATTCTAATCTTTAGCAATGTAAATAAACCAGCCAAATGAGCTGGTTTTAGTGTAATGGAGAATGAATAGAAAGCAAATGGATAATATGAATTTTACATTTAAAGTATTGGCGCTTATTGCAAATTATTTGGAAGACTTAAAACAATAGTTATCATGGCATATTATTTGGTCTAACATACCTTCAACATAATAACTGGATGGACAGATAGATGTCACTGTCTTCCTTTGCTTTTTCTTTAAGGTTTTCTCTGGAACCATCCTGTCAGTGAGCAAAACGTAACAGAATCTAACAAAAGTGATGCTTTACCCATTTCCAGTCCTTTATTGAGCTGCAGTACAGGAAGCCTACATTCATTTTCTAAGTTCCATTGCACATCAGTGTTCTGATCACTTTGGTAGATAAACCACAGCCCATGCAGTTCACACCTCATTGTCTCCTGTTTTGCCTCCTATTGGCCATGGCTCCTATTGACCAAGGTCCATACCCTACATTTTCTTGGTTTTTTTTGGCACATTGAGTTCCATTTTTTGTTTAAATATACCAAAACAATTCATTTTTATCTATTTCTTTTCTATTATCTATTTTTCAGCCTCTCTTTATCACTCAGGCTCATAAACATAGCATGGCTGAGAACATAGCATGCTCTGTCATAAGTTTTGTGAGCTAATCCAAAATATGCTGTTTTTGCAGCTGAAAAGCTAACCAGAACTCTAACCCTGTTTCACTTTCTACACTATCTACAAGTCTTCAAACTGCATTGCTCTCACAAAACCATTCAGCTAAAGGCACAGTCTGCACTCACATATTGGTAATTTAAATGGGCAAACTTGATGCTTTCTTTGGCATTTCAGAAAAGCTGTTGGTACTTTGGTTTGTGATCGAGTTATTTAGTTTAAGCCATGAGTATAAAAGTGCTTAAAATGATTATAAATATAAATATACACTCACCATCTGATGTATTAGAACCCCCTTCCTAATATATGCATTCTTTCACTGGCCACTTTGTTAGAAGCCCCTACTGTGTCCACTGACTGGCCACTTAATAGAAAACATCTCCCAGTATATCCAATATTTACAATAAATCAAATATATACCATTGGTGTACAATTGTAGACTGTAGCCCAGCTGTTGTCACCCAGCATCTAATGTACCTCACTATTGGCCAGTTGCTGGCCACAGGCCACTGTTGACCAGCAGTGACACTGACATGATATTTGCATGGTAGTGAGTGTCCGGAGCTGGTACAAATATATCCAGGTACAGATGGTCACTGCTGGGTTGGGAATCGTATAGCACACAAAAATATCCAGCTAGGTGTCAGGAACTTGCCATTGATTAAGCAATAGTGCATGCCTAATGCAAAACATGCATCAACAGATGGGCTACTACTCTCCTGGACCTGATCCCATAATGAAAACACCTGTCATTAAACATTTGATGCTGGACTGTGACAAAATACCCTGAAAAAACAAATAAACACTTCCCTAATTCTGGTAGTCTATGCTCTTTAAACATTTACAAATCTTACTGTGTCCATAACAAACCTGTTCATTCTTTTCACTTCATTTTTGCACCAGCTCAGTTTGGCTGATATAATGAATTTAACATATTGGGGAAAATAAACTAAAATACGGCCTGTGCAAAAGTTGTGGCAAATTGAATTATGTTTAACATGCATTCCCTGCAGAAGGTGTGAACTTATTTTCACTTTCAAAATATTTATATTGTGTGTTCATCTGTAAAACTCTGAATCCTGAAAAAAATTCCAGAAGAAGCAAAAACATTCAGCATAACTTTTCTATAAGTTTCAATATGTTGCATATTTTGTGTGCTTCTGCTAGTTTGCATGTGGTTTTCTTTTGTAATGTTATGTGTTTTCTGGGGTGGGCCATTGGCAAAAGTCGTAGGTCTGCTAAGTCCATTCATACACCAGATTCCACATAAAATATTCATGAGCTGCAGTCTCTGACAATGCAGCTACATGGGGTTTCTAGTAAAGTGGACAGTGATCACCTAGGCTAAATGATAACATCTTGAACTGTGAATACATATTATGATCACCATGAAAGTCAAGAGTTAAATCTCCAACCATGAATCACAGATAAATCAAACATCTGAAAGCAAATCGCTATGCAGCTTGTGTGTCTTCTTGGTGTGCCCATGCTCTGTAGAATCTAATTCATAGATGGCCCAGCGCACACTGAGGTGCTCTGACAAGTTCTCGATGGAGTTAATGCTCAAATTCTGGTCCGAAACGGAATGTCCTCATCTGCCATTTGTCTCACGTAGTCCTCGTCGAACATCTGGGACTGAGCTGGAGTGAAGTGGTTGGCCCAGTCTCCGACCTCCCCTGGGACACAGATTTAATACGACATTAAGCAGAAGTTCGTAACAGCACTCTCCCTAAAATGTGCCAGTTACGTGTTGTTTACACTTGACTTCCAGGTTCTGAAGTCTGCTACAAGCATTGGTGGAAGGGAAACGGAATTATCGCTATACCTACTAACCTTTTCTCATGAAAGCAGAGACAGTATGGTCAAAGACTGCCTTTGGGATGAAAGTGTAGTTTGCCATAGGGTTGTCCTTCATGACTTTGAAGGACGTCAGTTGCACAATCTTATCAATGACGTCATCAGTTAGAGACAAGTCCATGTAGCGCATGATTCGTTCTACCTCTCGACGAGGGTTCTTGTCCAGAGACAGAGATATGAGGGAAAATTAAAAAGAAAATAAAGAGGTTATTTTTGTCAAGCACACACACTGGGAACTTCTTTCTCTCCATGTAACCCATTCACGAAGTGAAGTGAAAATTGTGTCATATATGAAGACACCACAGAGTCTGAACGGCATGAAATTCTTTCTCTGAACAGGGGGAGCAGTGTATGTAGAAGATATTTTGCTCCAGGGTACCTCAGAGGTGCCACTTGCAGTCTTGGGATTCAAACCCACGACTTTCGGAACACCCTTACCACTGGGCAACCTGCCATCAGAAGCAACCTGCCATCAGAAGTATTGGGCAGCCAATGACACAGAGTGTGGGTAGCAGTGGATGAGAATGCTCAATGGAACCTCAGTAGTGCCACTGGCAGTCCTGGGATTTGAACCCATGACCTTCTGATCGCAGGGACAACTCGCTAACCGCCAGGCCATGAGCTGCACCAGTGACCTGTTTTAGAAAGGTTCCCAGAGCTCAGTGTGGCAAGGTGATCAGCTCCTTTTGTTTTTTTGTATATAACTGAACCGTTACTAGAGCTAATAATGTTTCTAGAAAAACTTGAATGATTATAAAACTCCTAAAAGCATGCTGCACCCATACCGTACCTCTTTCATGTCCTCGAAGAAAAGGTAGAGGATATTCCTGTTCTCTCTCTCCCTCCAGTAACCTTTCACATGGTCGTACCAGGAGCCCCACCCTACTGTATTTAAGAAAAGAACAGTTAATTTTCAAAGAACAACGAATCCTGAAACAAAAAATGTGTCTACCAGAATATTAAAAGGTTTGCAACTCACAATTTCCCCTCATGAACTTCTGGATGTATTCTTCCCAGGTGCCTGGCTCTGGCTGACTGAGGTTCATGCGATCAAAGTGGTAGTAGCTGACCAGGTTGTCCTTAGCATTTCGAGCCACATAAATGACCTGAGGAACCAAGGAGTGTGATGAAAATGGAATGTGACAAGCAAGAGTGACTGAAATGTTTTTAATTTTTAATTGCTTTCATCATAGTAACAATCAATAATATTCCAGAAAAAGTCCATCAAGTGATGAATGGTGTTTGACATCCAGAATAATCTGAAAGAATTTCCGCTACATTTGCAAAAGAAACAGTTTGGTTAGTGGTGATGTATGAAGTAGCATCACTGAGTGGAAACAGACCTTCTAATAGAGAGAAATCAGAAACATTGTTTTGGTGTAAAGATTTCTTAACTTTCTGATTGAAAGGCACATTCAAGAAAAGTGATACTGAGAGTCCCAGTTTTTGGTTTATTTTTCAAAAACTATTAAATATAAATTATTTTCCTCTTACCCCAGAAGTAGCTGATCAGCCAACATATGGTTGGAGTCCAAATTATGCTTTTTTTTAGCACTTAAGCTACAATTTTACCTAACAAACACAAGAAGTCAATAGTTCCCCAAATAACCCTCTAAAAATAGGCTAATGTGAAAATAGGTCCGCAACTCTTTAGCACCTTAATGGAAAGCTGTATGTAGTTTGAGCAGGCTGAGAGAAGTGTTGGCGATGCAGCTTTACAGAAAAAAACATTTACTGTTTTGATCCTGTATCTGTTCAGTTTGATCCTGTATTATTACTCACCTGACATAAATCAGTTCAACCTCCTTGGACCACCTGCATTTGCTCCCCCCAAATCAAATTAAGTAGCCCCTTATAGTCACACAATAACATGCCACAGAGCACAGTGTGAAAAATGTAAATTTCTTTCTCTACATTTAACTCAGTGAGCAGCCACGGGCATGGCAACCTGGGAGCAGTGTGTGATGATGCTTTGCTCAAACGAACCTCAATGGTGCCACCAGTAGTTCTCGGAATCGAACCCCCGTCTGATCACAAGGCTTACTCCCCAACCACCAGGCCATCAGAGGCCCCAACAGCCTAAGATATTTGAAACTCCAGTGTAACTTTAATAAGCAAATCTTAAATACATTTTGACTGGGGACACTATATGAACAAAATTTTGAGGCACAATGTACAGTCCAATGACTAAAATGAGAGATCCCATTTGTGCCTGAGGTATTAGGATTAAAATTGCAGTAGAATGTTTCCTTAAAGTGTGCCATTAGCTCCAGAACATACAGTGCAGAGCCTGATTTAATATTTATACTGACCTTGCATTTGTTCTCCCAGAATCCCTCAGGCACTAGCTGGATGGGCAAGTGTGTCTTGATGACTCTGGGTGGCTTCATGGCACTGAGAAGTTGGAGGCCTAGAGAATGGACAGAGAAAATATTTCATGTGCAACTCATCACCCTGCAATTCCAGATCCCTTTATAGTGTGTTATAGATTAAGTTAAACAGTGGCAGAAAGAAAGACAGGTGGGTGTGTATAAGTATCCAATGGTTTTGTAAAAATGTTAATGGCAGAATGCATTCATTTTTCTTACAAATTGACATAATTATGGAGAATTCAGGCATAAAGGCAGCTGCTATTCTTGATATTAGGAATGCAGCGTGCTTTATCCATTTTTAGAGATAACAGTGTGTCATAGAGTGTCACAAAGCCCAGTGGATCTAGATTAAATTACTTAACCAACAGAACCACAATTAAGTTATATCTAGGGAAACAGTAAGTTAAACATTGGTTGGGAGCTTCTTTTAATATTACCGGTGGAATCAAAGTGCACAGTTATTTTATTAATTAATTTAATATACAGCTCTGGAAAAAAAATTAGAGACCAGTACGAAAATGTTCAGTTTCTCAGGTTTTATATTTTATAGGTGCAAGTATTGAAATGAACAGCTTTGCCTTAGATTTTAAGAACTGCTGACAATATTTCTCCTAATTGCAAAATAAAATATTGTTCTTTAAAGCATCATTTTAAAGGAAATGGCAAAACATAAAATTTTTTTCAAAGAAAACTAATCTGTACCTAATAAAGCAGAATGAGGTGCTTGTGTAGGAATTTAATAGGAATGTTTGGAATGTGTCATGGAATGTTTGTCATTCTCATAGTGATGCTGATTTAAAAATACATTGCAGTGGTCTCCTATTTCTTTCCGAAAAAATATACTAATAAGACATAACAATTACCTGTAATACCATGATAACTACCTGGCAACCCCACTGCAATAATCTAGAAACACTAAACCCCTTATCAACAACCTGTAATATCATAACAACATAGCTATCCCCAGGGATACCATATAAACAACCTATAAGTAACACTGTGTAAACCACGGGAAATATCAAAGCAACCAGGCAATATTTTATACTATACGATCACTCAGCTCTCTGCAGAAAATACATATTTCTTAATAGTCCTCTTTTTTTCTAAAAGCCTTTCCAGAATCTCATTATATCTCCTGACTCATTACATCTGTTGATAAATGTAAATATGTTTAACTGTACTGTCTCTATAAAAATAAATAAATAAATAAACCAAAAAAGCAGGCAGAGGGCCAAACCAAAGTCAGGTATAAAATCCAGTGGGGCAGATTTAGCTTTGCCAATATCCAGGCAATCAACGAGAAGTGTGCAGGCTTAGCAAAGTAAAGTGCCAAATATTGGCTTCACAAGGTGCATTAAGCATTTGTATGAAGCAAATAAAGAATGTCATGTTCACAACTGTGTCTCTTTACCTGATGGAATAGGTGGAGGGGCTTGGATTTCCAAAAAGGGGATACGTTCAACAGTAGGAGCTCTCTTACAAGCCTCTGCATCTCCATTATGTATCAGCAAATCGACGATCTCCTGTGTCCAAGTAGTGCCTTAAAAACAACAATTCATATGAAAATTCATATTTTATTGATTCATTAATAAGACATTAATTAACACGTTGTCAGTAACAGTAAAAATCTGTATGTCATGCTATCCATCGAGATGTGCTATTGTGCCTTTTTGTTCATATGCAGATACGCAGTCTTGCTGCCACACCCATAAATCTGTGCTACCTTGCACTGGGGACACAGGAAAGTTCAAGGTAGCATTTTTTGATGAGGTACTGTCACTCGATAGACTGCTTATACAATATTTATTTTTAATAAAAAATATTTCTCACCATTATCAGTGTTATAAATTGACTGAAATTAAATTATATAACCTTTAAGGTAGTAGGGTAGTGTGAATCGATAGACTCAATTTGCGCAATTTGCACCATCAATTTGCACTATGGTAGTAATTTTTGGCACCATAAATTGTCTTAGTCTTATTTCCGGTGTTAGTTGAGATTTATTATCAGAAATGTCTTTTTTTTAATCTTAGGATTCAGACTTAATCTGGGTCTGGAAAATTGGCACATCTGGGAGTCAAGGCCAGTATCCTACCTTTAACTTGCCTTATATTTTTCCCCTGGAGTCTACTTGTGAAATTTGTGCATTTTTTACCATAAACATTCATACTTCAGGCTCAAGCTTTGTTAATGTTAAATGTAAATGAGCTCTAAAAATGAACAAAACTTTACTACTTCAGCCTTTTCAGACAAGGAGAAGACTGATCTCGGATCAGATTCCTTTGTATATATGATGCTCATTGGACAAAACTCCCGAGGTGGCTTGTGAAAACAGACCATGTTATCTAAACAGGCTACTTTCAGTTCATTCAAGTTTAACTCATTTTTAAAGCTCATAGTCATACTGAGTTCTAAATCACATTTTTTATTTTAGAACAGAAATTTTGAACAGTAGCAGACAATCTCAAATTCAGTAGGAAACTTTGCCTATCACTTCATGGCAGTAACACCCTCTAGAAGTGTTTTTTTTTTACATAATTGTTTAATGTGGTGAATAAACATTGTTAAAGCTTCAAGATGTCCCCAGTCCATACAGTTTTTATTTGATTTCACAGCTTTTGTGATGTCAGAAAAACCTAAGTGTTTAGATGTGTACACCCCTTGAGTCTACAGCAGTTCACAATACAGTGAACTGCCTGTTAACTTCCAGTTAAAACAGCCTGTTTAATTTGGAACACAAAAGAATAATAATATCCTACATCAACCTCGGGATAAGAACTTTAAATTATCCTAGTCTACAACCTTGTGGAACACCTCAGATAATACATATTCATGTATTAGTAAAATAGTTAAAACTTTTTAACCTAATGCAGTGGTCCCCAGCACTGGTCCTAGAGATCCATTTCACTGAGAAGTCTAGTTCCAGCCACAATCTTCACCAACTACTCTGGCAAATGACATTATTTAGAAGTCCCTGATTAGCTGTAGCATGTTAGATCCAGGGTGCAGCTAAACTCAGCAGCAAAGTAGAACACTGATAAGAGAGCATCAAGATCAGAGTATAATGTTGCTTGATATAAATAGAATAGTTTTTATATTTAACAATTTTGCAGCTAAAACAAACCAATATAATTTTCCTGTCGTCCTAGTTGAAGAAATTTGTGAATTTATGGAGTGGAAAGGAAACAAGATTTTGGGAATACAAAATAATCTGCTTGTTATATTTACAAGTACAGTTAAGATTAAACTGTCTCTAGCTGCATGACTCAGCAGCATATAGCAAAGTTAAATATTAAAAGGATTAAAGGTTCAACATTTATTCTTTACAGATTAATCACGGGGTAGAAAACTAGATTAGTTTTTATTAGTTATTAGTTATTATTGTTTTGAAGAAACACTCAGCCGGAAGCTAAGGTATTACTAAAACGTGGCAAAGTTGTTGTTTTTGATCAGTTGAAGACAGACAAACACATCAGAATCAACACTAAAATCAGCAGATCAATTCTGGATTTGGTCCAGGATTAGTTTTTCAGAAGGGATTAATCCTAATAAACTTTCTTTTTGAAAATAAACAGGAGTGAGTCCAATAATTTTTTAATTGCTGCTAAAGTAGCCTTTCCTCAGCAGTGAACACATGAGAAACCACACATTAATCACTTTTCACACCAAATACTCCCATTAAAGCAATCAGGGTGTCCTTTGTAGTATGGAGCTGGAGATACAGGTCACCTACAATACACTAGTTACCCGAAGAGCACATCCAGCTCAAGATTTGCGAATACGACTTACTGTGAGCTGTAAAAAACTTTACTATTTGTGGCAGCCTTTTCAGACAAGGAGAGGACTGATCTCAGATCAGATTCCTTGGTATTTAGAATGCTCATTGTCACAAAAAATCC
The DNA here is from genome assembly GCA_037832545.1 of Rhabdalestes septentrionalis. Taxonomy (NCBI): domain Eukaryota; kingdom Metazoa; phylum Chordata; class Actinopteri; order Characiformes; family Alestidae; genus Rhabdalestes; species Rhabdalestes septentrionalis. The sequence goes on from JBBMFX010000101.1 coordinate 24,217,523, forward strand.
TGAGGCGGCTTCTAAAAACAGACCATGTTGTCTAAACAGACTACTTTCAGTTCATTCAAGTTTAGTTCATTTTACAAGCTCATAGTCATACTGAGTCCTAAATCACATTGTCAAGTCTGCACCAGCTTAATGACTAGTTGTATGAAAAAGATTTGGGTGACTGTTAACTAGTGATGTTTTTATCAAGGTGGATGATAAGTACCTGTCAGGTGAGATTTATAACAGTAATGACAGTAAAAAAAAAAAACAGTAGCAGACAATCTCAAGTATGACATTGACCCTATTTCAGGTTTACTGGCCAAGTGAGATTGACCTAATTTTGGACAGGTGTGTGACTTCTTACCTGCTTTGGGGTAGGTGGCAATGAGCAGGTCGGATGGATCTGGGTGGAAGGCTGATATGGAGTTCCAGCTCTCAGCAATAAGGTTCATGAGGGGTACACCTTGCACCTTTACCAAAGGAAAGCGATGGATAGCCCCGGCTGCACTGTTTATGGATTCTTCATAGCTCTGGGGTGAACCCTCCATTGTGCAGTTTTGGCAGGACAAGCTCCTGTATGAAAGTCCTTTTGCTGGTTTCCTAACTTTATTCAACTAAAATCTAATGCTTCCCTCCTTCTTCTTTATTTGCTTCCCTCCTTCTTCTTTATATGCTTCCTTCTTTTTTCTTTATATGCTTCGTTCCCAGTTGGTTTCTCTCCAAATAAATGGACTCCTCCCTCCTTCCAAGGCTTGAAAACCTTCTGGTCCAGTCAAGTCCAGTTGTTAGAAAGGGATTTTTTTCCTGCGAGTGACTGCTCCTTCCACAACTATCCTGCTTCTCTTTCCTCCACTGTCTACCACTCTCCCCCTCTCTCGCTCTCTGCTCAGGAAGTCACAGTGCCGCTGGTTCCTGAAGCCCTGGAGGCTTATGTAACTCTCAGCCGACCGGGGTTAAATTCCACAATATCTCCAACAATGTTATCTCGCCATTCAATGTGGAGCTTAGGAGAGGGGTAGGAGGCAAGTGGCAGTGCGAGTGTCTAACACGTGCTACAATTAGTAGAATCGTGTAGAAAGATGTTTAGCTCTTGACACGCTAAGAGCAGCAAAAGATTAGAAACACAATGTACACACTGGATTCAGCATGTTAATCCTAGAACTAAAAGTGTTTTTTCTGGGCTACCACTAAATGGTTGCCAACCCGATCTCACAACTTTTTACGCAATGTAAAACCTATTCAAAAACATGCTGCAATCACACTTTATGCCTTTTTTACGTGCTAGGACAATGCTTCACTGCCCTTGTGTATTTTAATGCACATTGACTAAGTGTATCAATGCTAAATGGTGACTTAGGGTTAAGATTATGGTTAGGGTTTAGGGTTAGGGACTTTCCCCCTCAAATGGCATTTCAACCTGTTTCAACTGCTTTGCAAACAAAAAACAATAAGGTAAAAACTCATTATTTCTATCTTACTGTCTCTCAGTCACCAGTTACTGCTGATACTGTCTGTGTTATGCACTGCACATTAAAATACACAGGATAACATTGTCCTAGCATGAAAAAAACACCTAAAGCGTGATCGCAGCACGCATTTGGGTCGATTGTATATCTAGATGGCTTTATGAAAACTCGTGAGACCGGGCTCTGCCACTGGGGTGGATAATACGGATGGGAATGCTTCAGAATGTTCCATAGAAATGGGCTGAAATCAACCAAGGACATAAAAGTGTCATTAAAGTAAAGATTCTGTCATACATGAACACACCACGGCACACAATGTGAACAGCACGAAATTCTTCCTCTGCATTTAACCCATTCACCCAGTGAGGCAGTGTGCAGTGTGTGGGGGAAGTACATTGCTCAAGGGTACATCAGGGGCGCTTAGCAGTCTTGGGAATTGAACCTAAAATTTCCTCATTGCAGGGCGAATGTAAACCAATCGGCTCTGATTCAGTGTTAGAGAGTAAAAGTGCAAGAAACGTTGGATGAATGCTACACACCTACATTGCTGACAGAAAAACACCATACTCAAGCCAGATATCAATTTGTAAAATTAGTATCATTTCAATGCAGCCAGTGATGTCCTAAGAAACTGATGTGTAAAATGTCCATTTGTCATGCGTGAACACACCACAGTGAACCGCACGAAATTCTTTCTCTGTATTTAACCCATTTACCAAGTGAAGCAGCGGGCAGCCAGGAACTCAGCGTCCGGGGAGCAGTGTGTGTTGGGGACAGCCCCTAGCTCAAGGGTACCTCAGAGCTGCCACAAGGAGTTCTGGGACTCGAACCCCCTACTTTCTGATGACAAGGCCAACTCCCCAACTACTATGATGTCATAATTCACCATGGATGGTAATATTTTAGTGATCCAAGGACTGATCAGTGGTTAGAAAATTTGCTATTTTAACTTAACGATTTTAAAAGTGACAGGTGTGTGCGTGATGTCCGAGGATATCCCGTCTAGTATAACAGTGATGATTCTTTCTGACCAGTCATGAGGTTTTGGTCCCTATTTATCTCTGGAACCATGACAGAGTACGTACACACGGTTCTGGATGTCAGGCACCAAGTTCTAAATTTGCCTAATGGAAAAGCCAAGCAGACCAAAGTCATGTCAAGTCAAATGGGTATTACACCAGCTAATTGGCAACAACAATTTGTTCATGCAAAATTACTGTCATACTTATCTTCAGAATTTATGGTTTTGCTTTAGGTGTTGCTTAAAGCAGAATGTGGGGCTGAACTGGCAGATAAATATTTAAATTTACAGCTTTTATTTATATAGTACTGGGCTGTTTTTGCATCTTGGTTTCCATATATGGACTGTACAGACAGAAAAGTGAACGGTTTATACTGGCTACCATAGTGTTTGTGCACTACATTAAATTTGGTCGTCCATGACATGGCCTGCACAGATAGTTTAAGCAAAGCTTTATTACATACAGGTGTTAGTGTTCACTTGAACTACCGTGCTGTTCCTGAATGTCTTGCTAATAGAATCCAAATCTCCACAGTATACATTAGCATTGTGCATAAAATAGAACAGTGTATCTACAGCAATCCTCATGTTTAATGTAATACATTTTAATACCTTTTTTACCCTCTTTTTTAAAACCATCATGGCACTGAGTTAATCGGTGACTTATTTAATGTTAACACAGTTTACACAGGAATTAATAACACTATACAACAGAATAGATTTACAGACTTACTGATTTTGACCACATATTGCACAATCAATTCACTTCGTGAATAAAAATAAAACAAACTACATAAAGTGTGCAGTGAAGATGAAAACATATTTCCAACACACTGGCTGGCATTCACTGCATGAACTGATGATGCATTAAAAATTGGCATCTGCTACATGAACTTTTGGTAATATCACTTCAAAAACTGGCATCCACTACATGAACTGGTGAACTGCTATTACATGATTTTAACATAAACATGTACAATAGGTAGAAGTCTGCAGGGTGCCGTTTGTAAAAACAGCTTAACAAATTTAGAGGTGACCTTTTTTCATCATTTGGTGCAATTTTTATACAAGTTTTAGAGCTAAATGTGATTTTTTTTTTAACTAAATGTTGCGCTTTTACAAATGGCGACTCTAAATGCGGTATTTTTGAGCTCTTAACGTTGAGCTCTAAATGTTTAGAAGATATGCTAATAGGCCACACCCCATTACTACAATTGGCTGTTACATAGCAGGGAGCTGGATTACATGCTGCAATATGTTCAACTTCACAGTTAGATAGGGCTTGGTGACATATTTCCAACGACCCCTTGTTTAACAAAATAGACCATCCGGAGTTATTAGCCAAAAAACGTAATGGGACACCCAAACGATGTGAATGGTTTTCAGCTTATATCTCTGGATTATCGCAAACGAGATTGTCGTTAGAAAGAGTGCGAGATATAAATAAGTTATTCCATGAAATGACAAGTTATGACTCACAAGTCACAAGTCACAAGTCACAAGTCTCAAATCTCAAGTCGTTGAGGGCAAATCTAAAGTCAAGTCTTTGTGAGTAAAGTGCGGCTCAAGTCTCAGACTCGAGTTCCCATCTTTGGTGCCCAGTTACTCTTCAGCATATGTTTGAATGAACTAACGCAATTTCACTCAGAATACGAATCCTTAAAGTCTGAAAAAATAATACCTTTTTTTTGGAAAATTAATACATCTAAAACCAAATGTAACAGCTTTAATGGCCTTAAATTTAGCAATATTGATTTATCTCTTTTTAATATTTTTAAAACCCTGTGGATGCCCTGTAGTAGGTATTATTAAAATGACAAGTGGTTAAGCCTCGAATACTACAGATTGAATCATGTATACAGGCATTACGTAGTGCTAATTCAGGAGTGGGGTTGAAAAGAACAGAATGTTGTCTACTGTTCTGATTAGATTTCAAGTAATAGGAGATGGTGAACATGAAATCTTTGTTTCATTACAAGCCATGTTTATTGTTTCACAACTGAGTCCTGCCATTCCTCTTTTCCTCCCACAGAGTCTTTGAGAGTTTTAGGCTTCTAATGAAAGTTCAATTAAATAAACCCATCCTTCCAGACATTCCTCCTAGAGATTGTTTTTCAGGTTTTATATAATCACTCACATGGGTCAGTCACTGCTCTTACAAGCCCAGGGCAACATCATGAACAGTCAGTTCCACTACCCAGGAGGCCCCCACAGAAAGATAACCAGATTTGGGCTCCTGATATGCAAGCTGAAGCACATGACCCACTGCAAGAGCATTAAAGGGCCAGTATCCTACATTTTTCCTGCAATATATATTCTCCTGAGGCCTACTGGTGTACATTTATAGACCAAAAACATTATTCATTTATAAATTTCTACAATTAAACCATGTCAGTTACTGTGTCTTTAACAGGTAATAGTCTATATGTAAATGAGTTTCGTTCTGATTGGCTGATTGGTTCAAAAAGCAGTACAGACTTTAACACTCGTCATATCTTCCTCATATCTTCATAATGTCTTTATGCCAGCTATTGCAACATACTCTAGGATCTAGGCCTAGGCAAGTAAGAGCTGTTTAGGCACATGGATGCCCAAAAGCATATGTTTTTGTACACTACTATTCAAAGGTTGGACCCAGTACTTTCAGTCATATAACACAAACTATAAAACAGTACAATACATTTTTAGATGCATCCAGAATGGTTCCAAGAAATACTGAGACAGAAGTGTGATACTGACACATTCTAACAATTACTAGTTATTAAATTTTGGTAAAAAACCCCCAAAGGGTTTCATTTTTGAAACCCCCAACAGAATATTGTCCGTTCAGATTTTTGTTCTCTGTGGTTACAATAAGAGATTCGACTAAGAGTTTAGGTCTTCATGAGTGGGATTAAAGGCCCAATATCTTGTCTTAAAGTTTAAATAGGAAAGCAATCAACCAATCAGGTTCTGGTTTACAGTGGATGGGACCAACTTAATAACCGACAACATCACATCCATATTTGTCCAAAAAAGAGCAGGATTCTATGCCACTTACAAGTTTAAAATTATGTTTAGGTCTATTACAAGCTTCACATGGCTGTTCAATCTAGAATAGCCAAAAACACAGTACTCACAGTGCAACAGCAGAAATCAGAATTATCATAGACCTTTTATTTTTTCTCCATTTTTTGTCTGCAATATTTATTGTCTAAACTGAAGGACTGAAAAAAGGATGTGATTTTCAAATTAAAAAATTGATTCATACATTAGATTTGGGACCTTTCATAGAGTAAAATCTAGGCTACATATATATACACACATTATATCGTGTTAAAAAGAGTTTGGGAAGGACAGAATGTTTCTGAGATACACCTATCAGTTTGAAGGTCTATAATAGGTCCTGAACCTGCAATGCATGCTGTCATAGAATGGACTACTTTAGGGCTAAAATTTGAAACCTAATATGTTTCTTCCCACGAGGTTGGCCTTTCATCTTTGTTGTCCAGCTGTGTATCTAAGCAGTGTAAACATGGCAAGCAGTCAAACACCTCCTTACCCAGTTAAGCCTCAAAGGAAGACTGCAGGACTGAATACCAGATTTGCGTCTCCTGACATGCAAACCAAAGCACATGAGGCACAACATAAGAATTAACTGATGATAATGGAGTCTGTTGCTTGGAATCTGGCTAGTCAAAGTTGACACAACAATTATGCATGTAAGTAAATGGTCAAAGTTAAGGCTTAAAGAATTGTTTGGCAAAACTTACTTAGTTTTCCATTCATCTCATTTGTAGTCAAACAAAATGCAGCTGTTTTAGAAAACGCCAGAGCTGGCATTCACAAAGCAGTCATAACAAGGACCGATCTTGGATCAGAGTGATTCATATTTATAACGGTTATTCTTACAGATTGGCACTAATAAAAGGCTGCCCGTAGTGTTTATTATAGCTCAAAGTCCTTAACCACAACTGCATGTTTGAGCAGGCTGGGAGAGTTTGGGGGGGGGTTATATTTGCAAAAATGTTTTCGTGACTATTGCCTAGTGGTGACTGTTGACTAATGTTTACCCACATGTAGAGTAAGGGGGACATTTTATTTTTCAGCTCACGGTTCCTTTGAACCTTTGAATACCTCAGCACTACATAAGGATTCATTATACTGGCTATTCTTTTGAGAGTATTTTAATATCTGTATAAGTTGGTCTTTGAAATCTCTATTCATGTAAAAATGTATATTCATCCAAAAGCATAGGCAAGTAACAGAAATAAGAAATGAAGGAAATGACCCAGCCCATGAACTTCCCAAGTGACTCTTCAAACATTCATATTCATAATCAAAAATTCATTCAGCCAAACTTATTTGTGGCAGCAGACGTCATAAGCTTGGTGCATTTTTAACTACCGCCATGGTCTACTAACTACTTGTTCTTGGGCTGAAAAGAGGACGAAAGTGGTTCAAACTGAGACAGATGAAAAGCTACAACAATTGTGCATAATACATAGATACATAGAGACAAGCAAAGAACATTCCTCCATAAAGTGGTCATCCATTACTGTTCACTAATGGTCCCTATGGTTGTACCCTTCAGTTCCTTCTGGGAAGGCTTTCCACACTATTTTACAGTGTGTCTGTAGAAATGTGTGTTCATTCAGCCATTTGCGAGATCAAGAACTGATGTTGGTTTAGAAGGCCTGCATTCCATTTCAGGCTGTTTGATTAGGTCAAGTTCAGAACTGGGTTTCCTCCACACCAAACACAGCAAACCAAAGTATTACATTACATTACCATCATTTGGCAGACACTGCTTCTAAAGCAACTTACTATCACCAGTGCTGCATTAAAAAAATGCAGTGGTTAAAAAAATCAAGTGACAAAAATGTGACACTTATTGATTAAGAAATGTTCGTTATCTGACTGTTGCGTTTTTTTGTGGTGGATCTATGTTACTAATATAGGTGTATGTGACCTAAAAATCTTTTAGCATCTGTGCAAAAGAGGTAAATTTCCGAAAATGAACATGACTGTGGGGCATCAGCTTCAATTAGGTTAAGAGGGAAATTTGTTGTATGTGAGAAATCATGGAATCTCTTTTAACATAAGTTAAAACGAAGTTCAATCATTTACTCATAGTGCATATCAGAAAAATTCCAATACACTTTCTGTGAACGATATCTTTTACAGTGAGCCAGGCAGATTATATTGGCATGATGTTTTGGCTCAGAGGCTGCTCCATGTGGAGCTGTGTGAAAAAGTCTAAACACCCCAAATTATGTTCCCATGTTTTGTTCATTCATTATTTTCTATAACTGCTTAAACTTTCCATGGGTACTGGGAGCCCCCAGCCTAGCAGGTCCATCCACTGCGCCACATTTTGTTGCTTTTTCAAAAAAACAAAACAATTACTAACACAAAACATGCTTAAATTTGATATTTTCCTGCAAAATAAAGTGCACAGACACTTTATTAGTTGAGTTTAAAATAACAACATATATGATAGGCCAGGGTGGCACGGTGGCGCAGGGGTTAGCGCTGGTGCCTTGCAGCAAGAAGGTCCTGGGTTCGACTCCCGGGTTGGGCACAGGGTCTTTCAGCGTGGAGTTTGCATGTTCTCCCATGACAGCGTGGGTTTCCTCTGGGAGCTCTGGTTTTCTCCCACCATGAAAAACATGCATAATTGGGGATAGGTTAATTGAGCACACTAAATTGCCCTTAGGTGTGAATGTGTGGCCCTGCGACTGTCCAGGGTCTACCCCGCCTTTGCCCATAGCAGCTGGGATAGGCTCCAGTCCCCCCTGATTTAGAGTGCGGGATTAAGGGGTAGAAGATGGATATGAGCCATTACCTTTTCCCACTTGATGTGCTATATTTTCTCAATATGTCTAATACAGCAAATTGTGCATTTAGAATAGCACTTTAGTGCATTTTAGTGAAGAAAAATATTTTTCCCCTGAGTATCTCCAGATTAGGAGTTTGTTTAACACTTAAATGTCCATTATCTGGACCGTTTAGGATTAACCAGGGTTGCAGGAGGTGCTGGAGGCGATCCCAGCAGAGGCAAGGCAGAGACACACCCTGGACAGGTTGCTAATCCAGGCAGCAAAGATACAGTTCACACACTGTAAAGCAAAAATCACAGATAAACACTCACACCTAGCAAATTAGAATTCTGGTTTTCTTGGGAAAATCCGAGTTTTTGGCAGAAACTCATATATATATATATATACAGGGGGGATTTGCACACTTTACATAGGAAGGACTCTGGACGCCCCACAAGGAATCAAACCCAGGACTCACAAAGTTCTTGCTGTGAGGTAACTGCACTACCCATTACCCCGCCTGCTTTAAAATGTAAATAATGATACATCCATGCTATGAACAAGTTTGCACTTGAAAATACATAAAAGCAAATCTAATGTTAAACCACACTGATATAACAATACCAGCTCGCCTTGTTTGCATGGGGTATTTAGGTGAGATTTCAAGTCTTCTGGCATCAGTTTGGAACATTCTAAAATAATGTTTTTCTAAAACACCATTCATTATTCCAATCAAGATGATTTGCTTATACCCAGCAAATATCTCATATAAAAAGCATAGTGCTTGCTCCCTGATTTATATCATTTAAATAGTTTATTTATTGGAAAAGCCATTTTCAATGTACTTTTAATGTGAGATCATAGAAACAATTGATTTACATTAATCCACCCATTCGGCACTTTAGCAACATTTATCAGCAACGAAATCATAAGGACTGCTTTTTGATTGGAAAAACAGACAGCTTAAGGTTATCACTACAACATGAATAATTCAATATATAAGGTAAGTCTATTAAAGGTATTTATTTTCAAGTAAAAAATTGGTCATGTAATAAAACAGCCTAGTGCTTGTTCAACTAGGATAGAAGTTACACAAACTACATAAAATGTCATCCAGTGAACACAAAAAATATCTCTAGAGAGAGCACTTAAATGCACTTACTTTTTATGCAAAATGACTGTACATATGCAGAATTTACATAAAGGAAAAAAATGAAGCGTAAATGTGGTCTGTGCACATGTGTAGGTGTTATGGCACATTTCATTTTTGTACCTTAAGGAGAGTGAGTATTAATGTAAGCTTATAGTTGTATATTTAGTAACTAAAATTAGAAATACATGTGGACAACAAAATAGAATTCTTGCCTTGTATAAATTTTTAATTGCTCTTCAGCAAGAACCCGAGACAAGTAGAGGTTGAGCACACACCCTCAGAGTCAGAGAGGGCGTTTCTTGACATATTTCATTCCATCCAATAGGAACACTCTGTCTCCTGAGGTGGCCGCTATGAGACCAGCCCACTGTCCGGACAGGCACACTGAAGAACTGAAGATGGCAGCTGGCAAGCCAGATAACCTCAACTGTGTCTACAAAAGAAAAATATGTACAAATAATGTGACCATCATTACTAACGTTCATGTATTAAATTTAGATCACATCTGACACCACCTTCGCTCAGTGAAACTCACCGTTAGACTGTGGCGGTCGATGACCCGCAGCGTGTTTGCTTGGTTCCCAGCAGCTATTATATGGTCCCGTCCAAACCAGTGGCAGGTGTAAATCTGCTGCGGGGGGGGGTAGAATTATTCTACAAAACCTGTAAAAAAACAGAAACACTAGTACATATGTACAGATGCTTACTTTGCTGTCTCCATGCGGGTCCTGAGGAATGTCCAACACTTTCCTACCAGAATCGTAGTCCCAGACCTGACAGAAACAAACAACCAGGGGTAAAACATAATCATAATGCCAAGATTATAATAAAATAACAAAAAACATGCTTACATTTTGGTCTATATATTTACCCGGGGTGGAAACACTGTTACAATTTCAAAACATATAAATTCCCAAATCATGCAGTCCCCATATTTGAATATAGCTGCATATATTAAGCAAGACATCCTTAACATGTAAAGGCACAGGAAAAACATACATACAAAAATGAGTAAATCTTTGAGGAAGAAAAATTAAATTCACAAAAAATGTAGGATATGGGCCCTTCAAAACAAATGCACAGTCAAAAGAATACAGTAAAAAAGGACATCAGGGCACTAATCAGAGCATTATTCCCATGAATATGGCATAATTATATTTTATGGAGTTAATGCTACTTGTGTTCACCTCTAGGGTGTTGCATTTCCTCCATGAGCCGGAGAGAATCTGATTGGTTGATGGGTCGATGTGAAGGGCATCGCCACACACATGAGGACCGTAAAACATTCTGATAGATACAGACACAGCCAGGTAAAAGATCAATGCTAGATCAGGACTGAAATAATATCTAATGTTGAGTTAATTAAGTATTAATACAATATGAAATGGGACACAACATAACATAAGAGATAATATGGACTTTTGCTCCACTTTGATTTGCATAGACCCCAAAAGATTATTTACAATTTTTCAAACCATTGTGGGGAAAGTCTACGTGTTACAGTGCTAGGGTTAGGGTTGAGGCCAAGTTTAGGGTTAGGATTATATTTTATAATGGGATTAAATAGAATTAATCCATCGCATAAAACTAAATTATAGTCACAATAACTAGCACCTTAGCACCGCAGCAGAGTATATAGAAGAATATATATGGTGGAGCAGAGCATTCTACCTGCACACCTGTGCTACAAACAAAAATGGTGATTGCAAAAGCTTCTGTTTATGAACAACTCAGCCAACTTCACATTTCACAGTTTACCCCTCAGGAAAGAGCTAGCTGTGACTGTAGCAAAAACATCTGGAAAATCGATTTACAATCCGTTTAGTATGATTCACTTCCAAACTAGAACCTAAATTCATAAACACGTAGAATTTTAACCTCAATCCAAAACTAATCCTAACTGTAATCTTGGTCTTAACCCTAACTTCTAACACTTTTGAATATCAAACGACTTGTGCCCTGTTCATACTGTACTGAGATTCTGTTTTATCTCATGTACCTGAGAGAATGTTGCTCTCTGGTGTCCCAGAACTGAAAAAAAAATAGTTACAGTCATCTACAGTAGATATCAAAAACATGTCATAGTGAAAATAAGTGTATGTCCTTTACAGTGAGCAACCTGGCATTTCTGTTCATCATAGTGCAAAGTTCTTTTTAACATATTGGTAGAAAAACATATAAAATGTAAAATGTGACATAACTTTGGCAAAAAGAACATTTTATGTTTCCCTTTTCCCCAATATGTTCAGTTCAGATAAAAGAAGCAGCAGTGTGTTCTCTGTAGGGCAGGGGTGTCCATTTCTGGTCCTGGAGTACTGGGGTTAGACAAAGTTTCACTTAACCTGGAATGAACAGGTGAGTTGGACCAAACTATGAACACTGGCCTTCCAGAACTGCTGTAGAGGATAAGTGTCCAAACTTGTGCAACAGTACAGAATGATAAATGATAATGGAAGGTAAACAAAACTGTCTTTCACCTGAATGGTGTTGTCCCATCCTCCCGATATGAACTGAGTCTCTCTCTCTGGATGGAAACTCACGCTGAAGACGTGAAATCGGTGTCCGTCCATGACCGTTCTCGTTGGGCTGCAGTGTTCAGCCAAGAAAAAAAGAAACAAGCATTTAAACTGATCCTCAACTCAACCATCCATCTCACAGTGCTGATGAGATGTTTGGCACACTCCCATAATTTTACATTCCTCCATACCAACTGTTGCTAGGTTGGACAAAAATACCAAAATTACATTCTTATACATTTTTGAACACAACGATTCAACTTTGTATATTGTTTGAATTGAATTCCATTGTTCTTTAAAGCATAAATGTAAAGGAAATGACAACACATAAAAATAAGAGAAGTGATGCAGTGTTTGTAGAACTAGAATAATTAAAAGAAAAATTTGACCCACATTAATTATTAAGTATCTAGTAGCATTTTGCCATCAAACTGGTCACATAGTGAGAGGAGAGTGTTTATATACATTTCCTCAATAAATAAGAATCGATTCAAGTGATCACCTAATCAGTACCTTGAGAATAAATTCTCAACTTGCTTTTGTTCTTTTTTCATTGAATACTTGAACGTAAACCAAAATGTTCAAATAATCTCGCTCTCTTTTTTCATTCTTAGCTTAGCCTCAAAAATGTAATGCATTTACACCTAAGCTGTGTCCAAAATGTGCCTTCATTCCCCATGTAGGGCCCTATGTAGTGAGTCAGGCATTTTGTAGTGGTTTCCGAAATTCCAACCGTCAATTTCACCCACATTTTGCACTACATACTCGCTGTGCGACATTCCAAAAACTGTAGTTTGTGCCTGCAAAGGCTGCATGCATTGCTGCGCTGTAACAAGATCCACAAGCAATATTTGTTCATATAATATAATAGATCTGAGTGCAACGTATTTTACTCATTACAAAATAAAATTTTTACATGAAAAACCTACATGTGAAATGTCTTGCTACAGCTCGTAAAGTGGATATTGTTACTGGAAAGCACAGCACACCTCTGCATTTATGTTACATCTACATTGTTTGGGTGTATATTTGTATTTGATGCCATTTATTTAATTTTACAGCAGTGTGTATAGTGACTTCATCAGCATCCAGTCAATATCAAGTTCCACATTTATATCTACAGTACAAACGTGCGGCTAAAAAATACCATGTGGTTAGAGAATAAACTGAGTAGCACAAGGTGCTTCAAAACAATGCCAATTCATTAAATGCATGCTGTACTGAATTATGGGAAATGGAGTTCTAATGGGTACCTGGCCTTGCAGACTTGCAGTCTCTGGTGCGTGCTGAGGTCATACACATGGAGGGCCGAATCTGAGCCCCCGGTTACTGCTCGTTCTCCAGATGGAGAAATGGACAAGGAAAGAGTCTGCCTCAGTACTCCTCCCTCACCTTCTCCTCCATCTTCCTTTCTTTCTTTCAGACTCCACACACACTGACCCCCCCACACATACCAACACCTCACGCTGCCACTGGCATCTGAGAGAGGGAGGGGATGAGGGAGAGGGGGCGAGAGGGAGAGAAAGAGAGAGAAAGTGAGAAAGAAGCAGACATTATTATATTATGTATGCTGTGTCCTAAATACCTTCTACAAGAGAAAAACAGTATGCAAAGTTTATCTGACATGTAACAAATCCCCCACAGAGAATCCACATTTCTGCACATTTTAATTACTGACCGATCTAAACAGTTGAACAAATCGGTCTGTGCGAAAACAATGTGGCATTTAACTGAATAATAGAACATTATAAAAATATTTCTAGACATGAAGTTGGAAAATGCTATAGCTTGGTATGTGTTTTGTTGAAATTGACCATCATTTAACAAGAGGCATTTAAACATAAACAACTGTGCTGTGCACTGAGTCAGAAAGGCCACAGTTCAGAATTTGCACTGGGTTTTAATGAGGCATAACACCTTTACAAGAAAGTCCAGAGTAGATCAGATCATTGAGGTGGAAAATATCCTTCTAAGTTCCTTTGATCCAGTGCGCCCACCGACTGTTTATATGAAGTTAAAAGCTCCTATTTTCTCTGCTTCCTCTGTGAATGTTCTTATAATGCTGTAAGAGCTCTGCTATGGGACACAAAAGAGTCTGAGTGGGTCAACACCAGCAGGAAGTCTTTGGGAGCCAGTCTGACCAAACTCCACGTTTGGCTGCGTTACTGCTGAGCCAAACACACTGACTTATAAACCGGTTACTTAACATAAAAAGCAGCTTCCTGTCGAGTGTTATTTTTGTAAGAAAAAGGGGGGCTTACAGGGCTGTAAACAGCTGCTGAAACACTGCCTCTCTAATACAGTAAAAGCAGGCCTAGGGGCAGCTGGAGGCCTAATGCTTGCTCTGTGACCAGAAAGTCATGGCTTTGCTAGTGGCAGACTGAGGCACCCTTGAGCAAGGTAACGTCCCCACACACTGCTCCCCAGACATTCCTGGCTGTGCGCTGCTTCACTTGAATGGGTTAAATACAGAGAAAAAATTCTGTGGTGTGTTTGTGTGTTTTTTTTTTTTTTTTAAAGGCAAGGCATATCCTCTCTGTCCCAGAGACGAAATAAAATTTCAACTCATCTTTTCCTTCCAGCTCGAAAGGATGCAGCTCACTTTTTCCAGTCCATTTTTCTTGCATTTTATATTGTTTCCCCACAATCCATATTTGCAAGCTTCTTTACATCTTTACATTTTTAATTACAAAAAACATTAGAAAAAGACATATATATGTAAACAACATCTGTCCTTAGTGGCTACCATGTATCGTGCCTGTTGAGGAAATTCACATTTTTAATGTGTCGAGCAAAGTGTGCCACCATGCCTCATATAAAAAGGCCTTATAACTGCAGATAAGGCTTAACTTCTGTGTGCAGAAAAGCAGATATATGTAAATGCTTTGGCTTTTGTGATATCATGAAAATACAAAACAGGCTGTTTTTGCAGATACATTTGCGTGGATTGGCGATATGAAATGGGGAGTAAATGGTACACTAAACCTGTTGTATTAAATACAGTAACTCATTACTTAATAATAAATAAACAAATCACATACTTGCATAATTAATTGAATTGTACATGGAATAATGTACAGAAAAGTAAAATTACAGGCGTGTGAGGAAAAAAAATATCGATATGTCACAGTATTTTTCTACATTACATTATATTGATAATATGACACTAAGAATCAGTTTTTAATGATTTAATTTTGTATTGTATTCTCAAAAAACTTGATTTATCCAGTAGGAATTACTCAAATGTATTTAGTATATTATCATTTTTGGACCGGCCCTTCCTCTGTCCCCATTGGGCATTTTTTAAACCCCTTCCGTGGTTACTATGATTACATGTTTTTATAATTAAAATAACTTTGGTCTCTACGTGAAATAGGAAAACTAAACAAAGCTCAGCATGATGTCTCACACTGAGCATCAACACAAACGGGAGACTTCCACTTAAGTAGCTGTTTTGCCATGTGATGACAATTTGCCACTTGCCACATGTTTTCTAATGGTTAAGGACTGAATTCACTGTGGGAGTCCTATCTGACTGAAGAGTGTATAGTGATGTCAGTCGTGTACTTACAGGTGGCCAGTAGCAAGCTGTGTGACTGCCCACTGCGGGTGAAGCGCAAGCCGGTTACTGGCAGAGCTGAGAGAACGCTGCTGGTGTCCCTCAGAGTCTGAGTCAGCTCAAAACTGCCCGTGTTGTACAACTGGGGGGATTAATCAACAATCAAATGCCTTTTCTAACAAACCAATTCAATAGAACAGAACAGTGTTAAAGAATACTTCCAAAAAAAAGGTTAAGAAAAACATGGTGAATTTAAACATGCATACTAGAATGAAACCCTTTGAATTAGATTAGATTCTACATGGACAGTGGTTCCTGATCCATGTCAAGAGGGACCCTTGCCCTAAACATCAGGGCTTTGTAGTGCTTTGGAGTTACACCACAAACCTTGATGGAACCATCACAGAGCCCAACAGCAAGCAGTGATCCATCATCACTGAACTGACACGTCATGACCTCACAGCCGCATTCGCTGGAATAAATGAAAATCAGGAGTTAGGATTGGATGCATTTCACTGCGTGTTGTGCTTGAATAACTATGCATATGACAAATAAAGAATCTTGAATCTTGACTATGTGAATGGGGTAAATGAGACTTTAAAATTAAACTATATGATTAAGGCCTTCATGAGGCCTGAACTCACAGGACTGAGTGTATGCAGAGGTCGCTGTCTGTCCTGGGCTGAGTTTGTGCACCCCAGTCCTTTCTCTTGTCAGCAAAGGATGATGGACCTTGGGTGGGGAGGTTGCTCTGTGTTTGAGGGGCTCTGTTTGGCTCTGTTTCTGAATCAATCTCAGATCCGCTGCCATCGTCTCCCTCTGTGTCTCTGTCGGACAGTGAGACGCCAGGTACTTCTGGATGTACTTTGTGCTTTGTCCACTGAAGGCCCTCATCTGCAAGTTCTGGCAAGCTGTTTGACAACTGAGAAGACAGCATGTACTTCTCAGGTATTACTGACCAACATAACGCAAAATATCATTTTAGAGTGAGGAGAACTAATGGTTTCTGTCTGTCCATAAAACTGACTTATTTCTAAAAACGGGACTACATTTTTAGTCAAACAAAATCTGACCTTCAGGTTGGCTGTTCTTGATCTTACTCGCTAATGTCTCTTTGGGTAATGTGACTCCAACCTGCTTTTCTTAGAGGTTTGCTCACTATTGTCCACAACTTCAGATTGCTGTTGTGTATTTAAAATGTTTATGTAATCCTAATTAGTAAGCTATGCTGAAATTCCAGTATTTAAATGCTGCCTCTCTCTCTATTTTTACGTCAGTATATATTTTACTGATACTGTCTAACACTGCCTCTGCCTCATAGTGAATCTCTTATAATTGAGTCTATATATTACTGATTCAGTCTAATACTACTTTATACTGCTTCTCTGAAATCTCTGGCTTGTGGTGAAGGACAGTTGACTGATGTTAACGTGCAATATTGGTCCGTTTTAAGATGTTTTTACCTCTCATCCAACGTTTGCTTCATATATTTTCCAGGGTTTTAGACCAAAAAGATCCCAAAACGAGAAATAAAATCACCTGACAAAAGGTCAGTTAATTTGCTGTTTGACTCAGGTGGGTTTAAACCAACTTTGTTTCTGATAGTTATATTTATATCTACATTATATAAAAAAGGTATTGGGGTGAATTATCACCCCCGACCCTCCCTTTCACAGCTAGAACAGCTTCGATACTTTCCACAACATGTTGGAGAGTTTATGTGGGAATTTGTGCCCATTCCTTCTGTAGAGCATTTATAAAGTCAGGTGCTGATGTTGGATGAGAAGCCCTGGCTCACAATCTCCATTACACTTCATTACAAAGATGTTGTGTCCCAATACTTAAGTCTATCTACTGTATTATTGATTCAGTCTAACACTACCTCTGCCTTGCAGTGCCTCTCTGAACTCTCTGGCTTGTGGTGAAACAAGTTGCCTGATGTTACCTTGCAATATTGGTCAATTTTCTGATGCTTCTATTTCTTATTCACTTTGGAGCCTTTTAGACAAAAATGATATTAAAATCAGAAAATCGCCTGACAAACATCCATTCATTTGCCATTTGACTAAGGTGGTTTTAAACCAGTTAGATATGACTCCAACTTAGTTTCTAACATCTAGTCAATTAAAGTAAAGTCAAGTTTATATATAGCACACTAAGATACACATAATGTCACTGAATGTGCTTTACAAGAATATAACTAAATAAAACAGAATAGAATAACATTTAAAAAAGAATAAAATTGAAGAAGATCAGTAAAAATATTAAAAGTGCAGCTTTTTGAAGCTACAGTAGCATAAGATCTGATACTGACAGGAAGTCGGTTGGACAGCATAGTGGATAAACACTATCTCACCATGTTTAGTTTCAGCTCTTTTTTCCACCAGCTCTCCCAGATCTAAGAGACCTACTAGGATTGCATACTTCAAACATGTCAAAGATGCATTTAAGTCCCAATTCAAATGTACACAATGAATAATGTTTTTAAATAAATTCTGTACTACACTGGGAGGCCATGTAAGAAACCGAGAAGTGGAGTAATGTAGTAAATTCTAACTAAGACTTTATTTCATTTAATTTACTTTCTTCTCGAATTCTGTAAACCTTACCTCCAAAGTCATGTCCGGGTGACTTTCTGTGTTGTTGTTTTTTTCTAAATGTTATTGTTTTTTCGATCTAATCTCTTCCTCTGCAGGCCTTCCTCGGCTCAACAAGTGACGTTGCTTAGCAACCACGTTTGGAAGAGGCTGTGGGTGCATTTCAAATAAATTGTCGTACCCTCGTTCCCTACATCACAATTTCGATAGGTGGAAAGAATGTGTACACTGTCAATCAGTTTATAAAGGGGACATCGGCTTAATTCCAGATGGATTTCTACCTGACACATTTAAACTATAAACACAGAAGTAGTTGGGCGCCTTGGTGCATCAACGGGTACTTTAATGACAAGGCTATCAAATCCATATACTTTAACTTGGAGCTGATTCCCTTTGCAGATATAAGCGTTTCCACTGTTCACAGAAGGCTTTCCACAACACTTGTGGGATTTTTACCAATTAATTCTGTTTTATCAGGTAAGGCATTGATGTTGAGGTCAGGGCTCTGTGCGGTCACGTCAAGTTCTTCCACACAAAACTCATCCAACCATGTCTTTATGGACCTTACTTTGTGCAGTGGGGCAGTCATGCTACAATAGAAGAAGACCTTGCAAAAACTGTGTCCGCAAAGTTAGAAGCATGATGTTCTTCAAAACGTCCTGGTATACAGTCCTGGTATAAGACTGACCTACTCTTGAAATAAGGGACGAAGCCCAAACCCAAATCGGGTGTGTCCCAACACTTTTGTCCATATAGTGTAACAGTCTAGGGAGCAAGAAGCAATTGTAGATGTATGCTATTTCATAAATAGCATACTAATACATAAAATAGTTTGTAAAAATACACAAAACAATTAGACATTAATTTAGTATATTGGTATATGGTTTATGATCCATTATAGTCTATACAGTCGCTTCAAAAACTCTAATGTTGAAGCATTTCAAACCATATTATATATAATTATATATATATAATATACATAATGACACAATAGAAAGAAAATACCTTTTGGAAATTAAACAGTTGCACATTTTGGTAAAACAAAACACTTATTAATTCAGCCTGATAACACTGATAAGCTAAGATAGGCTAAGCTATGCTAATATAAGATAGGATACGAAAACATTTCTTTTTATGTTTATAATCTCTTCTTAATTGAATGTATGTATTCTTTAAATTTTATAACGTCTGTAAAATGTATAAATAAAATGTATTATTATTATTAAAAGAAAAAGGGGTTAATGTTAATAAAACTAAAGCAATAAAACTATAATTCAATGAAAGAGCAGCAGATGAAAAGGTAATAAGATTCATTCCTTTTTTCCGATCTAATCTCTTCCTCTGCAGGCCTTCCTCGCCATTCAGTCAGTTCACGCGCTAAACAATTGTGTTGTATATTGCACAAATCCGATTCAGATAATAAAAACAATAGGGTTCATTCGCACTGCGTTCTTGGACCCCTAAACGTTACATAAATCACGGGCTCCGCTATTAGACAGATTACGGTTAATACGTCATCATCAGAAACAGGATTTCTTTCCCCTGATTGGTCGAATGGAGCTAGAGGATTTCCTTGACGACGGCGCCGTTACTGTATTTGTGTGGTCTGAATTTGTTCCAGTTATGGACGTTAAATTGTTGTAGCAGCGCAAATCCACCAGATAAACGGCC
>JBBMFX010000101.1:24237385-24260599 GCA_037832545.1 Rhabdalestes septentrionalis
ATCTATATATATCTATATATATATATATATATATATAATTGATTTTATTGGTGTATAATAATATTTATTATGCATAACACATAAGTGATTTTGTAATTATTCATACATTAATAGTAATGTACTAAGATGCATAGCTTATTAGTAATGTGTAGTAATTTATGGTTAATATATAATATATTATGTTTATAAACATATTATATATTTATTATTATATTAATTTAATATATCATAATATATTTATTATTGATGCTAATGAATAGAGCATTACTGCTATAATAACAAATCACAAGATTAAAGGATTATAATTATTACTATTGTTAATACTATTGTTGTTAGAAGTATACATGATAATGAGCATAAATGGTTTAGACTCTCAAACCTTGTGCTGTAAAACACTGGTCCATTTTTTTTTTTAAAGACTGCTGAGAATCACCAGTTAAATTATAAATTTTTCCAGGAACTGCTCCATAATATTTAAAGGTTATTTAAAACTCCATGTTTCTCGCACTATTAGACATCTGCATCGACCCAAGCCTTTTAGTAATGCTGACTGAAATGTGATAAAGATGTCGATCAAACAACATCCAAAGGAAAATATTGCAACCACAGAAGATTATGGGGAAAATGAATAGGTGCAAGGAGGGGGGGCGGGGGGGGAGTCAGCAGCCGAGCCAGGAAGATGAGTGTAATCTGAAGTGACTGAGAGAATGAGACGGAGTGAAAAGGAATGCCAGTTGGGGTGTTGGTTGGTTTACATTGCTTTCTTTCTCTCTTTTTTTCCACGAAAGACAGTGTGTCAAAATGTTCATCACGATCTATTGTAGCTTTGCCAAGATTACATTATTTTATTGGCTAAACCTCTGTGTGAGGTTCTTTTTGAGATTGAAGTTACATTTGACAGAGCTCTTTTATAAGTCTAAGCCATATGGTCAAAACTATTGGAGAGCAGAGTTGGGCTTTGCCCAACCAAATTTGAGCATTTCCCCCTCCTAATTACTGATCCTGATCAAGTGTAATTATGCCCTTTAGAAATTATGCCCACCCCAAAACTTCCCCAACCGGAGAAATCTAGAACAGGGTCTGTGAAGCTACATCAACAAAAGTGTGATAGCTAACATCTTTATGAATATGGTGATGATGAAATTACTCACAGGCCCTAAAGCTTTAGCCCCTGGAATTTGCGTGCTGTGAAGTCAAATGTCAGAAACATTTGACAGATACCCATTCAAATCAGTTTCTAAGATTTAAAATAGGATATTTTTCATCAGAAACATCCCACATGTATTTCCTGAAAAAAGGGTGTCATGCTCTAACTACCTGAACCCTCTACTACCACAGAGAAGATAATTCAACATGACATCACACAGAGTGAGTGTGTGCTATTTCAGGCTAGATTTGTTGCAAGATTGGACCAGATCCAGTATTTTTGGTTTATATCGAGCTGATACGGATGAGTGAGTTAGAGAGAGAGAGAGAGAGAGAGAGAGAGAGAGAGAGAGAAAGAAAGAGAGAGAGATAGAGATAATAATATTTAATAATATTTATTAATAGTATTAGTAATCATCATTTCATGATCCAACTACAACGAAAAGATTCTTCCCCAAACTACAACGAAAAGATTCTTCCCCAAACCGTTTCCACATATTTGGAAGCATGGTGTTGTCTATAATGTCTTGGCATGCTGAAGCAGTAAGATTGCCCTTCATTAGAAGAAAGTGGCGTAACCCAAACTCTGAACAACAGGAGTGTCCCAATACTAGGTATGTCCATATACTGTATGTGCCCTCTTTCTTTTAATCTTCAATCTGGCAAAATTGACAAAGTAAATGTGTCTCCATAAGATACTGACTGCAGTGAGATGTTCTTTCAGACTGCAGAGACCTCTATGTGGAAGTTCCAGATGTGTATAACTATACATCTTGCTGTACAACATATCACTTGTGACACAAAGTGAATAACAAATGAGATCAGACATCCATAATGTCATCTTAACAACAAACTCCATTCGATTTCTGACAGTTTTATCAAGTGCCTCAGAAGATATGTTCAGTTACACACTTTTATCACATGTCTGTTCATCATGAGCCATTGTAATCCATTTCTCTATGAGGCGGTTCACTGTTGATTGGTCTGAGATCCGCCGATTGCCGTGCAGAATTATGTGGAGCCATTACAGCCAGGCAGGGTTTATTGACCATACAAACAATGAATATTCTTATCTATCAACTCAGCCTTGGCTGAGCTAATTGAGGGCAAATGACCCTGGAAGGATTTTGAAATACAGTATGTGAAATCATCTTTCCAAGGCCCTTTGAAGGTCAGAAAGGATACTGAAACACATTATCTGTAGTGGGCGCTTAATTGTTCTCACTGTGAATCATTTTACTCCTATAAAGCAAAAGGCTTTGTTTTTCATGCAATGTTTCTCTCTCAGTCCTCGCAGTTTTCACTTATGAATGTATCAAGTAAAGTCTTTTCATTCAAGCTTTAAGTCACCATCTGTTCCATCATCATTTCCCAAGAGCACCATCAGCTCAAAGTGACCTGTAATGAGTCATAAACATTGCTTTTACAGATTATTTCTGTATCAACCCACAAGATTTTGCCTGTCAGATGAAATGTTTCATTGCACTTTCTGCATGAATAGACTTACTCTCTGCTCAAAATTGTTCTTTCTGGGGGTCTGAAAAGAATGTATTGGACCTGTCTGATTAGGATAATGCTAGCCAGTTGTATATAGAGTTCTTCCTGAGTTGACAATTATTGCACATTTCCGGTCCTGTTGAAGCTTTCCAATGGCACGGCATTAATGGCAGTTTGAAAAAATGTGGTGTCTCAGAGAAGCCTTCTCCTTCCTAGTGATGATGGTAACAAGTGATTGAAGTGCGAGAAGTGGGCAGAACTGGGCATGACTAAAATGGGAAGAAAAATTTAAAATTCATTCTTTTATTCTCGCAACATGCTAGCATGTGACTAGCCTATTGTGCTGACCTTGATTTCAACCAGTTTTTCACATTCCATATTTTCTCCTGCGTTCTAGCTAGTATAGCAAACCAACTAGGCTTTAGTTTTTCTCATTGTGCATTCTGGCCTAAATTTGTTTTAATGGGTTCTCTCTTATTGCATTTGTGTTCTCTAGCATAGCACGGTATCCCAAAGCACCACCTGTGTGTTAGGGTTCACCATTATAAATCACATTCATGAATTCACCATTCTAAATCATTTTCATGTTTGCGATCATCAAAATACACCATCTGCAAAGTGCATATACTCCTGCAGGCTAGCTTGCTAACTTTAGCTTAGGTTTTTCTCCCCACCATATAATAAATCTGCGGCAAGGCCAATCACAGTCATAAGGATTTAACCGATGATTAACAGCCAGATGGTTGTCAAATGATTAATTATTTTTCTTCATTATTCATCTGATGCAAATGTTAAAGGAACAACTCTAAAGCCTAAAGAAGAAGCCAGAAGTAAATGATTTGCTGTCTCCAATCTTTGGTATTTAACGAAGATTGGTACCCACAGGCAAAACTTCAGTCCAACTGATAAATTGCACATAATTCACATTCTACTGTAATGATGTAATATATTTAATATATACTGTGGAAAGTGATCACAATCATGTTCATAATTCGAATCAGCTCAAGTAATTGTACTTAGCCATAAGGCAATATTTGTGTCATGATTGTGAAATTATCCAAAGCGGCTTTTCCTTTTCTTCAATCTGGAAATCTAACTCTAGAAACTACCCCAGCACCTCTGCAATGGTTACAGAGTTTGGGAGTGCCCCACAAGAGATGATTCAACAGCCTGTGTGCACTGACCCGTGCTCAGTCAGTATGTTACTACAGAGTATGTGTCTATTAGGGGTTTTCTGACCTTTTGCCTTTTCAGCTTTGCAAGACACACCATCATAGGCTGACCCACAACACTCATTCTGTGTCTTGCTTTGTCTCAGACTTAGATTTGCAATGACAAGCTACTAACTGATCTTCCCCTTACTATTGGTGAAAGGTCGTTGTAACTGAGACCGCTGAAGGGTTTGTGTCCCTCTCTGGGCTCTGTATGAAACCATGGACTTTATTTTTCAAACAATCTGACCCAGAATTAGACAATTAAACACTACTTTGTCAGCCACCTATGGATTGTCCCATGTTGTCCTCAGAATGCAACTACCAGAAAACAGAAAAAAAACATGAGAGACCTGTCTAAACAGTGTGAAGAGTCTGGGCCAAGTCAAACTCTTTTATGTCCCTATGTTCAGCTACAATTAAAGATGCTATTTCATCAGGCCTGCCTCTCTTGGAACTAAATATATAAGACATTTTGTCAGAATCACCAATACTCTGCATGCACTTTATGGATTACAATAACTCACCACTATTACACTTCACAAGTCATTGTCTACCCCATTTATCAGGAGAAGGACCACCATGTGTCCATTGTTAGCAATAACTTTGTTGAAGCATAGTGGTGTGTGGCATGCTGTTGCTGTTTTTAATTACTCTGTGTACAATAATGTTTGAATTTGGTCTTTCTTCCCTAAACCCTTTGTTTGTCACTTGAATGTTCATGCACTAGATTTGATAATGTCACACGTAGCCAAACAGAGACACTCAAGAGCTTCTATCCTCAGGCCATTCAACTCCTAAACCAGAAAATGCCTCCTACCAGTCATAGCATTACCTTTAGGGACTGATACAGCACCTTAGGATGTCATATCATATTCATTGTCATATTTCATATCTGCCTTCATTACCTAATATTATAAAACAATGTACTCCTATGTTGTACATGCTGATTTGCTGCTATACAGGTCTTTACTCTGTTTACATCACTGTGCTAACATGCATTTTAACACTTGCACATTGTTATATGTTTATATCTGCCAGATAGCAACACTTGCAAATTAAATACTTTCAAATACTCTAATTTAGCAGTCAAATTTTACCTCTAACTTCCTGTTTGTTGTTTTATTTTATATTTTATATTTTTATCTAAATTAAAACTTATATTTATTTTATAATGCCTGAACAGTCATAAAAGGAGTGGTCCAGGATACATTACATTGTGTATTGTACTTACTCGAGTCTTGATATTAGGGGCCCACTTATGTACTAAAGAAGGTAATGAATTTGCTTGTCAACTTCATTATACACAACCTCATTATATGTTATATATGATGGTCTAACACTCCCATCCATCGATCAGAATGCAAAATGTTGCTTTAAAATGATTGTCAGCATCAAGTCATACTCTATGAAACAAAACCCCATATTTTTATTCCTTAAAATTAAGCACATTTTAAGTAAGTGCATTGTGTTTCGTAGTAATAGGGTCGGTTTCTCAGACAGGGATTAAGCCAAGTCTTGGACTAGCCTTACCATTTCAATGGGAAATTTCTATTCACAGCACTTCCTAATCCAGGACTAGGCTTAATCCCTGTCCAGAAAACTGACCCATAGTGTCTCACTTACTAGAGTTTATGGATATCAGTCATAGAATAGAATACAATACATAAAAGCCTGACTGTCTTTTGCACCATTCAGATCAATGCAAGGAATATAAACCTAGCAGTGGTGCTCTGGCTCAATATTTCCTAGTACCTTGGTTGCATGGGACAAACACCTCAGATGGCAGTAAAAGCCAGATTGGATTTTACCAAGACAGTTGATGCTGCGAGGCATATTGTTAGCCACTTCTGTCACTCAGTGGTGGCAACTTGGGCATTGACTGGAACAAATGTCCATCAAATGGGAACACACTGGAATTTCTTGTTTGTCAAACTCAAAAGATTATAAGAAAAGCAAATTCTACTACAAGCCATGTGTGTTAATAAAGCCTGTGGGAAGGTATAGTGTTAAAAAGCAAAAATCACCCTTTGAATGCTTTCCCTCTGTAAAAGGTGACAAAAATAATGTGTGTGGAATTATCCTGTCAAAGAACGTGAACTTGCTGCTATTCACACTTTCAGAGATACAGTGTGAAAGGAGGTGTTAAACTGAAGTCTAGTAAATTGACAGACTATTCATATTTCATATTGGTTCTGCCCTGACCAAAATATATAGGAGGCCAGGGCGCTACTGACTCAAAAGATACAAGATAAGGAGCAGCAACATGACGACACAGGTTTGTTTAAAAAATCGAACAAACTATTTTTTAGCAAGATTGTTGCTGCACTTTAGCCAGTTAATTGTCTATCACTGTGCCATTACATACCTTAAAATTACACTAAATGTTTTGACCTCATTATGAAAGCAAGAAAAGAAGGAGGACCAACACCACAGTGGTTCATGTTTACTTCAAAACACATTCTCGTTTGAAATAGTGGCACATATCCAGAGCAACTTACAAGCATTAGTTACAGGGATAGTCTCCCAGGAGCAACTGAGGGTTATGTGTCGTGCCCAAAGAAACAGTGTTAGAAAGCTGGTTTTGAACCTGCAACTTTATAGTCATGGGTGTCACAGGCAAGTGTTTTACCCACTAGCCACCTTTGTCTTACCAAGCCTTCTAAATCTTTGACCATTTAACCAACTGGTACCCCAAGTGAGCCGCTTACTTCTTTAGCCAGTAAGTACATGGACAGTATGTGATCAAGCACACCTATCCTTCTCATGTTCAAGCTGTCATTTAAAGAAATTATGAAAGCTAATTAAATGCATTTTTGATTTTTGATTGGTATTTTGCCCATTCTTTGTCTTTAAAATTAAGCCTGAGGCAATGCTCAAGCTGGAAAATGAATTTGTAGAATTTGCATGACAGTCAGAAAACAGCGTCTTTGTGGTCATAATGAAGAACACAAATCTGCCTCTTTATGATACTGTGTTTACATAGTTGAAGGAGAATACAACTGAATCTTCATTGCAAACTGGTTCTTGAAAGACCCATAACATCATACAGAACATGCTTCATACTGTCATGACTTTGTCAATCCTAATGTAAAGCATCCCATTCAGACATTCAAGGTCGTGGGGTCAGTTGGTGATCACTGTACTTAATGATGGTACTCCAGAATAATATACGACTGCAGTTCAAATTGATGCTTACAATTTACAAGCAATGTTTTCCAGGACAGTTAGACAGTTAGAGGTGGTAACACTTAGAGAAAAAATCCCTTGATTTGTGAACATGCCCTTTATAGGAGCAATCCAACTGAACAACATTCATGTATTTATGAGAGATAAACATGGCACTGATGTTGGAGAAGCAGTGTATCATTTGCCTATTCACACCAGTGAGCAAAAAGATTGTACATTTCAGACCAGATGTTTCTGTCTGGCTCACTGTTTAGGACTAGACAAGCTGCTCCCTGATGTGACTGGTGCTCTTCAGGGGGCCAGTGTCCTCTCCACAGCAGATCTGTGTCATCAGTGAAGCGACGTTCATTTAGGGCCTGAGGCTTCATTAATAACAAAGTTCATTCTAGGATTAAAACATCAAATAGTTCCCCAGTACAAGGCATAGAGAATGCTCCATACATCATAAAAAATCGTCAAAAACAATGCATAAAAAATGCATTCATCATTTTTAAATTCTGCTTATTTCCATAACAGTGTGATTTAGAGTGACATGTGGTGGTTCATTGTAATGAAACTTCTAGGGTTTACATCCACAACCCAGGTAAATCCATTTTATTTACAGTCCAATACTACCAGTGAAATTGTTAATGGTAATGATGGTCTGTGGGCTAATTTGCCTCAAAACACTTTATACATGGTGCTCCGCCGTAAGTGGATTTAAGGAAATGCGTT
Source organism: Rhabdalestes septentrionalis (assembly GCA_037832545.1). Lineage (NCBI taxonomy): Eukaryota > Metazoa > Chordata > Actinopteri > Characiformes > Alestidae > Rhabdalestes > Rhabdalestes septentrionalis. Next base: position 24,245,143 of record JBBMFX010000101.1, read on the forward strand.
TTAGTACAACACTGTCCAAAACAGTGTATTTGAACTTCCCCTGCCAGTGGGGAAAAGTTCCTAAAAGATGCAAATTAAGATCAGAAAACTATGATGTTCAGTTCTGGATTTTATGCAATGGATGTCAAAAAATGTCATTTTGCACATTTTGCTCAACCATTTGGCAGATTTTTATTATATTTTATTTTCATCATATTTTCTACAGTTTTTGTGAGTTACTAAAATTGAGTTATTTTCAGTGTTGGAGTGGGATAGCGATTAATTTCTCACTGCCGGGAGAAACTGCCTGCTTTGGATTTCTCCTACAATCCAAAGGATTTTTATAAGGAATATAATCTTCAGATGTCTGGTTCCTATCACTAAAACTGTTAACAGCTCGGATCTCTAGAACTGACCATTTCCTTTTGAGAGAAAATTGAGCAAAAAACTGTAGAATATTTGTATTCTTTAAATAGGTAAATGGGGGACCCTCTGCCTTGACCTTTAATGATGGTACCGAGTGCATAAGATGGAGGAGTCACATTTTTAAATATCACTTAATCCTTTAGGGAAGATCTTTCACACATAGGGATGAGCAGCATACGAGGCGGCTGTGCACTTCTTTCTCATTTCAGTCTGTTTTAGCAGATATTTTAAACGTGGCTGTGCTAGCGCTCACTTACTAAATGCCCGTAAGCGCAGGCTGCAGCAGGGTGGAGTGTGGGGAGATTTACTAAACACCTCTCTGAAGAATCATGTCACTGAAATGGTGGACTTTCTGTGTTTTTTCCCTCAAGGGTTTGTGTTGCTGGCACTCTACTGTTGAAGTGGGCAAGAAAACCTTGACGAAATGCTGTCAGAATGTGTTTGATGAGAGATTACTCATGCCCTAACTGAAAGAAATCTAAAAATACAGAGCACGGACCTGCATTCTGGCTGAATTTAATATCTGAGTATCCCCAAAAGGAAAAATGAACATTGGCTAACCTTTTTGGCTGATAGCATTTTTTAAAATCAAAAACAAAAAAAAAATTAGGAAACTAAAATCTAATCAAATGTATTTGCCTGTTCATCTATCTATCAATGGAGGTAACTGGTACAATGCCTGGTGCTACATGTTTCAGTATTCAAAAGTAGCTAAAGGGTTGTCAGTAGTGTGTTGTTTTGTGTAAAATGAGTAGCTTAGCAGAAAGTTTCTCTTCAGGTGTGCTAGAACTTGAGCTAATTGGAGTTCATCACAACGTCTTTTCTCCTATGTGACGATGTACTACATATTGTTGCACCATTGTCCTATTTTTATGTTCACTTCAGTATATCGTAGTTGCATTTTTGCTGCCAGGCATAAGTTCAGTAACATGAACAGCTAAACACATAAAGCGTTTTTAAACCGAAGTACTCTTCTGTTACTTTACTTGTTTGGTTGACCATACACCCATAAGCTGTAACCGTGATACATGAATAACCCTTTATCCTGTTGAAAGCAGGAAAAATGGGTGGGTGTAAGTTTCCGAGTTTGAAAAGGCCCAGATTGTGATGGCTTGATGGCTGAGGTCAAAGTAGGTTCCCAGAAATCTGTAGTCAGGTCATAGCCACAGACCAGTCAGAGTGCCATGCTGTCCCCTCTCTACCAACAAAAGCATCTAGGTTACAAAGGGTGGCAGCATTAGAACTGGACCACAGGGCAATTAAAGCGGAGACTGATGAATCATGTTTTCTTTTGTGTCATGAGGATGGCCAGGTACGTTGGTCAGTTTCCTGGAGAAAAGCAACCCCCATTAAGCAAGCATTGTTCTGGAATGGTCTGAAGAACATGACAAATAGTTCAAGGTGTCAGTAGGATGTGCTGGACAAATTAGTCAGAGCCATGGACGTCCCACCACACAACTTACATAACTGAAGTTAGCTTCAGAGGTCTTGTGGATTCCATGACTTGATGGGTCAGAGATGTTGTGGTGGCACGAGGGTGACCAACACACTATTAGGCAGGAGATTTTAATGTAGTGATCAACTAGAGTAAAGTACAAATTACTCCTGTGTAAATGGGTTAACACATCAAGATTACAATAAATCATCCTTTAATTTTAATGAGAAATCCCAAATCATGTTGGTCAAATAATGAATATATATATCATGAATTCACTGTGTTTGGTCAGTTTTATTATTTATTATATTTTATTTTTCACCTAAATTATAATTTTATTATTACGTTTAAAATCAGGAATATCACATTCCACACTTACTTGGTACATGTCAGTCCAGAAATGAAATGTTCTTTTCTGAGGTCAGTGTGTCTTTCAGACAGTTTGGCTGGACTTCATGGTCCAGCCTGCCAAAGCCACCGTGGAGACACTCACCATAAGTCATAGACTGATTGAGTAAGTGTGTAAATGGCATTTAAAGGAGATCATGTGAGGACAGTTATTAGCACACATGCCCATGCTTCTGCTTGTTGAATCTGTGTTGCTTGGGATAATGCATCATGCATTATTCTGCAGAAAACCTCCTGTACAATATAAAGGCATATGGAGAGCCAGGCACAGTTTCTGCAATGATACACAGGATGTGTATTGTATCTGGATACAAAACGAATGAAACAAATCCAGTTTTGATGAAAATAACAATCATACTCAACAATCATTATGAGCAGGCTAAGGTTCAGTTGCTCCTGCTTAATAAAACCTGCGTTTGCCTTCGGGAACAGTGCAAGTTTATAATATATCCCATGATACTCCATTAGCATTCAGGAGAATAGGCTTAGATTATGAGATGTGAATATTAATATTGGCTTTGAACAAGGTGTGAAATACAGGGGTCCCCTGACTAACACTTTATAATATTCCAATGGTAATATAATCCACATGGACATTGTGAGACACTACAGGGGTGATATATCTTCTGTTGTTTTATTTAAAATCATGCTATAATTTTCATAGGATCTACACAGTCACGCTAACAGTTTGCAATGTGCCACAGGAAGCTCAGTTAACTGTTTCATTTCTATTATTTTAATAAAACACATTCTATAGACCATATATTATGTATATTATCTTCAGAGGTGTAGAGGGTGATCTGTTTTTTAATGTATTTTAAAAAGTTGCTCTAAAATGTTGGTGTGATCCCTGCAGCCATTCTGACAGAAAGCATGGGGGAAATATGATTTCTATTATGTAGACTACCAATCAAGATTTTGGACACACCTTCTAATTGTTTTAATTATTGGCTACATTGTAGATTAATATTGAAAACATTACCTGTTTCTCTGATGACAGCTTTGCACACTTTTGGCATTTTTTCAATCAGATTCATGAGGAATCAACCTGGAATTGTATTTAATTATCAGGTGTTCTTCATCAAGAGTGGAATTTCTTGCCTTCTTAATGTGTTTGGGACCTTATTACAAAACATTACTGGTTTGTTTAATGTGTTCCTTCATCATTTTGTTTGTTTTCAACATTAATATAAAATTTAGAAACTATTAAAAACAAAGAAAGAATATTGAATGTGATGGTGTGTCCAAACTTTGGACAGGTAGTGTAGGTGCATCAGAAAAGAATGGTTTGCTTGTTGCACAGGCAGACTTTTGAGCATAATTTGTAATGTTCAGGACCTTACTGAAATTATCTATATTTATGTACTGTAATACTAAAGATCTAATTCTAGATTTCCAACCCAGTTTGCTGATTTCCCTGCTCTGAACACCTGATTCAGCTACATGGGTTAGTTGGCATGTAAGAGGTGAGAGATCACCAAAATAAGTTGCCCTTCTAGGCCAACTGTGTTTAAACACCTTTTTCTGTCTATTTGCAGCTAGATGACAGTGCAGAAAGGCAAGAGGATGACCATCTCCATTCAGGAGCACATGGCCATCAATGTCTGCCCAGGCCCTATTAGGCCAATCAGGCAAATCTCTGCCTATTTTCCTCGTCTCTCCCCCACATCCTCCTTTTCTGACTCACTGTCACCCAACCAGCTTGGCTTTCCATCAACCTCACCTCCTTCTGGTGGAGGGGCTGTGGGGGGAGGGGGACTACTCTCCCCCATGTCTCCGGGAGCTACAGGAGGTGGAGGGACGCTGTCCATCATGAGTAGCATGGACACATCCGTGGAGATCGACAGCTGTGACAGCGATGACAACAGTGAGTGTTATGTGCAGGGAACAAGTGGTCCCTTGTCTCATTAATATTTAGGCATAACATGCTTTTTGGCACCATAGAGGATTTATACCATTTGGCCACCCTGCTTTCTTGATTTTAGCACATGTCCATTGACATTAACTGAGTCAAATTCTCATTAAAATATGAGGCCATTGCTTTTCTACTGTATAATGAAAGCAAAATAATTTTTTTAATTTGATTTGTTGTTTCCAAACTTTTTTGTCCTGAAGCACTCTGGTCCTTTAACCATTTATTTTCCCTGCTCTAACACATCTGTTTGTCTAATCAGCTCATTAGCTCATTAACAAGTTCTCTTGAGCTGAAAACATTACAGCTGGCAGAGCATGGGAACTCCTGGACCAGATCTGGAAACACTCGATTACCTGCTTCATAATTGATTTTCTTGGTTCTGTGTTGCAGCATCTTTAGGCACTCTGGAGTTTGACCTGCTCTATGAGTCAGCCACAAGTTCTTTACATTGCACTGTCCTCAAAGCCAAGGTAATCCCACATTTCCAGATTTCTGCTTACAGGAATAGAATTGCCCACTAAAGTGTATAACATGTGCCATTCTTTAACACAAGATTTCTAGTGGAATTATTTTAGGCTAATCTAGGGCTTAACTGAATCTCCAGAGGAGAATCTCAATGTCTGGATCAATAGTCTGTCTGTAGCTCCTGTAAATCTTAGTCTACAGTACACCTAGATATAGTCACTTTGGGTCTATAATCATTTGGTTTGATAGTAGGTCTGGATATATAGTCCATTTTTATCAATATTTCATCTGCATAAATAGTACACATGAATGTCACTGCTGCAGTTTTAGATGAACACAGAATTATTTACCAGGGGGATTCACCACTGTGTTCATTGTCACAGTGTACATCCCACCCAGCGCTGACATAAACAACACGCTGGCTGAACTTAACAGAGCTACCAGTAAAGTCCAAAACTTACACCCTTGTCATTGGAATGCAAATGTCAAGTGAGTTCTCCTTTCTGAGCCCCACCCCCACCTTGGCTATTCAGACCACATCTCTGTCATGCTTTTCAGGAGGTTTTTTTTTAGCACATTTTACCACCCTGCCCCCCACAACCAGGTGCTCTGTCTGACAATGTGAGAAAAAACTCTGCTTAAACCCATGGAAGGCTTGTGTGCTTTGTATGCTCAGAGGATATGCAGCCAGCAGATGCTCTCATAGAGATCACCACCATTATTCTAATATTCTTTAAACCACCACCATCATCCCTTTGCCAAAGGAGTCATTAGTGCCCTGCCTCAATGGCAATCACACTCGCAACCCACATCATGAAGTGCTTCACCAGGCCCATCATGAGGCACATCAAATCAGCTGCTCTCCCTATTGAATCCCATGAATCATGCATTTTGTCCCAATCATGCAATAGATGTCATCTCTACCACGCTTCCCTTTTCTCTCACCCATATGGACAAACAGGACACTTATATGTCAATGCTGTTCATAGACTTCAGTTCAGCATTCAACAACATCATTCCTCAACATCGGATTGGGAATCTAAGACTACTGGGCTTGAACACCTCTCTGCAACTGGATCCTGGATTTTTTGAAGGGGAAACCACAGTCAGTCAGGATTTGGAGCAACATCTAGAGTACTGTGTGTTTAGCCCCCTGCTGTTCACACTGCTGATCCCCCTGTTTTGGAGGAAATCATCCAGAGCACCAAGTTGCCTGGTGTTCACATTGCAGGGAACCTCACATGGACCTTCAACGCCAGCTCAATCACCAAGAAGGCCCAACAGCATCTATATTGCCTGGGGGGACAGAGGAGAGATTACCTACCCCCAGTTCTCTCCACACTCTACAGTGGGACTGTAAAGAGCATTTTTTAGCTACATTATGGCTTGGTATAGGCATTGATCTGTTTCATATTGCTTGACCCTACAGAGTATAGCGAAGACCGCAGAGATCATCATCAGGGGCACCAGCATTTTGGATGGCCCCACTCTCACCTACAGGCTTTCACTGCCAAAACGGAAAACAATTTCTTACCACAAGTTATCAGCCTCCTTAATCAGAACTGAATCATAAACTGTACCCACATACACAAAAACACACCTATGAACTAAACTTCTCCTAACACAATTCATATACACACTGAAATGTTCTTGATTTAAACAAACAACTTACTCCCCAGATGCCAGTTTAAAATCTATTCTTTTAGTGTATTCTGCATTTTCTGTCCTTGTACAATTAAAATTATTATATATTGTTTTTCAAAAAAATTATTCAAATGTTGACTGCACTAAATGTTGTCTTGTCCTGTTTTGTTATTCTTTTTTCTTTGTTTTGTTTTTGTTTGTTTTTACACTCTCTCTTCCATTTTCAGTCTGAATTTATATTACATAATGTATCTATAGTCATTTTGTGTTAATAGTATAACAAGTTTTATAGTCATTCTTGGTTTATAGTTCATTTGATACCACGATTCAAAATGCATCTCCCATAGCCTGAACTTTGCAATCCAAACAGTAGGTATTCCACAGAAATGTGGTACAGAGACTGGAGTAGGTAAGGTTACATCAGGCAGACCCACATTAAAGCATGATGACAAAACAAATGTAAATAATAATTTTGAACCATTTAATTCAAATTGACAGCGTGAGGTCCACGGTTTTCATTCTATCGTGCCTGTCAGACAAGGAATGTTTCTGCTAATCCCCGTTAACTCCAACTGCTGCCTCATTTCTTCAGCACAGGGACAGAATTTAAACAAGAAATAGCCTGCCATCCTTATAATACATTATGGAGAACATGTACAATCCCTTAACTTACAGAGCATAATTTATTTTTACCATTGTGTTATATTTAGCACAGTGTCTATCACTGGCATATAGTTGGGAATTGAATGTGGCCTTATATGACTGTACAGTAAGGAATTTCAAAATCATTCTCTGTTTACCAGCTGTATCTGCAATGAATGTAACAAGAGAGCTGGGTTGTTTTGGAGGTACACCCTCTGTGAGGCTCTGGCACTGCTGTTTCCCAGACATTCTCTTTTACAGACAGACGATTGATTGCGGCCGCCCCAGAGGCTGGTATAATCCTGTTCTTTTCTGGCAGCCTGTGGCTGCAGAACCTCATAATATCCTCTGCAGTTCTCCAGTCAAAACACTGGATTTTTAATTCTTTTTGACATTTAAAACTAATAGTGATTTCATCAACACTATGCAACAATGTGTAAGTTGTGCAAATGAAAGATAACAGTGCATTGTGTTCTTTGTAAAAGATTTACTTTTGTTACATCACCACCCCAACCACCCCAACTGAAACATGCCATCTGGTCTTGCATGCTTGTTACTGTGGAGGTTCTTGAGGATAGCTGGAGCTCTAAGTTGCTGTCGCTTTTGGTAGTTAGCTGCTTGTAGAAATATTCACAGGTGGTCTGCCAGTCCTCTCTACTGCTCTGTCACAGCAACTGCTGCATGGACTTCTATGGATAGATTAAAGTGAATCTAGGAAATTACATTAGAACAAATGAAGAATTTTTTTACATCAACAAATAATTAACTTTGGCAGTTCTAGAACACATTTAGCCAGGGATGATCAAACTATTGACTGCCACTCTCTTGGACAAACGTTCGAATATAAATATCAAATTTGGGGTTTTATTTCAAGCCACAAAATTCGTAATGTAAAATGCAAGAGTTTATCAGCAAACACAAAAAACAGTTACTTATATTACATGGAAAAAATGTTACATACATTTAGCTGGTTTAGGTTAGGGCATCCATGTCAAACTTTTCACACAGTCATTGAAGCTAAAAGAGCAGAGAGACTTAGGAAATCACACATGCATGGACAATGCAACAACCATAAAAATGCCAATTGCATATTTACAGGGAGAGTATGTTATGAATGGATATGACAGTATGCTAAATTAATTAATTCAATTTCAATTCATTTTCATTCATATAGCCCTTCTTACAACCAGATTTTCACAAAGCAGCTTTACAGAGTCCAGGTGCGAGGCCTTAGTGAGTAAGCCAAAGGCGACAGAGGCGAGGAAAAACTTCCTCTGCTGGAGGAAGAAACCTCGGGAGGAACCAAGACTCAAAAGGGGAACCCGTCCTCCTCAGGTCGACCAAGTTAGAAAAGAAAAGACAATATTAATGGGGATAAATAACAAAAGAGGGCCTTGATGAACAAGATTGTAGACAGATGGGCCCTCTATGGCTGACAGAGTTGGTTTTACCATGTGTCAAGAAAAGTTATATTTTGGAAGTAAAACTTCCAATCTTGGGGAAGGGCCTGAGTGGAGCCACAATATGTTTTTCTTGAAATATAGATTTAGAAGTGTTATGAATGTTTACCATTAATACTAGGCATTAGGGCAATTTAAATGTGACCTTAATAGTGCAAATACAAATCTGGCATGTATTGTGAAAATGTCTTCAGGTATTGTAAAATTATATCTAACGTTTTGTTATATTGCCCACCCCTAATGACACACACACTCCCCATGGCCTAGTTACATTCTCTCTCTTTATATCTCTCTCTCTTTTGCAGGGTCTGAAGCCTATGGACTTTAACGGTTTGGCTGACCCTTATGTGAAGCTACACCTGCTCCCGGGAGCCTGCAAGGTCTGCTCCAGTTCCTCTGTTTTCCCTGCACGTTCCCCATTCTTGCCCTCTCAGCTAATGACCATGACAGTTTGATACTGTTATTTACATTCACAAATTATACAGTCACCTCAGGATAGAGAGTGAATGAGTGAACAAGCAAGATAGAGAGAGACGTTTCTGCTCTAACGATTAAATACATGCCTGGTTTCCCCCTCAAGGAACTGTACTGTCTTATCTTTATCCTATTTTTAAAGAGGAAAAAAGATGGCAGTTTGCCAGAGGTTTTCCCTGAAATGTGATTAAAGGCTAAAATACCGAGTGTCACTGGCTAGTGGGTTGAGTAGTGCTGAGCATGGGTGAGCAGTACAAAGACAGCTAAAAAGCAACTTCACATTTATTCTGAAATAACCATAATGATTTATTACTACATAACAGTATAAGAAACAGTTTTTGTCGAACTGAAGGTGATCCTTTCTGGTGAGGAGAGTTTGACATATTCTTGTGGAAATAGTACTCTTTATCTTATTGATTGGGGTATTTATCTAATCTAATTGATTGTAATTGCATATGATATGTACAGTTTTTCTAACACCATATTTTGAATGTTTGTAGTAGCAAAGCTTGGACTCCTGGCCAAGGAGGATTGTGAAACCACTGTGGATTGAAATGGCACTCTCCAGATGATACTGCCAATGCCTAGCTTTGGAGTCCAAAATAGCATTTTAGCATTTTCACTTTAGGCTGAATGTAATATATTCTATTAAATTGAACACTAAACCCAAAGTAACTTAAAAGCCTTATCAATGACTCGCTTATTTTCAATGTATTTTTGTTTTTTTTGGCCATGGATAATGTCTACTTACACCAGGCCCAGTTGCTTTGTGTCCCCACACCCTATTGTTCAGCACTATCATTATTATATCACATCAGTCAAAGGAGCTGAACTTTCCAGGTCGAGCCTGTTACAAATCATCTTTACATTCTTTATGCATAAGATGTATTCGAATATAAAAATTGATACAGAAGTTGCATACCTCCGAGTTCAGAATATGAAATACGAAAACAGTTTTCAACAGTGACATTGGAGAGCATTATTTCTGAGAGTGTCTGTTTAGCATGCCTCATGAAGGCTCCCATTCCACCTGTCTAGCCAGATGGGGGGCGTGATGCACCCACAGAGCTCATTTGGGGCATATGAACACACTCTTGTGGGGAAACACCACATTCCATTCACTGTACTCCGAGCCAAATGATTAAAAAACAAGTAGGTGGCTTCTGGATGTGTCTGCTTGAGGCTTTGACTGACACATTTCCTGGAGTTTGTCTCATTAAGATCATGCAAAAAATATACTTGCATCCCACATACGCGCAAACCCAATTTGGATGCCCTGGCAATGCGTGAGTTGCTTCTAGCACTCAAGTGCAGTTATTGGTTTTGGCAGGTCTGTCACAGTCCTGTTAGGACTGATAATATTAAATGGGTTTGAAAGAGGACAGTATTTCTGTATGGCTTTGGTTTATTCTACACAATAAAAGAAAGAAGCTTCAATCTCTAGAATCTGTCATCTGATACTTTAGAATTTTAATTAACAGTGTGTATATATTATTTAAAAATTTGATAAATCTATCCATTTTCTTTGCTACTCATTCCAACAAGGGGCAGTAAGGGTAAATAAATGGGGAGATGTGGTAGACTGTGCTGCTTAGACACACTGGTGGTGCAATAAATTAAAATTGACAGGAAGTCTGCTGATCAGCAGAGAAAAAACAAAAAGAACTGGGCCCCATGGCGGTGCTTGGATGGGAGGGTTTGCCCAAGCTAGGTGTACTTAATAGTACTGACGTATTTTGCACCCTGAGATGAATTCCTATGAGTAATGTAAGAAGCCTCCCATAGGTAATGTAAAATAAACTTGTTACATCTTTCCTTTTAGCTACAATATGTTAATGTTTCTCCATCCAGGCCAATAAACTGAAGACTAAGATTGTGAAGAACACACTGAATCCTGTCTGGAATGAAACTCTTACTTACTGTGGCATCACGGAGGAGGATATGTACAGAAAAACTCTCAGGTAGTCTCTCTGACACCCTCTTTATGTTTATATGTTTTTTGTTATTTATGGTTAATTATTCAAGATTGCCATCTTAAATCAGTCAATATGTCATTTTTGTCATTATTAGTTAGATTACTCAAGGAACATTTTGTCATATTTTATTGGCAAATATATAACAAGTAAAATGTCTAGAAATAAGTTAAATAACCTTACAACAGTCTCAAAATTAAAGCTATTCCAAAAATAGATCTGACATGCCCTTGCCACTGGCGGGCTGCAAAAAAAAAGGTTTTACTTTCTTTGTCTGGAAATGGAGACTTCCTTCAACAGAGATACAGATGAAGTCTCTGATACTCCTCAGTTCCCTTCTTTATGTTCCACACCCATGACCCAGAAATCAATCAGAGTCCATATTTTTAAGGACTTATCAGTTTTATAAACATGATCTGTGGCACAGAATGAGAGGCAAAGAGAGAGGAGGCAAGGAAACACAGGTGCATCTCATGAAGACATCTCTTTTATTACAGTGTACACATACATATATTAATCTGGGTCCAGTTTCACCTCCTTTGCCTTGAGTTTTTATTTGGTGATCCCAGTTAATGGGAGGGTCTGTGAACAAATTAAGGGAAGAAGTTCTATTATACTCATGTGGTGTGCCAGTAGATTACAGCATCATTGAGTTTAATATTAGCATCTTTTAAGCCCAGCAGAAGGTGATAAAAGTGATAATTAAGTCAAGGATGTCTCATTTGCTGTTGAATTGTCCATCCTTGCATCTTTTCCTCATATCCTCAGTGTGAGAAAATGACAAGTTGGAAAAGATGTAAGGAAAGGAAAGGAGGATGCAGAAAAAATCATGAGGTGATACCTCATATAGCTGCCTCTTTTGCTAGCTTGCACGCTGACATCAGTCAGAAAACAGTGTCTGCTAACCCACAGCCCCCTATTAATATCTTGGCATGAGAATCTGGACTCCCCTCCATGTCTGATCTTGGAGTTGAGCAATTTTTCCAATGTGCTCCCTGGCCAGATCCCGGCTGCCCTCTATGACTTCACATGAAATCTGGGACGACTTTTGCCTCAAACAACCATGGCAGGCTGATTCACCCTTGCCTGCCTGTTCAACAGTTGGAAGACACTGCTGGAAAGGACTTTGATCATCACATCCATGTTGCCAAGCCTCCGTCCAGCTCTGTCCAGTATTGCAGGATCCTGGCCCTCATGAATGCCCTTTTCCATACACTTGCTTGGCTCCCATGTCTGATTTCCAGAGCAAATGCTGAGCATTTTCATGTGAAGGAACCTGTCAATCAAAATTCTTGCCCCCTGTTCCAGTTAGACCCCAGAAAACATCAGGCTGGAGACAAGATACTTCACAGAATCACAGGTTCATGCTTCAAGCAAGGGATGTCGTACCTCTAGGGAGAACATTTCACAGTTCACTGACCTTGCTGTCAACATTCAAACTCATAGAGAGCCAGATCATCTCCATTTTACTTTTATTTTGCTCCCATTGCACCTAGACAAACTATGAAAATTAATCTGGCTCCATGTCCTGCTGGTGGCTCTAAGACAGCTAGAGTGCTAAAAAAAAAAGGTGACCTTCAGCCACAACATGGAACCATAGTGACATCCTAATCTTCATACGCCTTCAGCTGCGGGTGTGGCTGCTGGAACAGATGTGCTCCACTGGTGACTGACTTGATTCCTTATGTCTCTGCCAATGCAGTACTCTCTCCTTGACTTTGAATGTGCCTTGCGAGGTTGTCAACTTTTCGTAGTGTTTAATCCCACCTGATGAGCAATGTGCCTAGGGAGTTTCTGACCAGTATGAAAACACACTTCATGTGAGTGCTCTCGTTTTTGTGATAGTTTTCGATAGTTCTAGAATTAAACTTTGGTTTATACCGCTTTTTTGCAACTCGAATTGTATATGCACTTAAACATATGGGGCTGGTCTGCACTCCTGTCTCCTAAGATCTTTGCTCCCTGGATTGTAGAGATTATGACCCTGATATGAATTTCCATCAAGATTATCCACTCTAGCATCATTCAAGGTCCTTTTATCTCTGTCGAGCTCTATACAATGTGCCAATATCCTCATACATTTAGGGAGTGTATATGGACTTGCCTTCACATTAGATCTACACTAGCACATCACTATATGTGTCTAGATGTATCTCTTACATTCTAGACATTCTGCCCTCACTTTACATTGAAACATCTGAACATCTTAACATTGTTCACCTTCTGCTTCTTTATAATTGAATGATCTATCATACCTTGATGTCTGGCCAGAAAAATATTCTACAATCCATGTGCCAAAACATTGCTTCACAATATTTTATTGCTTGTCCTCCATAATTAGCAGCTCCTTATGCAGCTAAACCGAATATCAGTCAAAAGTAAGACCCCTAGTTTTTGCCAGAATGCAGTTCATATGTGTACCGCATAGCTAAGTATAGATGGAGTGTTCACACTTGTCAGAAAGCACCAAACTAGGGAAAATGTTTGACTGATTCATACCAAACAAGACAGGAGCAAAAGTGCCCTTAGGGAGTGAAAGTAGGAATATGAAGTCATGGGTGGAGAGCAGTGACCGCATGATTAAGACAGCTAGGTCAAAACATGTTCTAATCCCTAACCTGTCATTTAAAGAACATAAAGATAATGTTCTAATGACAGGGACCTTGATGTGGTTCCTTTTTATACCCATGTCTGTATCTTTAACAACTTAGCAGATTTCGTTATTTGCACTGGAAGCCTGTTAGTCATGAGCAGGGGCACCACCAGAAATCTTGGGCCCCATGAAAGATTAGAATTTTTTGAGGGCCCCCCTTTATTAAAATAAAATTACTAGCCCCTAACAGGGCCCCATGTCAGTGCTGGGCCCCTAGAATCGTTCTAACTTTCCCCCCCCTGGTGGCGCCACTGGTCATGAGTAAGGAATCAAAACACGGAGCTTGCGGTCACTCATTTGACACCAAATGAGTTGATTTGACATCCAATAACCTGCTCCTAAGGTTATGTGACTCTCACATCAATCATTCTTGGTTGTCTGTACATCACTCTTGTTTATCATCTGGGTCTCTTTTCAAACACAGCTAGAGGTAAGATGGATTAAAGGTGTTGGCCTTTATCACATTGCACTGATATTAGTTTTGTTAACAGTAGTGGTTCTGAAACCGGTCCTGGAGTACCCCTGTCCTGCGCATTTTAGTGTTTACACATCCACTGCTACTCAAGAACAGCTGGGTAGTTGCCTAATTATTTGGATGAGGTATGTTGGGTGAGGGCAAAATAACTCAAATGTACAGGAGAGTGAGTAACCCCGACCCACTATTGTGCACCATACAAAGAGGGTGACCAATCCTGATATTGGAGATCAAAAACACCTGGATTCAGGTGTCTATTTGTCAGGTCTCTCTGAAGGTCTCTAATTACCTGGAACAGTTGTGTTAGTTTTAGGTCAGAGAACTCTGTAGGGTCTTTGATCACAAGGTTTGGACACCCCTACCATACAGCATTGAGTCTTGCTTGTGATGCTGCATCATTTTGGTGGCACAAGAAAAACTACACTGCAATATAGGAGACTGTGGCAAGTGAAGTGTGAGAATAGAATTCACTTTTATGTCGATGGGCAAATAATTATCTTTGTGTAAGTTATAATGATCACAAATTATCTTTGTGGCAGACATCTTACAGTGAAAAATGTGAGATTTCTAACTGTATGTGGACGTTTTGGTACCTCTGGTCAAGTTACAAATGTTTAGTTGAAGCGTGAAGTTAAGACAACATCTGGATTTTGGTGGTGGTAGCCTAGTGGGGAGTACACTTACCTCTGAGCTAAGAGGTCATGGGTTTGAATCCGACCTTTAGCATACCACCACTGGGTTCTTGAGTAAGACCCTTAACCCCAAGTTGTAATCAGGCAATGGAAATCATTTTGTATAAAAGTGTCTTATTAATGAGATTTAAATATTTAACAAATTTGAAACATCTATGCATTTTAATGCATTAAAAACTATAATACGGCATGTGCTAATGTGTGGGCACCCTTTTAGTTGCACAACTGGCGGTTTAGCTCAATTAACACCTCAATCAAGCCCATTCCTAACCCTCCACCCCAGTTTAGGACTCCCCATAGGCATCTGTCTAGGTTGCCTGTTCCTATAAACTCCTTTGTATTCCTTTGATAATCCAGAGGCATTTTAGATTTATTTGCTGTGGTGCAATGAAATAAATCCTAATCTCTTTGTCTACCAGAGGTAGTTTTGCAAGATCAAAGAGAAGCATTTTAGAAAAAAAAACCTTTTGTCACCTGTTAAGTACGGTGATGGATCTGACATGTTTTGGGGTTCTGTGGCAGCCAGTGGCACCAGAAATGTTAACACAGAGGAAACATCAACCAACCTTAATAGCTAAAGTCCCACATATCCCATTATAGACTGAAGAAGAAAGTGTTAGATATTACAAGACAATGATCCATCATATACATCAAAATCAATCTTGAGTTTCTGATTCTACTATCACAGAATTTTTGTGATTAGATTTTAATGATGCTGTGCATGCAAGATGCCCTAAAAAGCAGAAATTCAGAATACAGGTAATACAATAAACGGTTAAAGGAAAGAAGAACAGGTAGCCAAGTAAGCCATGATTT
>JBBMFX010000101.1:24271264-24293516 GCA_037832545.1 Rhabdalestes septentrionalis
AACGTCTGTATGTACGTGCGATTAAATGCGATTAATTAGATTAATTAATCGCCACACCATGTAATTAATTAGATCAACAATTTTAATCGCTTGACAGCACTAGTAAAAACATTATCAACACGCTACATTACCACTACTGTGAACAGTTCTGAGTCAGTCAGATTTACCCCCTGATTACACTGAATGGACTTGTTTACATTAGAATTTTGTTATGCACATGTTTTAAATTCCCTTTTTTTAAAGTGTAATACTCCTGTTAAGTGAAAAATACAAATTATGCAAATTATTATTTTGCTTTGCACTGAACAAAGAGGTCAACATAGCAACGTACAAATATAATTGTACAAATGCCTTAATGGCATAAATAAGCAAATTTGGACAGTCAACATTTGCAGTAACATGATAAATGATTGAAAATACACCAGTAAATGTTGGTGCAAACAAGCATAACAAGTCGGTGCAAACAAGCATAACAAGCTCAGTAAGTTAACATTTGGTTGAACGTTGCTTTGTTGGTATGTTATAACAGGTCTGCTAATTGACTAGACAGTCTGTGTGTATTATCATCACAAATCTTTCTTTATATTTAATCACTGTCAATAAGCAATTTCTGCAGTAAAGTCAGCTGTAAATAATTTCTGGCTATAGCATTAGTTCTGCCTTCATATATGCGGGTAAACTGAGGGTAATTATGACACTCTTTATTTCTCCTCAAACCAGCAACAACATGTCCAAGCTTGAGCGCTTGAACGCCCGAGTCAGCAAGCTGCTAACGGTGGCAGTGCATGAGGTCCTGGAGGTGGTGAGAGACACTGTGTCAGAATATCAAGAGAAAACTGCCCGGACCCAGAGGGAGAACGAGAGGCTGCGACTGAAACTGCGGGACGCACTAGAGCAGCTGGAGAAAGAGAGAGAAGGTGAGTGTTGGCCAGTGAAGGTTTCACAAGATATCTTGTGAAGTCTCGTGAATATGAAGCTGGAGCTCCATGCTATTGGTTAAAGTTCGTCAGACCTTTTCCATTATTATGAAAACGCTCTTTGGGGAAATGCATCATTTTGGCTCGTCAGGCCATGCCATGAATATCAAAATATGGAAAGGAACAGCATATTCCAGTTATACGCCTATTGAAATATACTGAATAATCTTAGCACATAATTATACAGCCATTAAAGGTAAATATTATTTGGACGTTCTAGATAAACACAGATGCCTGGAGTGTGTAAAAGACATCTCGTTTTTATCTGTAGAGACATAACAACAAATAAACTTGAACAAATAAACTTTTACCTGACAGAGCTTACTATCTGACACAAACCTACTGGTTAGGCTGCTGATCATATTCACAGTTAGTTAGGTATGTGAGCCCTTTTCCCTCAATACATTTATCCCAATCACTGTAAATAAAACTGTGATTGGTTGATGCCACTGTTAGTTCCTAATTAATGTTATGCTTTGTGGTAAAGAATAGCCTTGCACTGTATAGACCAATTCCTATTCTCTTTTTCTTGACTTGTGCAGTGTCAAGACTTGCCGCTGTCTCCTTGTCGGTGAACAGCTTGTCCACTCCGCCTGAAGGGACACCTGGCTCAGATGTTAACTGTTTGAGGCTGGAATCCATGCCCGCTCAGACTGAGGAACCAGCCATTAAAGGAGAAGAGCTGGCAAACGCTGCTGACGCTGAGACAGTGTGTGACCTGAGAGTCGCACTGACATTAGCAGATATGTGTACATCTGAAACGGAGCACGACAATGATACAGAACAAAGTGCCCAACCCTCAGGACCCTCTCCTACACACTGTAATCCCGGCATAGCTGTGGAGGACATTAAGACTGAATCTGTTGTTATAGAACAGTCTTCCCCACAACAGCAGATGTCCCAAGTAGCGTTTGATGATATTGCTGAAGATCGTAGTAACCCAGCCTCTAGACGAGAACTCATTGGCTCGAGCTCGTATGGCATTGTCTTTGTCCAGTCCGACCTTAGGTGTCCAGTGCCCGGAAGGAGCTCAAAGTCCGCCGCGGAGAGGGCCAGGGGCCTGCACGGCCCACGGGGTGAAGAAAACCATGGCTGCAAGGTAAGGATGCTCTCACCCATTATGCAATGGGTAATGTGTACATAATAAGGAGCACTGGACCAGGAATGCACATCTTGCGTTACAAAGAATTAGTTGCACTGTTGACTAAACGGGGGGGTCAAGAGGTCAAGGCTGTGAATCCTACCTTCTGCACCACTACTGGGTTCCATTAATACCAATTTGCTCCAGGGATGTTCATCAACCCTGGCCCTGGAGAATTGTAGTTCTAGCCACGGTCTGCAGCACCTGCTCTGCTTCAGAAGTCCCTAATTGTCTGAACATTAAGGGGGCAGGGGAAGCAATTATATGCAGATTGGAGCAGGAAAGTAGATCTCCAAGAGTAGGGTTGGTGACCACTGTCCTGAAGAATTCCAGTCAAACTGAATTGTTTTGAGGCGTAATATGAAATGAAATCCTATCCATCTGTACCACCAGGTGTGTGGGAAGACATTCAGTCGAGTGGGGAACCTTCGGATCCATGAGCGCTGTCACACCGGAGAAAAACCATACTGCTGCCAAGTGTGCGGCCGCTGCTTCATCCAGGCCGGAGACCTGAAGAAGCACAAGAGAGTTCACACCGGAGAAAAGCCCTACTACTGCCTCCAGTGTGGCAAGAGCTTCAGCCGCAGGGAGAACCTCAAACGGCATCAGAAGATCCACATAGGAGAGAGTTTACATCACCAGCGCTTCTGGAAGGATCCTCAGTGAGGTTGGGAGAAATGGCCAAAGAAAACGGCATCACTGCTGCATTTGACTGCATTTCAGTTTGCAGTTAAGCTTACATGAGAAATGTATAAATCCAGGACAGCAACCATTGATCACTGCAATGTACAGCTGTTACATCATTTGGAAGGGGGATGTAGGGGATATGTAATGGAAAATGTTCACACTAAATGCACATACTCAAACTTTTATTGAAATAGAAACGTACAGTCTGTTAAGGTATTGCAAACATTAATACACACCTAATATTAACGTATATCGCCCAGTCCTAGCCCTCAGGGATTCTTCACTTCTGTGCACGTTTTTAGCATTCAAAATAAGTACTGGCTACATTAAATGAGATAATATTTCATATCTGACTCTTATGTGACTTACTTGTACCCCTGTTAATGTTGTATAAGTCACACACAGTAGCCTTCAGAAGATAACAAAGCAGTTTAAGTGTCTACAGTGTGGAACTGCTTTGATCTGGACTGTGGTTAAACTAGCTGCTCACAAAATGTGAGTGTTTATGATACACACTTGGAATAATTTACACAATTTGTTCTCCCCTTTTTTGCTAATCTTAACCAACACTAGAAGCCTGTACTCACCCACAGCTTCTCCAGAAAAAGATTTCACCAAAACTTCTCTCAAACCTCTCTTCATTGAGGTGGTGCAGACTTGTGGATGTGGTTTAGGACTCATTGTGACTTATTGTACCCTATAAAAATGAACTGAGATTCATTCAAACTGAGATTAGTTTGGGGACTGTATTAATGGAAACAAATGGGTGGCTATAGACTTCACATTAAACTCATAGCTCCAGGTTTATACTAGAAAAGCAAACTTTGAACTCCATAAATGTCTTGGCTTATTGAGTACACCTGAAATAGTGGAAAATTGAGATTTTTGAGATTGTTCTTTTAATGGCACTGAAAAGTGGAACAGAGTTTTTGAGCTTTGATCTGATGTAAAATATTGTTTTGCTCATTTTAAATCAGTTGTTGTCATTGAAAGTACTCATCCGAGCTGACTAAACGGCATAATCAGCTATCACATGACCACATGAATGAACTTTTTTAGGTCGGAACATTTTTATAGTGTACTTAATTGGCAATAGATTTAAAAGGCAAGCGCATGCACAGCTCTAGAAGTTTGTGTCACATGAAGTGGAGACTAAGCATGTCGTACGCAGATTAGGTTCGACTAACTTCATTGTACCTGAAATACAATATACCAAAAGTACTAATATGAAAATTGATGTGATAAGAAAGGATCAGGATCAGGATTAGGGAGTAAAATACTTCATTTGGACAGCCCTAATTTTACACGGCCATGGATGGCAAGGATGTACAAGGGCTGCTAGGAATCCACTTGCATATATATTTCAGGAATAAGTCCAGGGTCCTGTAAAGCAATCTGAAGAAGCTCCAGTGATTTGGAGGGTTGATTCAGCTTCTTTTTTCTTTTGGCATTTTACTCAATGTAGATTTTCCATGACTGTGATAACCAATTGCACCAAATGCTGATGATTATGGATTTTACATTTGATTTTGTTCATCTAATAATAAAATTACAGTCCTGTTGTCTGATTGGGTTGGCTGTTGACTTTTGTCTCTTGTTTATCAATGTCAGCTTCATAGCTAATATTAAAATCTGAACACCAAGGGTGTGTGTATATAAAAACATCATAAATACTATATGGACAAAAGTATTGGGACACATGTTTTTCAGGGTTTGGGCTAGGATCCTTACTTTCACTGAAGGGCAGTCTTGATGCTTCAGCAAAGCTATGCTTTCAATTTCATGGACAAAGTTTGGACAATAACTTTTTCGACTCCAGCAGGATTATGCACCAGTGCACAAAGCAAGTTATATAAATCCATGGTTGGATGAGTTCCGTGTGAAATAACTCGATGGACCCGCACAGAGCCCATGCAGCACCTTTGGGATGAACTGGAACAGTGATTGCATGCCAGGCCTTCTCATCCAACAACAGTGCCTGATCTCATAAATGCTCTACAGAATGACTGGGCACAAATTCCCGCAGAAACACTACAAATTCTTCCAAGAAGCGTGGAATCTATTATAGCTGCAATTGGGGACCAACTCCATACTAAGATGTATATATTTGAATGCAATGTCATTAAAGTTTCTGTTGGTGTAATGGTCAGGCGTCCTAATATTTTTGTCCATATATGGATAACGTGTGTGTGGGTTTAGGAGGATCTAAAACAGCAAGGGGCAGAAGTCCACATGTCCGTTGTCCTGATAACAGATTAGATAAAACCGAGCATTCACCTGTCCTTGAGCTCTTATTGGCTAGCAGATTGACTCGTGTTCTGGAAGGTAGGATGCAGCCAATCTCAGAGCTGGAGCGGTTAAAAAAAGGTGGGACTAAACTTAGCAGGTAAAAACGAAACTGGTCTGTCTTGAGCTTTAGAGCACCAGTAACTTATGAATATTATAAAAAATAAATTGTTTACAGGATGGTCAGGGTCAAAAATGACCATATGATCAGACTAGAGGTGTAACAAGTAAAGGGAAAGCGTACAAGGAAATTCTTCAGGATATAAAATGAGACGCCCTTAAGATACTGAAAAAGCGTGCCTTTATTTTCAGAAGAAGCTAAGGTAAAATAAAAAATAGCTGAAACGGTCTCACAAAAAGTGACCCAGCGAGGAGCTTGGCATGTCCGAGCTTAAAAATAAATATTCATGAGAATAAAACACGATGAATACGTTTCAGGTTGCTTGAGGGCTTCGGAGGGCAGCTCAGTTTAAACTGGGTTTTGCGGAAGTGGAGACGTGTAGACAAGCAGTGGTAAGAAAATACGCCTTTAACATTTAACTTTTTTGTGTGCATGTTTTCAATTCCAGCACGACATACGAATATGAATGAGGTTACTTTTTAATTTACTTTTAGTCTCGTCTTTGTGTGTGTGTCGTAGACCCTGAGGAGATCAGGTGCTGTGTTTACATGTTTTAAACATATTGTTATAAATAAATCCTACGTAAGAATGTCTCTAATGTCTCCAATTGTCTCTAATGCCAACCAAAATCCTTGTGTTCTGGTGTTCGCATGAAAAAGCTCATGATTTGGTCCAGTGATGAAGATCCATGGGAAGATCCTAAATCACTACCTGTTCTGTAGTGCACATGTGGATAAGGAGGGGTATCTGTACAAAAAGGTGGGTTAAATATACACTGTATATAGCTAGATTGATTATTTATCAAGTCAGGTCCAGTACACTGTATGAACAAAAGTATTGGGACGCCTGACCATTGCAGCAACAGGGACTTAAATGACATTCCATTCAAATACATAGATTTTCATGTGGAGTAGGTCCCTCGTTGTCCACCCTTCTTGGCTTCCACCCTACTTAAAAGGCTTCTCACAAGACTTTGGAGTATTTCTGTGGGAATTTGTTCCCTTTTATTATTGTAGAGCATTTCTGAAGACAGGCAAGAAGACCTGGCTCTCACTCTCTGTTCCAGTTCATCTGAATGGTGTTGGATAGGGTTGAGGTCAGGGCTCTGTGTAGGCCAGCCAAGTTGTTCCACACAGAACTTATGTAAACATGTCTTTATGGACCTTGTTGTGAAATGTACTGGGTCACAGTCATGCTGGAGTAGAAAAGGTTCTTCCCCATACTGTGAACAAAATTTTGGAAGCATTTTCTAGAATGTCTTGGTATGCTGAAGATTGCTTAAATGGAATAAAGGAGTCTAGCCCAAATCCTGGAAAACAGACGTGTGCCAATACCTTTGTCCATATAGTAAAAGTTTTTTGTCTTTTCAGAAATATACACAGTGTGTTACTCCAGGATCATGGTATAATATGAAGAAACAGAAACAGAAACAACACAAAATGACGTAAATGCAGACAAGACAAAATTAAAAGAGAGCGAGAGAGAGTGGGGGAAAAAAAACACAAGAGCAACAAAAGGACAAGACACTTAGTGTAGCTGCAACATAAAAAATATGAACAAATACAGTCTAATGGCAGATGCTGTACTGGAGGAGCAGAGTCGTTAAGTGTGCAGAAATGTGTGGGCTGAGTTTTTGTCCAAAAGTGTTGACCTAGATAATAAAATGAAATGGAAAATTAGATAAATATCCAAACATAAAATCATACGTAAACTGACCTGGCTCTTACAGCTTATAGTGCGTCAGAAGACTGAGCTACAAAACTGTCTCTCTGAAACGTGTTTTTGCAATGTCACAAAAAATGATAGGTATGCTGATGCAGCCTACAGTAGTTTAGCCCCTCCCATTTACTCTGAAGTTGCCAGAAGTGTTTCAGTCCAGACTTCTTTTTGAACAAAGTGCTATATGGTCATAAAAACAGATGTTGTTTACATATGTCAGTCTCAAAGGCACAGCAATAAAAACATTTTAAGATGATATATTTTATACATGGGCTGAGCAGGAGTTTGCGCCTGGCATTTGTGAGGTTTTTTTTTTCAGTTTTGCCAAACAGATTGCCTCTTACTTGTTTTTTCTCTTTTTAGAACAAGGAACCTCAGAATTTAGAGTTGTTGCAGTGTGAATGAACAGATTAACACAGCCACTATTAGCTTATTCATTACCAATGATTTAATTAATTAACCAAAAGGTACAACCTCTTTGACAAGTTGGAAGTCTGGGTTGGCTTTTTAACTTGAAATGTGCTTTTATCAATATTTTGTAACAGAAAACTCCCGAATCATTATTTTAAACCTGTTTCCTCATCTGAATGATGATTATAGTGATTTAATTCCCTACAAACTCCAAGTTCTGTCTGATGTCTACCCAGGGTGAAGTGAACACCTCCTATCAGAAGCGCTGGGTCACCCTCAAAGGGAACCTGCTGTTTTATCGGGAACGCCCGGGGGACAGGGAGGTATTAGGGGTTATTGTTTTGGAGAACTGTGCTGTACAGCTGTGTGATTCGGACGAGGAGTTTGCCTTCTCACTGGTGTTCAACGAGGCTGGTCTGCGCACATACAAGTTCTCAGCTGAGAACCAGGCAAGCCAGGAGAGCTGGGTGAAAGCCCTCCACTCAGCCAGCCACAGCTGCCTCTCCATCCTTTTGCAAGACCTCCACCAGCAGTACATTGGTAAGAGAATGGGTCATCTTTAGAGCTTGGGTAACTTTCTTAGAGAACTTCCATGGCAATTGTAACTTTATGTTCAGTATATTCATACGTATTTCATACTTATATTTCAAGTATCTGGAGCATAATAATGAATTGATAAATTAATACATGTATTGATAAATAATTCACTGAATTTATTTCTGGATATAGAATTTGTCATATCTTTACATTTAGCTTTAACATATAATAGTCATATGCACTTGTTCAATAATTTTTTGTATATTTATTAGTTGTTTTTACTGTTAAGAATGATGTAAAATATTTCTTATGAAATATTAGAATTTAATAGAAAGTAGCATCATTTCATACTATTAACATTTTATGCATTTATCTGCAACCAAACTGATTTTCTGTTACTGAAAACAGTGTTTTCTGGGTGAACATTTAATTTTTTGTTCTCTGTATATTTGTTTCAGGAGTTTTTAAAAATTGATCATGCAGTTCTGTGCATTTCTGCTATAGTACACTAGGTGGCACTGTTTGGCTCTCTTCACAGGGAGGAAGTCTAGAACAATTAGCAAAGTTAGCTATTTTAAGGATTTCAGTTATAGGGCTAAAAAGTAGGGCAGGTTGTCTGAGAGACAGCTCCGAACATGATGGAATTGTAGAGGAAAAAGATCAAACTTCATGTTCAGTTGGGATTTTGCATTGTTGTTCTTAAATATTTTTTTCTTTTAGGGTTCAAAACACTCTTCAGGCCCTACTGCAAATTAGCTTCAAGTTGGTTATCTGAATTGTTGATATTCTTGTCTTACAGAAGTGACAAAAACGGCAGGTGTGGATCCAGTGGACTGTTTGCGTCTGGTGAAAGACAGCATGCCTAATTCTGAGAAGCCACATATAGCCTCTGTGTTTTACACACAGAACGCTGTGCCAGGAGTTAAAGGATCAGCGGGTCTTGGAAACAACCAGCTGCTTCGAGCCCAGGCCACCGGTGACAAGTCCGCCGGCAAGCGCTCCCCTAGACTCTGGCCTAAACGACATGCCCACGTTACACCCATTAACGGGCCAGCTCCGCCCCCTGGGGAGTGGACCGAGCCAACAGAGGACTTTAGCAAAATGCATGAGGATTTTGGCAGGGAAGTGAGGCGACTTGTGGCTGATTGGCGGAAAAGGGGGCAGTCTTTGCCGGAGGGAAATTTGATTGATTTTAGTTAAAGCTATAGTTAAATGTATACCTCCTTTCAAGTAATATTTGATAATCCAATATTTGTTTAATGTCTGAGGTTGATCTTTAAATTATGAGGCTCTTTAAATTTGCACAAAAACTATGGGGCTGACCTAGTAATGGAAGCTTATACCACACCACTTAGAATTGCACAGGCTGCGTGACGAAATTATCAGACTGTGGCCACACACCACATTAAGCAATGTAATATAGGCCTGTCTTGAATTTTGCCTATGTTTATAGATTCATTATGTACTGTTAAAACACATAAGCAACTCTATGTGTTTTGAGACAAGCGTGTATGATTTTGGTAGGCAGGTACAGAGATACTGTTTGGCAGGGTTAAAATATCCATTATTGACAGCTACTTTAGCCTAGTGGCTCCAGTGGAAAACCTAAACACAGATTTGAAATGGCTAAACATCTAGGCTGATCAGCTACATCTGGAGAAAACTGTGTAAGCTTATCCATTGCCACTTGTATTATTCAAGGACAAAAGTAGAACCATCTTGGAAATGGTGGAAAGCTGGGTTGTCCACAGCTCACTGAAAGGCTGAAGAAGTCTCAAAGGAAAGAAGCTCATTTTCATTGGTCATTGGTAATTACTTTACAAATGATAATGAAAACGTATCAGAAACTAATGGGACAGCTGATAAAATTACCCCAGTCTGAGTTAAGCCAAAGGCTTCCCATTTTATCCCCTTCTTGTGATGTCAGCACTCAGACCGTTCAGCTGTTTTAACCACCTGTTTGGGCCAAATAAGTTTTAATGTGCTTTTAACAATATATCGAAACAGAAAACTCCCAAATCATGAATTTTAAACTATTCCACATACCAAGGAGAATGTGAAGCTGAGTGTTGACAAAAATATATACTCTCATAGCTTTTTGCAGCTAAAAAAACCTTTGCAGCTGTTTTTTTTTCACTGATATGGTAAACTGTGAAAAGGAGAGAGTGTGATCCAAGATGATTACTGAAAAACTTTATAGCTCACAATAAGCTTAAGCATGTTGCCCTGGCCCAACCTTCAGTACACACTGAGAATGATCTGCCCTAAAAGGCAGAGCTGTGTAATGGCCTGATTATCCTGTTGACCTGAATCTTACTTTAAAGATCTAGAGATGGCCATTTCATGTTGCTCATTTTTAGCAGCCATTGATGTCTCTTTTTTTTTTTTTTACTGCTGTTTAGTGTATGTTCCATG
Organism: Rhabdalestes septentrionalis; assembly: GCA_037832545.1. Lineage (NCBI taxonomy): Eukaryota > Metazoa > Chordata > Actinopteri > Characiformes > Alestidae > Rhabdalestes > Rhabdalestes septentrionalis. The sequence goes on from JBBMFX010000101.1 coordinate 24,281,559, forward strand.
TCAGTGAGGGACTTTAGTGCAACTTATGTTATTATGGAAGGTTTTGTGTTTAAATCCTTGACATATAAAAAATATGTGCAATGCCAATTGTCTACCTATACAGATATTAGTAAATACAATAGTGCATCTCTATTGAAAAGGAGAACATAATTGCAATATTCAAATAGGGACAATACATTTTTTGCAGAATTATTGTATTATAGTATTGAATACAGCAGGGTGAATAAAGGCCAAATTTCCAATCATCTAGTTTCTTACATGTAGTTGAAGTCACTGGTGATTAGTGTATGTTGCCCACCATATTTACTGGATGCTATAACAATGTATTTTTGTAACAATGTCTGATACATTCTATTATATCATGCTGTAATTATTCCTTTTATTTATGTTAATTGTTCTCTTTCCTTTTAGTTTTTTGAAGATTAAGAAAGCACCACTGTTCATTTAGCTGTGGATTAAGGTGGAGCGGATTTGTGCATGTGGTTTAGGTTCCAGAGTGGCTGCACCAGGACTGATCTTGGGTCATTATTTATGCAGATTATTTGGGTGACTGTTGCCTCTAGTGTGAGCAACTTTATGCTTGCAGCTGCAATTGTAAGCCAAAGAAGCAAAAAATGTGGTCCAAACATGTCTTAGTTGGAGTGCTATTTAGTAGGCAGTAAGCTTTTGTAACTTTTAAGCTGCATTTGACAAAACTATTGGGACAAACACTTTTTGAATTCAGGTTGCTCCTTACCTTCATTGAAGTAATGCTTCAGTATACAAAGACATTTTGGACCATGCCATGCTTCCAAATTTGTGAAATGTTTGGGGAAGGACTTTTCTATTCCAGCATGACTGTGTCCCAGTGCAGAAAGAAAGCTCCATAAAGAAACGATTGGATGAGTTTTGTGTGGAAGAATGGGATTGGCCGCATAGAGCTCTCACCAAAGTCTTTGATATAAACTGGAAAGGAGCTTCTGAGCCAGGACTTTTTGTTTGACATCAGTGTCTGGCCTGAAATGCTCTACAGAACGAATGGGCACAAGTTCCCATGGAAACTCCAGAATCGTGTGGAAATCTGTTTTAGCCGCAGAGGGGGACCAGCTCCATATTAAAAATCTATGTTTTTGAATGCAATGGCATTGAAGTCATTATAATGGTGTCCTAATACTGTACCCCCTAATACAGCAGAGGTGAGTTACAAGTCTGGCTAGTGAACAATTAACCAAGCCATTTACAAAGGAAATAGGTCAGTAATATTTAACAGTTAATACTGACCAGTTTCTCAGAAGCACTGTGTTCTGCTTTCACCTCCTGATCCCGACCTGTCTGTTGTAGGACAAGTGGAATTTTATTGCCCTTTAAGGCTGGGAACAAAAAGTGCCCTAAGAATGTCACAGAGAGGGAACATGCTGAGGGGGTTAAAAGGTCACTGTGTGTTCAGGCCAGAGACTGGGTGAGAGAAAGTGGACAGTATTTTCAATAATCTAAGACTGCAGGAAGCCCATATACAAACCCTACAGAAGCCCTACAGACCAAACATATGAAAGTCAGTCTTCCAACAACCTACACAACCGTTTGTCTATAACAGCTGAACAAGGCTTCTTTTTCTCCTTTTATATTTATCTCTTATACTGATCCCCTGTTAGTTTTACTTCAAATACTACTAACATAATTAGGAGTTAGTGATCTCTTCCAAAGTTGTTGAGTCCAGTGACACTGGGGCGGAGCTTTAAAGCATATGATGGTAGGGAAAAAGCAGCAGGAACTCATTAATTATCAGTTCCTGCAGCCACTTAGGCACAAAGCCCTCTAATTGATTCTGTACACAGCTCACCCTGAGACCTATTGTGAGACGGGAAGTCAGTGAATGTGATGGACTGAGACAAGGCTGCTTTTGGCCTGTTGCAGTTATTACTTTGGTCGGAGTGGTTAAAAGAGTCTTGTCTGTGGGAAGCAAGAGTTATTTCAGTCTCAACAGCAACAGCTGACAGGTTTTTTGCCTGCACTGTTTCTTAGACTCTCTTCTTTCTATCGGATGTGGTACTATAAAACTTAAAAATATATATTTTATATGTTCAGGTAAACTCCTCACAGATTTGGTGGCTGGTTCATTTGCAGTTTTGATGGAAATCCAATTTGAAATGTCCCGTATGAGTTGATTTAGTTTGATCTGTTTTGGTTAATACTAATAAAGTTTTATTATTGAAACTAAGTCTGAGCAATCAGTTTGGGTGGGTCAGTGACTACAGTAGATGGGCCAAGGCCTGCTGAGCCCCATCATCCCTCCTGTATCCAGGTATCAAACTTCCATTGGCATGTAATATTTTCCATTGATTTAGGTTTGTAAACACAAACTATATATATACACACACACACACACACAAATGTAGAGTACCAGTCAAAATTTTAGAACACCCCAATTTTTCTGTTTTTTTGTATTGAAATTCAAGTGGTTCAATGTCTCATTTTTTCATTCTGAAGAAAGTTCTTCCCAACTCTGTTGCAGATGTTCCCATAAGTGAGCAGCACTTATAGGTAGCTTTGCTTTCAAACTTCAGTCCACTTCATCCTAAAGCAGATAGATGGGTTTAAATCTGGAGACCTCTGGCCACCATGTTTTCCAGCTTAGCAACATGTTCCATTTCTAAAGGTAGTTCTGGCAGAGCTTGGATGTTTTGTGTCACTTGCTGTAAGATGAACCCACCAAACCAGTCCCATACCAGAGGTAATTCATGGCACTACAGAATAATTTCCCACTTCTGGCTAACCTTACCATTTTTAAACCTCTGGCAGTTCAGCAATGTCCTTTGTACAATTTATTTCATGTTATTCTTTGGACTTGAACTGTTTTAATTTAAAAAAAATACTGGGGTGTTAATATGGAGAATAGCTCGATTTTTCATATTCTGACCAGAAGAGATGTAGGTATAAAAAGAGCTGTCCCAATACAATGCCGTCCATATAGGGAACAGAGGGTAAAGGGAGGGGCAGGAGGGCGTTGGATGTCAGAGAGGGAGAGAAAGTGGACCTCCAAGACCTCAGAGAGAAGCCATATCAGTTCTCACAACTCTGCATTTCAGTACATGCCTGCTCTGTTCAACATGTGATAGATGGCTGGCAATGGAGCTCATATATGGCGTTGAGTAGGTGGGCTGTAGTCTTACACTCTCTTACACTAAACTGGGGGCTCCCAATTTGAGCTCCCCAATATAGAGCCATAGAAGTTCTCTCTAAAAAAATGTATATAATTTTTTCAAGTTTATGAATAAACATAAAGAGACAGTGAGAAAAGAAAAGCAATAAAGCAACAAAAAGTTTTTTTTTCCAACAAACAGCTTGTAGTTCAGGTAGTTCCAGTGTGAAGGAGTTCCTGGAGATATACTGTGATTAGACTAGGACTGTCTAACCTCCCCAGATCACACTGATATCTTTTTGAATGTTCTGAACTTTGACTATGGAATGTTGACCCCAATATAATCCTCCATAAACTTGATTTCTGAACATCAACATGGCACTGACATGGTGATGATATCAAGCATGAGATGAAGGTCTGTTTCCGTTCTGGATCTGAACCAGAGCCCTTCAGTAAACCCTCTAAAATTTTAAAAGCTGTTTATGCTATGCCCTCTAATATATTGCCCCTTCATGAGCCAAGTGTTGCTTGTTGTACACATCATTCTATGCAATCAGGCTAAATTTGGATGGTATTTCTAACCTCAAACTGATTGGTTCTGTGTACAAACCCACACAGGATTCACAAGCTGGCTATTCTGAAGACCCTAAAACTCAAACCATAATCTGGAATTTTCGAGCTTCCAAAATAAAATTTCTAAAATAAAGAGGCTAGTCTGAGCCACAACACTAGATTTCCTTATAAGTGTGGAAGCTGTACCAAACTATGAATTCACCTCATTCCAAGGCGTTCAGATCCTATTTTGGATAAGGGGAACGAAAGGTGACACTTGAAGCCCAGCACACACTCCTCTCTATTACTTTCCCCTGCTCTCTCTTTCACTGCCAAACCTGATGGCAAGTCTATAGTTAGCCCACCCGAACCAGTATATAAGGCCCCATAGGTTCAGCATTCACATGTCAGTCACACCAGCTTGGCGTAGGCTTCTCCTCTCTTGACCAATCCCCAAAACTCCACATAACCTTGAGAGATGGTGAGTGCATCTGCGGATATTTGGCAGCATTGAGGATTTGCAACTGTGTCAGGGAGAACACCTCTAATGTAAACGGAAAGAAGTATTTTATATCAAGGTATCACTGGGAAGAACCTTGGAGCTTCAAATGCAAATGGGACCTCTGGAGTCCTTGAATTGGTGCCTAAGCATCTCCCTCTCTCTCTCTTTGGCTGTTTTGCTTGAGAGAGAGAGCGAGAGAGAGAGAGAGAGAGATAGAAAGAGAGAGGCTTGGCAATGCATGCAACTGCAGCTTGCCAAACAGCTTTACTAGACATACATCCTTGAAAGCAGATTGGTAATAAAATGGCTTTAGAAGCCAAGATATCATTCCTTGGTGTCTAGTGCCAAACCACATTAGAACTTACTATACTACTCTGCTAGTTGATATTCTCATCTATGTATCTGGAACGGTCTTTAAAATAAGTGAGCCAAGTAAAACATAATCCTGAAGATGACAAGCAGATTTAAGAGTACTTTGGTGTTGGTTTAAGGACCAGGTGGAACAGTTTTTTATGACTAAGGATCCAAAAGAGGAAAGTTTTTGAGTAGGTAATTGATGGAATTTCTCAAAGAAGATCTCTGTCTTTTCATCTCCAGGCACCCAAGAAGGCCAAGAGGAGGCAGGCAGCAGAGGGTGGTAGCTCCAATGTGTTCTCCATGTTTGAGCAGAGCCAGATTCAGGAATACAAGGAGGTAACAAAACTACTTTCTGAACTATCACTTAGAATCAGAATTGCTGTTAACTCAAACTATGTTGATTGTTTACTAAACAGTAAAATCTTCATTGTTGAGTTTATATACAGCTGACCTATTGGTGTCAAATGAAAGCTGCTGTTGGGAGTGTTGATTCAACATTTATAGCACTTGATTAATTATCAGTGCTGAGGCTGTTGCTGAGTATATATGAAAGATTAGCTCTGCTGTCCGGGCAAAACCTGTGATTGGCTGCCACCTTCTACCCTCTCTATAGGTGTAGCGTTGAAGAGGGTTCCCAAAATGCTGGTGATAAAAATAGATCATGTTCTGAAACTACATTTCCTCTATCACCCTTTTAATCTGCCTCATAACAATAAACCCAACAAATAGTTATTAAAAGTGAAGAGCTAGGGTCAACAGATGTTTAACACTGGGTGGTTGGGGGATGGGGGGTGGGGTATGAGAAGATATAAAAACTGTAGTTTGTACTGTATGTTGCTTTCATTTTCTTAAAATAAAAACATTTGTTCAAAAAAAAAAAAGTGAAGAGCTAGGGGATCTCCTATTCTTTGTTTATTTTAGTCTGTTATTGAGGAAGCGATGCTCATGTTAGCCCTAAATCTGAAATCCGCTGATGCTAGCAGTAGACTTTCTTCAGATGACCCCGCTGGAATGTGTTGCTCAACTGCTACTTGCAAAGTGACAGGCTCACATCTGCGGTGAATAAGTTGTGCAAGAGTGAGACGAAAGTAATTAGCATAGTTAGATTAACTGGTAAGGAGCATTTTGAGAGATCTTGCCTCCTGGTCATGAATCTTTATGTAAATTGGCTTTCTGGCTTTCCGGCTCTCCGTGAGATTCCAAAAGATTTAGGGGACTTCTACTGGCTAATGCAATCCAAGGAGTGGAAAGTGGAAGGTCATTAAAGCAGAGTGGGGTTATGTAGAGGAGAACAGAAGAGTGTAATCGAATCCTTCTCCTTAAAAGTCTGCAAAGACTTATCAGGAATTCCAAGACCATTTTAACGCCTCAGAAATACAAGTGGCTGGCAGCTGCCGAGATTCCTCCGTGTCTCAGTTGGCATCTCGTATTTCACAGGGGCCTGACTGGCATACCAAGATCTGGCGCCATGAGAGTAAACACGTTTCATATTTACGTTGAAAGATTAACTCAGTCTTAATTACTCCTTTGGTCTGTAGTCATGTACGACATAGATTTACTTTGCTCAGAGTGACCCGGGTTGATCGAGTGGTATGCCCTCAAGAATTCAGATGTGTTCACAACTGAACCTATTTCTCAGTGAAAAATGGACACAGTTATCCACCCTCATTGAACATATGATTGAGCCTGACTGAAGTCCTGCCACTGCACCTTAAAGGTTTGCTTTGTAGAGGTACACAAAATGAAAGTGTTGTTTGTTCCCATACATACAGGCCTTCACAATCATTGACCAGAACAGGGACGGTATCATCAGCAAGGATGATCTCAGGGACGTCCTGGCCAGCATGGGTCAACTGAACGTGAAGAATGAGGAGCTGGAAGCCATGGTCAAGGAGGCCAGCGGCCCAATCAACTTCACTGTCTTCCTCACCATGTTCGGCGAGAAGCTGAAGGGTAGGTTCCCAACTCTTCACACATTCTTCATCCATGTGATTTTTAAAAATGTTGGGAACCCTTTGGTTTCTTTTTCAACACCAGAAAAGGCAGAACAAAACAAATGTATGATCTCTTAATTGTTTAAGGTGCTGATCCCGAGGACGTCATCCTGAGCGCTTTCAAGGTCCTGGACCCTGAGGCTACCGGCACAATCAAGAAGGAATTGTACGTATGGAATTTCCAGTGTAACGTTTTAGGTGTCATAATTTTCTTGACACCAGTGGTCACATCTTTTCTGTCTCTTTCCAGCATTGAGGAGCTTCTGACCACCCAGTGCGACAGATTCACAGCTGAGGAGGTCAGTGTCAGTTTTCTGTATACTAAAGTTTTCCAACGATACCATAACTTTTCTACTACTTCTGATAACAATAATGATGATGATAACAAGCTTTTATTTATAAAGTTTACAAATGTACAACGTGCTTTACAGAAAAACATTATATTAGAGTACAGTAATTTTTTTCATTATTTTAGGAATACAATTAGAACTTTTTTGTTGGAGTACAAACAAATGAAATATTATCAATATCATTCTGGATGTTCAATAGCTTTCTCATTTTGACAGTTTAGTGGTGATTTATAAACAACACAGCTGCAGTTTTCCTCTCCCGTGCTCTTTCATGGTCGATAAATAAGGTTGCTCTTCTCTGTCTCTCAGATGAAGAACCTGTGGGCTGCCTTCCCCCCAGATGTGGCTGGCAACGTTGACTACAAGAACATCTGCTACGTCATTACACACGGAGAGGAGAAGGAGGAGGAGTAAACCTTCTTCCAACAGATGCATCCATCTGCCTCCCGTCCAAACAACATCCCTGACCTCCTTCTCCTCCATGACGTGCTCACGTTCTTCCTCCCTCTCTCCATGGGGCCATGAAACCTCACATGCCCAACCAACTGAGAGACTTGGAATTGGATTTTGGGTTGTTTGAATGTGAGTTAGCCATGGAGATAGCGGGATCATGATCAATAAAGAATAAGGCTTTGTCATTAAACTGCAATATCTCTCCATTCACTCTTTCTCTTTCTCTCTCTCTTTCTCTCTCTCCTTTTCATTACACTATCTTTAGATTTCTTTACCTCCTTTAGTCCAGACAAACAGTGCATGTGTCATATCAACATTATGCTCACTTCTAGCATACAACATGAAGCAGAGAAGCCTTTCTTGGGTGCTATGCCACATGCGCAACTGCTCATTTGCAACAGATCAGCAGTTAGACCTCAACCACCAGGGCTGTTTACCTGGATTTACTGAACATGTGGAGCAGTATTATTCCCCTTCTGACAACGCGAAAGGGAGGTGCTTGAGAGAGGGGGGTTCCATCCCTTCTACAATAGAACACCCCCCTCTCTGAACACCCCCTGTTTCGGCCCCCTCTGGAGGTAAAGGCAAAGGAAGAGATGAAAATGGAGGTTGAGAAGGGGGCTATCCCTCACTCCTCCATTCCGCAGTTTCTACATTCATATCATTTTCTTTTGCTTTTTTCCATCTTTCTGTCCAAAGCCACTGTAACTACAACAAAGAAGCACCCATCTCTGAATAAAACCACTTAAGTCTTTCGTACTCTTGTGTCTCTGCTCGTGTTGGTGGGAAATAAATTCTCTAAATGTTTGGCGCCATGAAACAACGGGAAAGCAGCACTGCCCTCATTATTAATAGCAGGCCGAAAGCAATCAGACCTCCATTTGATCCACTAACACACACTAAATCCTCTGTAACATTTATGTATACATGGACTTTTTTTTATTCCAAATAAAACTGCAAATCAGTTTATCTGTACATGATTGAAAGAATGACTTTGCAAAAAAGCTGAGAAAAGCTGATTAAATTTGAGGGTAGCCCAGATTCCTAAATTCCTAATTATTTTCTGTGTTCAATTTAATTAGAAAATTACTAAGCATGGTGTAGGCAACGTTTTCTGTAGTAGGATTTTAAATCCAGATATTCTACCAAATTTATTGAGTTAGCAGAGTAATTGTGGTAGATTTGATCGAGGATCGAAAAGATAAACAAGCATTTAATCTCCATATAAATATAACTTCTTTTTAGAAACCCTTCTGTTCATACCCCTGATGGTGGGATCCTTGCATAGTTTTACTACTAAAGGCTCAAATGATAAAGCAAATATAAGAGGTGATGGGGTGCAACTCTGTCTGGTTCCAAGCTGTAATGGAAAAAGGAGGATATATTTATATACCACGTTGATCCTAGAGGAAATTGCTTGAGTCTTCTGCAGTTAACCCGTTCACCCAAGTGAAGCGGTAGGCTCTGGTGTGCAGTGTGTGGGGATGGTCCTTTGCTCAAGGGTACAGCAGTGCTGCCATTGGCAGTCCAGGAATTTGATCCCACAACCTAAAGTTTGGATTTGGATCCAAATATATCCGCTCGATTAGAATTTAGAAGGTCAATCTAAATGGCATCCAAACATCAAGTGAAGGTTTTGATTTTGAACACCCCCACCCCCCTTCAATGTGACTTAGGTTAGGGATATGCCCCTGCAATTAGAAGGTTCAGAATCAGGATCAATAAAGTTTTCAGATCTACACATCTTTTTTAACTTTAGGGGTCAGAATGAACATTATTAAGATGAATGTCCTGACCAGATTTCTTTTTATGTTCCAATGCCTCCCTTTTTTATGAATTATATCATTTATATACTCATAAAGGGATTTGAAATTTTATTGGGGATAAAAAAAACTGCTTGTATCCATAGAAATATCCAGCAGATTAATTAAAATCCTAACTGGTGAAAGGTAACCCCATCTGATCAAATGCCTTTTCAGCATCTAGTTATATTAACACATCTGAAATGTTGGGTGGAGAGGAGTCATACGAAATATTGAGAAGTATGCAAACATTAGGGACAGAATGTCTATTTTTTTTATATATATTTTGTCTGGTCATTTGTTATAACAGAATGTAAGACTAGCTTTAAACCACAAGCCAACACCTTAGCTACTACATTAAAAAGTGATATGTGTGATAAGAACTGCATTTGAGTAGATCTTAATGCTTCTTGAGGATAAGATGTATGAAACCCTGTTGTTTTGGGTATGGAGTAAGTGGTGAATGATTAACCATATACAAAAAGTAAAAGTGGTGCCAGGTCGTTGGCAAATGTCTTGAAGAATTCACTCAGGAGCCCATCTGGTCCTGGAGATCTTGCCGTCTGCACAGAATGATAATCTCCTAGAAGGAGAGTGGTTCTTCAAGACTCACTGCATCTTCAACGCATGGGCGTAAATTTCATTTAACAGTAGGGGGGACAATAAATGTAAAATTTCTCATGAGCAATTTTTGAGGGAGGACATACATACAGTCAAATTGCTTATAAGTGCTTATATTGTCCCCCCAGGGAAAAACTTTGCTTCTATCATTAATATTCAAGCAATATATATAGCAATATTCTAGACTGTGTCATTATGGTAGTTTTCAATGTTTTTTTCAGGGTCAATGACAAAGCAGATGTTTCTTCAAAACAATTTATTGCATTGTTATGTTGTTTACAGTCAAGCCATCAACATACAGTACAATTTAAACATGACTGTTATTGTGGTTAAACGCAAGTGATAATGTGGTTTTAGTGTATCGACCTGGTAAAAGTAATTCAATAGTTAGATCAAATATCTTAAATGTTAAAGTCACCAATTCCGTCTTCACTCGCTCATAAATGTTATCATGGTATGTTACCATTTTCTCAGTACCAGCTTTCATCAGTGGATCAACAAAGCACAAAATATAATGGATGGTTCTGCAGATATACCATCAGTCTTGGTGTGTGTGTGTGTTATTTCCCCTCACCAACATGTAGGATTGACTTAAACAAAATAAAAAATGTAAATGTGAAAAATGTATCTGGTACTCTAAATGTAAAACTTCACCATTAGATAGGGTTCAGTGACATTTTTCCTGCAACTCCTCGTTTAACAAAATAGCCCCCCAGATATCCGGAGTTTTGACCGAGAACCTTTCACCTTGGGCAAAAATAGTGGGACACCGAGTGAACGGCGAGGTGAGCGTTTTTTGGTTAATAACTCTGGATTATTGCAAACAAGGGGTCGTTGGAAAGAGTGTGAGATATACTATAATTTGAGATATACTATTTATATGTATTTTTTAAACCCTGTGGACACCCTGTAAAACTACCCTATGGAAACTAATGCCAAAGCAGCTGAATAAAACACATACACACACCAAGATGGATGGCACAGATCTGTGGTCCATCCGATTTGATGGACGCTACCGAGAGAAAGAATCCAGACTCACTAGCTTTGAACACGCCATGATTTTTCAATAGCTCTCGTAACGTGTGTGTGTTCGTGAAAAGTTTGGAGTGACTGAAAGAAAAGCCGCTAAACATTATAGATTGCTGAAACAAGGTGCGGGCCATGAAGTCGAGGGGGTGTGGCGTGCACTGACAGAGCCAGATCTGACGGAATTTTGATTGGTGCAGAACCGAGGCTCTGCGGACTGGCAAACCACTGTGCGGAAAATGAGGGGGCTTCTCAACTGTTTCTAAATGCATTATTTGCTTTTGTTTTTTATTACTAACACAAAAGTGTACATATATATATATGTTTCACAATAGAGAGTTTTTTTTTGGGGGGGGGGACAACCATCGGATGGGGGGACATGTCCCCCACCCCCCCCGGGATTTACGCCCCATGCTTCAATGCCAGTCACTTCACACACACAACCTCACACATCCAATCTTTCAGTCTAGACACACAAACAGCACGGAGACCTGCAGAACCTGAAAGTTGAAGTTAAAGTACAGTAACAATACCTGCGTCTGAAATGGCACTGCTAGCTAACATGCTAAAGCTAGCACTGCAGGAAGTCATCTGGTCAACAGGACATTAAGTGGTGCCACGGCTTAAATTGTTCCCACCTTCTGTTGTGCTTAAATTTACCAGAATAGTCAAGGTATCAGCCTCTGTTTTGTTGAGTTTAATTGTCATGCTGACAATTAATGTTACAGAGAACTTTAATAAAATTTGGATACCTGTGTTCCTCCGCTGCCTGTGTGTGACCTCATTATGACTAGTCAACTTGATTTCAACTATCTTGATGGATTGGTCGACTTGAAAATATCAAGTCGTTAATGCCCTAATATATATATATATATATATATCAAATGACACATTTAATACATTATAGAACTTAAGAAGGACGGAGGTGTGGTTGGTGTTCATTGTGTTTAAATAAACAATTATCATCCTGTGACTGCAACTTCCTATTCAGCAGTCCTTAACCATAAATGTTTTGGTAAGAGACAGATAGATCGCCCCCTGGTGGTGCACCAGGCACTGAATCAGAAAATCGGTGGTTCCTAACCACAGTCATAGGTGGTTCTACATGGGGGCCAGGGAGGGCCGGGGGGGCCAGGGCCCCCCAGAATTGCCCCTTTATGGCCCCCCTGCTCTGAACAGCCAA
>JBBMFX010000101.1:24299815-24316061 GCA_037832545.1 Rhabdalestes septentrionalis
CACACACACACACACACACCCCACAGCGGGAAGGTCGACACTGCTCATGCTCTCTCATATGCACGCACACACAGACACTGTGTAGGGCTGTGGGGGCGCGTGGACCTCAAGCGTCTGAGAGGCGAACCACCAGAGACCGGGCCCGGTGACGTCACCGAGACCACCGGAGCGGTGCTCCGGCCCAATTCAGATTCAGGTTTTATTTGTCACATACAGTGTCACAGTACATAAGCCCAGTGTCATAACTTACATGTACTCACAGTGAATCAATTCAGCAAACAAAGGGTCCGTCCGTGCATCGGTGTTCGTAAGCTTGTGGGCGGGGCTTTTTGAATCCCTTATACTCACAGCTATTGGCTAAAGAAAAGAAATTGACATGAAAACCCTCCTATTATGGCGAAAAACGTATGTTTGTGGGCGGGAACTGTATACGGGAAGGGGTGTGTCTGTGTCGCGATACACCCTCCTCACACCACGACACGGGTTCGTGGGCGTGAGTGTCGCGATTTCGGTTTTGTATTGTAAATCGTTACAGCCCTAGTATATATGTCTAATTTTTAAATATGTATAAATTTTTTTGCTCTGAAATGACTGAAAAACAGTCAGTTAAGAATCAACTGCTTTTTAATGTCTTAACAGTGTCACTCTGCAAAATCAATGTAAACACAAATTTAAGTGTCTTACACTTACACTCTTATTGCAAAATCAATGTCAACAAAAATGGAAGTGCCTTACGGTTACATTTAGTGCAAAGTCAATGAAAGTAAAACTTTTGTTTTAGTGCAACATAAAGCAAAAATAAAATAACTTTCCATGAAATAAATGTTATGGTTACGGGTGTAAAACACATGTTTTTGCCAGTGAACAAAAAAAACAATAAAGTTCATGTGTTTTTACCAAAAAAATAAAAAAATGTTTTCCTTTTTTATGCAGAAACAGAAAACTTTTTATAAAAAATATCCAGATATTAAGGGCTTGAATTTGAGGTTTTCCAAAAATAACTTTAGAGCAAACAAAGCAGAGTTGTAATAAACTGCAAACCTCGTTAAATGTACGCATGCCATTTTCATATGTCCATGTTTTTCTTAAGGAAGATCCGCTGTTCAGCATGATCAAATGTAAGTGAACTGCTTTAAATGGTGATAATGTCCCGATAGATTCTCACATGTTGTTTCTCCTTCACCTGGTGTTTTCCACTCGCTTTACTGTTATTTACTGTTAAACAGCTGATGTAGGTAAAGTGTACCGTGACTCGTATGTGAGTTGAAATACCATGACATTTCGCCAAATCAGTATTTTGTCTCACCCTTAATCTTAACCCAGCAGAGCAGTTTTAGAGTAATAGAAAAAAGGAATGGGATGCCTGACCACTGCTTAGTCAGCAAAGATGTGTAGCACTGTTTGCAACAAACTTTAAAATGAAAAGTAAATAAGCGCAATAAATTATTTGTTGGTGGTAAGTGAATAGGGGCGGCATGGTGGCTCAGGGGTTAGCGCTGTTGCCGCACAGCAAGAAGGTCCTGGGTTCGACTACCGGGTCGGGCGCAGGGTCTTTCTGTGTGGAGTTTGCATGTTCTCCCCTTGACCGCGTGGGTTTCCCCGGGAACTCCTGTTTCCTCCCGTCACCAAAAACATGCGTGATTGGGGATAAGTTAATTGAGCACACTAAATTGCCCCTAGGTGTGATTTTGAGTGTGAATGTGTGTGAGTGTGTGGCCCTGCGATGTGCTGGCGACTGTCCAGGGTGTACCCCGCCTTCGCCCGTAGTAACTGGGATAGGTTCCAGTCCCCCCCTGACCCCGAGTGCGGGGTAAAGGGGTAGAAAATGGATGGATGGATGGATGGTAAGTGAATAATGCGTAAAACGTGATAAGGCATTAATGTGCCTGACTCCAATTTAAAGGCAAATGTCTTTTGAGGATGGACCACACCATATCAGAGGAACAGAGGAAATGTGTTATAGCTTTTTGTAACAACATCGTACAGCTGATTTGATTACAATATGCCATACCAAGTAAAAAAAAATTTGGTGCCAATCCAAAAATGCATTAATTGCATTGATGCAGAACACAAAATCAGTGAATAGTTTGTATTTTTTTGGACAGAGCGCTAAATCAATTACCTAAAAACTGCTCTGTATGTATCACACTTCAGGGGGCATTAGCATAAAGGGATATGCCCACTGAGAGGCACAAGCCTTCCGTATTATCTACCAGAAATGGATCATGATAGATAATAGATTAGGGGGAAGAGCACATGAAACAATTTCTTCTTGACAAGCAAGTTATAAAATGAAAGATACTAAATCTGTGGAAATTATTCTGCAATCAGTAGGGTGTGGGTTTTAATCTGAGGACAGATAGTGCCACCACTGAGGTAACATTGAGCAAGGGACCATCCCCAAACACTGCTCCCCAGGTGCTGGCCACGCAATTTTTCACTTGGCGAATAGGTTAAATTGTTGAATTGTGCATTATAAACCTTTCTTAAATGGCTTGTTTTACACTAACAGCTTTAATTTTCTTTCCTTCTAAAGGTGGGTGACACGGACACACGACTAGAGTGCCTCCTCAACAATAATAAAAACTCTGATTTCTGTGCACCTCTCACTTCCTTCGACTGGAATGAGGTTGACCCCAACTTGCTTGGTTAGCAAATCCATAGCAATTTTTTGACCGTTTTTCAAACCACATTGACCTTTGTTTCCACTCTAAATTAGACCTTTTTTTCCGGAAACCTAGGAACCTCAAGTATTGACACCACCTGCACTATCTGGGGATTAGAGACAGGACAAGTGTTGGGCAGAGTCAATCTGGTCTCCGGCCATGTCAAAACTCAGCTCATTGCGCATGATAAGGAGGTAACCAACTAATAATCATCTCCTTTAAAGTTTAAAGGTTTATTTAAAGGCACTGTATTTTACATATTTTCTATGTTTTTTCCTTTGAAGTCCACAGGTTTTATGGATCATAAACAGACCAAATTAATTTACACAGTGTATAGGATCCAAGTGTAAGTTGCATTGAGTAAAAGCAGCTGGATAAGTTATTTTCTGTGTGTGCGCACGTGTGTTCATTGCAACATTTTGAAGGGGGTGATTAATTCTATATCCACTGTACATATTAATGTGTAACTATTGACTGTGCCTCAGGCATAACTACATCTATATCAATTTATATATAACATCAAACCAAAAGTGTCAGGATCTTTTGCATGAAATGGGCCTTGTTAATTGTAGTAATATGAATGTACAAATGGTCACCATGGCTGCTGTATTAACTATTTAAATCAGAGCTATATGAATGTGTTGTCCTTGTAGTTTTTTTCGTCAGGAATACTAGGATATTTATAAAACTTTAAAATGTATTCAATGAAAACTAATAACCATCACATTCCTATGTGTAAGCTTATGCTCTGACCCCTGCAGGTATATGACATTGCGTTTAGTCGTGCAGGAGGGGGGCGGGACATGTTTGCGTCGGTCGGGGCAGATGGTTCCGTTCGGATGTTTGATCTTCGGCACCTGGAGCACAGCACCATCATCTACGAGGACCCTCAACACCACCCACTGCTGCGCCTCTGCTGGAACAAACAAGATGCCAACTACCTGGCCACCATGGCAATGGATGGCATGGAGGTCTGCTTGCTTCATATTCCTTTTCTAGTATTATCAATTTTGTTGAAATAATTCACTCCTCTGTCTATTTCTGTCAGGTTGTTATTCTGGATGTGCGCGTACCCTGTACTCCAGTGGCCAGGCTGAATAATCATCGTGCATGTGTCAATGGCATTGCCTGGGCCCCCCACTCCTCGTGCCACATATGCACAGCTGGTAACTGTTTACAGACACACACTTTCACATAAGGATTATTTAGCATCGCATGTAAAAATGCGAACGTTGTCAAAATGGGCAATTCACTCCACAGTTCGTACGGTCTATAGCTGGAGTGTAGGTTAAAAAAAAAAAAAAAATCATTTCACATGTTTATATAACTGTTCATCTTTTTAATTGACCAGACAAAGCTTGTATGAGAGGTTGGAAATTTTTCGTATACAAATCAGTTAAAAATTTTTTTTAACATTGTCCGTAATTGGACTTATGATATAAATTGACTGTAAAAAGTAGTGGTTATATCTGTATGTGTGAATGAAGAGTAGAATTTCTCCACTTTAGATGTACCTGCTCAGATTTCTGATGACTTTCTCAAACATCTGATGCCATCACTGTCTCTCCTAGCTGATGACCACCAGGCTCTGATCTGGGATATCCAGCAGATGCCACGGGCCATCGAGGACCCCATCCTGGCTTACACGGCTGAAGGGGAGATCAACAACGTGCAGTGGGCTTCCACCCAACCTGACTGGATCTCCATCTGCTACAACAACTGCCTGGAAATCTTGCGGGTGTGAAGACTGGACATTCAGTAAATCATCAGGTTCCAATAAATCTTCTTTTGACAGCATCTCTTTTGACTGTAATTTTGCACCTCCAAGTCTCCTGTGGTCTGCACTTCACTCTGCCAGCCAGAGTGGAGTCTTCTGACACAGATGGATGCTCCAACCTATACAAGGTACAAGGGGAAGGCT
Organism: Rhabdalestes septentrionalis; assembly: GCA_037832545.1. NCBI lineage: Eukaryota > Metazoa > Chordata > Actinopteri > Characiformes > Alestidae > Rhabdalestes > Rhabdalestes septentrionalis. Next base: position 24,304,403 of record JBBMFX010000101.1, read on the forward strand.
CTTACCCCTCTCTGTGTCTTGCTTGTGTTTGTGTCTTCATTGCATTTTACTTAAACAAATGGTTCTTACTGTTGTTCCTCTACTTTAAAATGTTGAACTGTGAAGACAAACTCTTTGTTTCATATAAATAATTACAAATAATGGATTTATATACAGTTCATAAAAGCAACACAGTTGCACTGTACAGCATTTTATTATAGCGAAGATTGTGTTCATAGTACAGTGTGTGTTTAGGTTTTTTTGTAGCTGTTAGTTTTTAGTATTAACATAGTGATTGCCACCGGCTTCAGATTCATTGACATGGGCAGTTTGGCTGTGGGGTTAAAGCATATGAAATTTTGTATTATTGTATAACCTATTGCTTTAAACATGCAACCAAGCTGTACGTACATGCTTATTAAGCATTAAATGAACACAAAATTTGTTCATAGCTTCAAACACTACAAACTAATGACTGCTCTCTAATGTGCCTGATAGGCCACATTTTCAGGCAGTTCTTCTACAGACTAAACATTTTGTAATAACTAGTTTTCAGTTGTTTCAGTAGTTTTAGGAGATATCTCTGATATCTTTGGACAGAGACGAATTTCAAGGTTGTTATTGGTTAGTTCCGGTTTCATAAGGAAGTAATTGTATTGCAATGCTGTTTACCTGTTCCTATTGTTGTTTGTCATTTGTGAGATTTATGTTGTGAAATTGGAGGGGGAAAAGGTGTTTATTCTACAAGCCAATGTATATAATTACAAAAACAAGTAAGGTTGCATACACTTGAACGCAGTAAATGCCATACATTGGATGCCAAAACATTTGTCATGATTTCTTTTACCAGTTTCCCTGTAATTGTTGTTTACTTGTAAATTACTTACCCAACCTGTATCTATCACAATCACAGTACATTCAAGGGAAAGCACTTATCTGACATTTCTGAGATTTAACACAATTTTAGTCATTTTAAAGGCTACAATGCTTGTTACCCTTACATATTTGCTTGCAGTTTGGCTATATGTTTCTTTCAACCAGTTGTACTCAGTGATTATTGTGTACATGTAATAAGTAATGTAAGACTACATGCTGAAAAAACCTTCATCTGTATTTGTAGATTCTTCTGCACGGCATAAAAGAGATATGACAAATCCTTAGAAAGCAAATAAGGATTATGCCATCACCAACAGAGATTGTTAAATGTCCATAAACGAGACCACAAAATTTTGAAGGTAATTGACTGAAATAATAATAGTCTGATCATAAAACATCTTTATCAGTCAATGAATACATTTGAATGGCTGTGAATCATCAAGTCTTTTGACACTGAATGTGTTCATCTTAGTCCGTTATCTTCCATCCTACATCAATTTAAACAAAAAGAATTTGTGTGCACTGTATACTGTTTATAAACCTGAACGTACAGAATTTTTGGACCTGGCTTTTGAGTCAGACAAGTGGACAAATGAAGGCCACTGAAGTAAAGTTCTTTATGGTTCCCAAACACTTCAACACCTGGAGCCTCAAAAGCATGATTTATCAGAGAATTTAGTTTTTTGCAGCATTGCCCTGAAAAAAAAAGAACGCCCTGCGTTGCTGTCTTGATTTGTTGTATTTTCGCCATGTGCTTTTGTGTAGGTTGTATTTATTCATGTAACCTAATTGGTATTAAAAAAAGGTCTTTAGTAGTAAAACAAGCAGTTACTGGTGACTCTTTATGTCTTTAAATTTGCCATCATTTAACGGCCTTTGACAATAGCTTGCACAGAAGATCTGCCTTGGAATTTATTCAAAATCTGCTTTTATGTTATAAACAATGCCATAGATGTCTTTCTGTTGTTTTTTGGTGTTGTGGAGACAAGCCTGGATATCTTTAACCCAGATGACACTGTTACAGACTGTTTCTTCATTTCTTTCAGCAATACGTTTAAAAGTTAATTGCTCCCCGAAGAGATGCCTCTGTTCATTGTGATTCCGCGTTTGCCAGATTTTAGGAGAAACCTAGAATCCTGGTGTTTGCAGTTACAAGGGCGCTTTGATGTTTGATTATGTAAGAAGTTCCCTGACATGAACCAGATGCAAATTTGATCCGTTTCTAAAGTTGTTTTCTTGGCAGCCATTAGTTGGTAGACAAGACAGGGTCAGATAGATGTTTGTGGACATCTTCAAGATGTGATGAGACATCCAGGTTGCTGGGCAGTGAGGGAAAACGAAGAGAAGCATGTAGGGACGTTACATCCATCAAATTGGGAGATGCCTGGTGAATAGGGGTGACGGCCAGTTTTGTTTCTGAGATATTGTGAACGCTCTCAGCTTCACTTGACCCCACTGTCTCTTGGATGCCACTGTGTAAGGAATCCTCTGACTTTGGTTTAACCTTTGAGTCAGATTGGGACATGCTCTGCAAGGATACAAGGATGAAAGTTATTTTAAAGGAACCTTAGGTTCTATCTAGAATCCAGAGCAGTTCTCAGTCATGCTCCTGGAGCTTCCCTGTCCTGCACATTTTGATTTTGTCCCACCACCTCATCTGACTCAATGTCCAGGGCAGGAGCATTCCAGTACCATGTTTAAGAACCACTGTCTTGTTTAAGAACCACTGACATATGTAGATCACGATCAACCGAAGTGAAATATTTGAATTTTAAGGTGGATTGTAGAGCACCTATCTTGAGCAAAATTGTCGATAAGAGGAATAATCCTTTTACTAAGAAGACTTTTACCTGAATTGTGGTAGCTCTGTTCTCCATCTGAAGATTGGAAATTGAGTACAGACTCTGAAGCACTGGTGCAGTGGTCCCATACAAGATGGAGGGGTCTGGGGCATGGTTTGTGGGAGACACTGAGCTGTATGCTGGAGGCACTGGGGTGATCTGTCTCTGCAGGAGCTGAAGGATCACGTTGATGTCTGCAGTCATTCTTGCCTCCAGCCTAGAACATATAACAACAAACAATTTTTTCGGGTTTAGTCAGGTATAGACAATGTTTTACTGGGCCACAGCTGTATCGGAGCTTTAAATTTTGTGTTTTCAATATCAATATTTCAGATTTCATGTTCTGATACACATACTGATGTCTTCACAAAAGGCCTCCTACCTGTTAAGCTGGCTTTGCAGTAACTCCAGCCTGGACTCAAGCTCCGTTGGACAGTCTTCGGCAAATGGTCTCAGAAGGTATGGTGCTTGGATGGAAGAGGAATGACAACACTGCTCAGTATACTGATTGGACCGACAATCTGTCCAGTAATCGTACAGTCCAGAGAGGTGAGCTCCTATTGGAAGAAGGACATCAGTAATCCAGGGGAAAACTATTTTATACCCAAAATATCTAGAAACCCAGCTATCATACCTGAATGTCCTCGGTCTTGGCCAGGCTCTGTTACCATAGCTGAGGTGCTGTTGGGTGGCATCAACCGTACAACAGGTGGGTGGTAATTCTTGGGGTTTTCTTCAGGAGTGTAGACCTGGCTATGGGTCTTCCGTGGTTTGTTGAGGTCCTCGCTGGACTGGGATGTGGAGGAGCTGCAGCTACACATTTCTTCCCAGTGGGTTTGAGGACCAGAAGAACAGTGATGACCCATAACTGAGTATGTCTGAAGTGGGTAAGAATCATTGTGATCCATCCCATCTGATCCAGTTGTACCAAAAGAAACAGATCATTAGTCGTTGTGTGCATTTGTTAGGAAACAACCTGTTATGAATTATCACTGTTATGTGGCTGTTGGTGCGCTCACCTGGCTTATTGCGTCGGTCCAGTGAGGTTCTGTGATGTCGCTGGCAATTGCCATGGTAAACACATTCAGAAACTTCATTGTGGAGAGTGTGCACAACTGGGTCAGTCTAGTTGCATGGAACACATTCACAATTATGGTAAACACAAAACAAGATTCAGATCTTGTGGTCTGAACATGTTGGAAGGATAACTGTGGATATGCTCACTTCTCTGAGGTTGAAGGTGATCTCCAGGTTTCTCCAGAAGCTTTCAGCGAAGGCAGGGTACATATCTAGCACCTCCAATAGGTCGTCTCTCCGGATACGGTGAAGGTCACAGTAGGTGAGTGTTCTCACATCTGCATTGCAATGGCCGGGCTCATCATACAGGTTAATGGGTTCACCCAAGATATCGTTTTTGCCTGCACAAGGAATTTAGAAAATGTTGACACTTTCCCTAGCTAGCACTTATAAGGTTATTTAAAAAAAAAAACACCTTGTAGCCACACCAGCTACAAGGTGGACATAACCCGTAATTTGTTTTATAACATATGCAGGGCATCCATGGCAATTATGTAATTGCATTTATACCTGCAAGAAGTAAACAACTATGCAAATGTTGATGTGTTGTTCATTTGAATGTGATGAACTTCACTTGTTTATTTGCCGGCCTGGCTTGACAGGTCAAAATTGATGTTAAGAATTGTCATTTGGAATAGTCAGATATGACAGAATTGCTTGGAAAGTTTTGAAAGTCAAGGGCTTCAGAAGAAAAGCTTTCACTTTCAACAAGCAGCACTGCTTAGGTAGAGAATGAAATAGATTCCACTAAATATCAGCAAATCCTGATAGAAAAAAAACAGTTTCTACAACAGGGTAGTACTATAAAACTTTAAATATAGTACTATAAATCTTTAAATTCGCCATTAATTCTTTTAGGAAATGCAAGCTGAAGCTTTTGGAGTGATCCTGAATGTTCCCTGATATCACTGATCTCTGGGTAGATCTTAAATGAGCTGCCACGTAGATTAGTTTTTCTTAATCCCAATTTGAGATCTTCCCCTAGTTTTGCTCTGTCCCAGACACACTGCATACTTGTGTTGGGCTATGTCTACTGCAAAAACAACTTTTAGACATTTCAACCGAACAAGGATGCCAAAATATTTAATCCTAAATATTTTACTAACAGCAGGCTCACCCAGTATAACAAGCACCACGTCGTTGCGGGACACCTGAATGGAGCCGCGAGAGATAAAGTAAAGGTTGTTGAGGATGTCGCCATGGTGGTAGAGAGTGTCTCCTGGTGGGGAGTGTGTGGTTTTGAAACGCACAGCAAGGGCTCTCAAGCACGGTTTCCTGGCTCCTCTGAAGACCTTACAATTCTGCAGCAGGGTGCGGTTTAGATGCAGACAAATATCAGCCTGCAGACATTCAGGAAATCCCTTCAACACCTATACAAATGCAAGAAATAGAGCAAGTGTTCTTCAGAATAATGGTAAGCTATACAGTTATTTTCAAAGAAAAGTAATGTTTGGAAAAATATTATGTAGCTTCACACCATATGAACAGATTAGCATTTGGGACAAACAGCCAAACTCCTTGTTGCACAAGTGAACATACTGTTTATTAGCTGAGCAACTTGACTAAACAGAAGGTCTATAAATAGTTAATCTTTTAAGTTAGTTTAACCCAAAATTGTTTTGATGTAGTTTGGTTGACTGATAAATCACATTGCTTGTGTTTCATGTTGGATTAGGGATCTCTTACTGCATTCATATCAATGCCGTTGGTATATGACCAAGCATGCTGGAAGTACTCCTCCAGCCTCTGCCTTAGTTCTCCAGGTATTTGGTGGAAACGGATAAACTCTTTCACTCGGAGTAACTGTGTGTGGTAACGCGTGGTTCCAGAGTAAAGGCGCTGGATGATCGCTGAAACATTCCCAAATATGCTGGCATACATGAGGGCTGAAAAAGGTAGGGACCAACAACAAAATGTTTAATAGTGACCAACAAATACTGAAACTGAGAATGTACTTATAAAGTAAGACAGATGTTTGGTTTGTTTGTGATTTTCAGATTTTCTTCCCCATGCGAATGAATAATACAGCATTGTGGCCAGAGGTTTACACACCCACCATTGTCACCATGATGATCGTCAGGGGCGTATTAAGCTTTCCAAAAGTGGGGGGGTTCTGAGATGGGGACGCCATGTTATAAATACAATTTCATCAATTTAATACAATATAATCTGACAAAAGTGGGGATGGAATCACATTTTTAAAAAAAGTGGGGGTGTTGAATCCCCCCCATCCGTCCGTGTGCTACGCCCCTGATGATTGTACCCTAGCAATACCATAGCAATTAACGAGAAGTTCACTAGGAACCACATGCAATACCCTGGCCACTTCTTGGTACTGGCAACACCTCACATGCTTAAATACTAGAACAAGCCCCTTGCAAAACCCTAGCAACCACCCAGGAACTGCCTGAACATAGCCACCACCTTTAACAGCTACATCTTAGTAACAACCCAAAATACAATAGATACCCACTAGCATCACTGTTGCAGCAATCTGGAATACCTAAGCAACTGGTCAGCAATCACAGGTAATCACCTTGAATACACAGTATCTATCTAGTTATTACTCTCATAACTCCAGGAAAATTCTTAAACTGCACACTCATTTCTTCAAAAAATGTAATTTTCAAGTTAACAGTTTTACGTGTACATTTAGCTTTACAGTGCAATGGAATAAGCTATTAATGTGTAGAACCTGAAAATACTCACAGCCAATAAGCATGACACAGATGGAGAAGATCTTCTCAGAGTTGGTGTTTGGTGAGATATTCCCAAATCCCACGCTGGTCAGGCTGCTGAAGGTAAAGTAGAGCGCAGTGACATATTTGTCCTTTATTGAAGGCCCTGAGCTGGAGTCACTGTCATTATAATGCTTCCCTAACTGGTCAGCGAGGTTGTCCAGCCAGCCTGTTTTCATGTAAGGCCTTTCCACATAGCCAATGGCGTACCAGATACATGCCAGCCAGTGGGCAATCAGCACAAATGTACACATGAGCAGGATGAGCACCGCTGCACCATACTCGGAGTATCGATCCAACCTCCTTGCCACACGGACCAGTCGCAAGAGTCGTGCCGTCTTCAGTAAGCCAATCAGCGTTGTCGTAGTCTGAATATAACATAAAAGAGGATGACATGTAGTATAGAAAGGCCAGCAGTTATACAATATATAGGGGCAGTCAAATGTTTGGAAAAGAACACACTTTTGTAATATTTTTCACATGTAAGAATAATAGCAGAGACATTCTGTGGAGTGTTCCATTTGAAGGCTTGAGGAAGATCCCCTTATGCGGGGCCCCTGTTGATTGCTCAGATCTTCTAATGCGGTGAAAATCAATTAAAATATTTGACATTTTGAAAGTTATATTCTATTTAATAAAAAAATAATACATTTTATTTATAGGTATCTATAGGTGAGGTAGAATGTTTGACAGGTTGTGCTCAAACAAGATTTGACAATGTTTTCAGAATTCAAAATCAATTCAATAAACATAATACTTCAAAAGATGTCTTGCATATGGTTGTAAGAAGATCTAACCATACATATAACAAGAACTGCAAACAGGGGGCCCACAACTGAAACACATGCTCTTTCATAGACTTGCTTTGTTTTTTCTCAGATTTTTTTCTCCTTCAATACTTTCATTAGAAACAAGTCCAGATGGTCTCTGGACAAAATGTTTCTAGATTTCTATTTTTCCGTTAGCAGTCAAATGTTCTGACCTCATCTGACCCAGATTTGAAGATGAGCAGGTCGAAAGGGACGGCAGCCACCATGTCGATGAAGAACCAGCCTTTTATGTAGTGGATAGCGATGCGCTTTGGGTGGGTCACCACCTCATCGTTGTGGTTGACGTAGGTTGTGCGGAAGTTGAGCACGATGTCCAGGATGAAGAGGATGTCCACGACAGCGTCCACCACATTGAGCGGGTTGCAAGTGTATCCACAGGGCAGCCTGCGCTCCTCCTCCAGCTCGTTCAGCAGGAAGGCGGCACTGTAGGGAGTAAAGACAGCCGTGTAGAGCACCAGCAGCAGGATGACCCAATCCCACACCGCCTTGAAGGGACTGTAGTGCAGCATGATCCACCTGTGGACGTCCGGAGCCTGCAGCTTGTACTCGGGCAGCACATCAGCACCCAGAGACAATACCTGTGTGAAGAAACAGACGTGCATAAAAGTATGACATACTGTCGTTATTTGGCTTGTCATTTAATTGCAGGTATTTTGGCTGAGTACAATTATAATTCTGACACGGGGTTATAACATTTAGAGGGCAGTAGTATGTACCATCTGTTTTATTTGTGCTCATGTCTTTTCTGCCTTCAGTCGGGGGTTAATAAAATGCACCCAAGAAACATTTGAATTTTAAAACCAGTACAAATTAGATAAAGTATTTGCGCCATATTTTATAGCACCAAAACCCTCACAGTGCTTTGACCAGGGGTCCCCAAACCGGTCCAGATAGGGCTGCTGTAGGTGCAGATTTTCCTTCCAACCAAGCAGGAGGCACACCTGATTCCACCTCTGTAATCAGTTGGTCTTGATGTTCAGTTACTCAGGTGTTGCTTCTTTTTGGTTGGAATGAAAACCTGCACCCACAGTGGCCCTATCTGGACCGGTTTGGGGACACCTGGCTTTGACTCTACCCATTTCTGTTCTACATATGGAAGAGACCAAACTTCACCAAGGAGTTAACTGCTGAATGATTTCATTAGCCCAGGTGACTGGTTGTATATGCATTTCTTTGCATGTCTGTAACATAGTTGTTGGGCTTCAGTCTTGTCAAACTGAAACACATTTGACCAGTAAGTGTAAATTCATGAGGCTAAAATGTGTTCAATGTCCAGTCCAGATACTTGTCACATGAAGTGACCAGGTGCAAACAGGGTCTGGGTAACAACTGCTAGGAAGCAAGGTAGCCATTCAGCTTATTTATAATCAAACATGGCTGATTAGATGACTCAAACACCAAACATTTACATTGTTGCTGTATATGTCACAACACTGTACATCACAGCATTTGATCGAGTTTGCAGTGAACAACTATGTACAGTCTGAACCATCCATGCTCAGTCAAGAAACAAATCCGGAAGCCTGTCAACCTCCTTTTGAAATACAGTCAAAAAAGGCAAAGCATTTAGCACTTAGTTTACATGTCCAAATTTTAACGAGGACAGTATCTGCTATTCAGTTACGATCATCACATTTTGCTTTAAGCTACTATAGGTTCACTGAATAGAAAATCGTCAGCACTACCCTGCTTGTTTACACCCATGCAGTTTTGTCCCTAAAACTAGGCTATCCAACCTAACAAGTCGCCAACATGTTTATTGTTTTCCTTGTTCATATTGACAGTTACATGCTGTCCATCAGTTCACAGACAGCACTGTTGTGCTGGTTCCTTCACCTTCACACTGCCTTTTTCAATCCAAGTGAAAATATTACCACTACAGCCACAGATCCACAGTCCAAGGCAGGGACTGGAGTTTTCTGTGACTGTTTACAGCTTGCAGCTGTGTTTGGCACTGACCTCTGAGAGTCCACTGGGCTCGCACCACTGGACACACACATCCATACACAAAAATACTCGCTATCTCTCTGGACCAATGCTGTTGTAGCAGAAATGGGCAGCACCTGAGAGTTTAGAGGTGTGAAGGAGATCCCATCAAGGGCTTGAGCGACTTTTCTCTGAATTTTGATGTGTTATATCAACACTTTGATCTTGACTAAAATGGGCTTGATTGGAAGAAAGAGACATGTAATTCAGAGAGAGAACGCATACATTGAGGTTCAGAGGTCTCAGTCATGTGCCCCTTCATTACCACAAAGGAAACAGGGTGGTCCTGACCTAACATCATGCACATGCATCACTGCGCTTATCGATCATTGTTATGGCATGCAGCCCTTCCCCTGTGCCCCAGGTTTCATATCTCTGCGTTTTAACGATCTTTCCGCTGGTGGGTGTTGACCACACTGCCGCCCACGTGCCAGCCCACAGTGTCTGTGGCAGATTCCACAGTAGTACTGGTCCATACAATATTGCACACTGTCATAGACTATTAAATATAATGAAAATGGAGTTTGTAGGAAGGTTGTGGTGAATTAGGTATGCATCCTTTACACTGCCTCCTTTACATATTAGCTACATTAGCTACGTACACACGTGGACAAAATTGTTCGAAATTTTGCCAGAAAATCACAGAAAAAGTATTTCATTAACATGTGTTTTGCTTTACCAATGGCGGAGCTAGAATTTTTTACATGGGGTGGCCACTGCTATTTCAGGGGGTCCACACACACACGCACTGTACTCAAAGTTGAAATAATAAATTAAGGAATTTGGAAAAACAATGCTGAGTTCATCAACAAAAACATTAGCATAAAGAAAAAACAACCAAACAATAATTACTGCAATTAGACACAGCAGACATCAAACAGACCGTGATTTGAAAAGAAAAATAAGAACAGTTTAGTGCCATCAGTTACAAACTTATCTCAGGTATGTTTAAAACAACAGCCTGCAGTTCTCATGAGAACAGGCAAAAAGCCTCTCGATCGTCTGAGAGGCGAACCACCAGAGACCAGGACCCGTGACGTCACTGAGACCACCGGAGCGGCGCTCCGGCCAAATTCATATTCAGGTTTTTTTTGTCACATACAGTGTCAGAGGCGGTACAACATGTTGTGAAATGCTTACTGCAGCCCTACCTTAAAAAACTGTAAAGAAAAACAATAGAACCGCCGGTAGCAAAAAATATTTTGGGGTGGCACCTGGGGTGGCCAATCGGAAGTCAGGGGTGTCCAGTGCCACCCCGGACTCCCCTCTGGCTCCGCCACTATGCTTTACCCACATTTATTCTGTTTGTGTGTATTGGAACAAAACAAAAACAGGAGGGAAAAAAAAGCTCATTTAACATAATGTCACACAAAACTGGCCTGGACAAAATTATTGGCACCCTTTCAAAATTGTGGATAAATAAGATTGTTTCAAACATGTAATGCTCCTTTAAGCTCACCTGCGGCAAGTAACAGGTGTGGGCAATATAAAAATCACACCTGAAAGCAGATAAAAAGGAACGAAGCTCACTTAGTCTTTGCATTGTGTCTGTGTGTGCCAAACTAAGCATGGACATCAGAAAGAGGAAAAGAGAATTGAGTGAGGACCTCAGAACAAAAATTGTGGAAAAATCTCATGGTTACAAGTCCCTTTCCACAGTGCCCAACGTTAATAAGAAGTTTGCAACCCATGGCACTGCACCCAATCTCCCTGGACATGGACTGAAGAGAACAATTGATGAAAGGCTGCAATGCAGGATACTCTAGGTGGTGGATAAGCAGCCACAAATAAGTTCCAAAGACATTCAGTCTGTCCTGCAGGCTCAGGGAACATCAGTGTCAGAGCGAACTATCGCTCCACATTTAAATAAGAAAACGCTATGGCAGGAGACCAGGAGGACAACGCTGCTGACACAGAGACATAAAAAAGCAAGGCTACAGTTTGCCAAAATGTACTTGAGTAAGTCAAAATCCTTCAGGGAAAATATCTTGTGGACAGATGAGACCCGGATAGAGCTTTTTAGTAAAGCACATCAGTCTACTGGAATGAGGCCTACAGAGAAAAGGACACTGTACCTACAGTCAAATGTATTGGAGGTGCAATGAGGTTTTGGGGTTGTTTTGCTGCCTCTGGCGGTGGGTGTCTTGACGGTGTGCAAGGCATCATGAGGATTACCAAACGATTTTGGGTCACAATGTGGGGCCCAGTGTCAGAGAGCTGGGTTTGCATCCGAGATCTCAGGTCTTCCAGCAGGACAAAAAGCTCCAGAAATGGATGGAACAAAGTGCTGGAGAGTTCTGAAGTGACCAGCAATGAGAACAGATCTAAATCT
>JBBMFX010000101.1:24342572-24353882 GCA_037832545.1 Rhabdalestes septentrionalis
GAATACGCGTATACACACACACACACACACACACACACACACACATATATATATATATATATATATATATATATATATACTCTCTCTATATATATATTTAATAAAAATGTCAACGTGTTATGTGAATAAGAATAATTAAAAAATGACGACTAGCGATGATGTCACCGTGACGCCACCGCCAGGGCGAGGCCAATCATCACCCAGTAGACAGAGAGCCAATCAGGAACTGAGATCTGGACATCTGCTCTGAAATACAAGGGAATGTTTTTTGATTTAGAGAGGTAATGAATTAAGGCAGTCTTGCAGGGTGTGTGCGTCTGGGTGATGAGTGTAGTGAGTCAGTGAAAGTGTATGTATGTAGTGTGTGTATATGTGTGGTGAGAAATGGAGGCGAAGAGGAGCACGGCTGTGGAGAGGAGGAACCTACTCACCGTATGCAGGTGGGTTTTTATCTTGGATTTGCAAAAAGCCTAGAAAGAAATGCTTCTGAAATCAACAGAAACACACGAACATCATCTGGTGTGAGGATGTTGTAGTGGCAGGAGTGGGATGCCTATTCTCAAGAGCCTATTGATTACTTCTGGTCCTTTTGTGAATTAGAAGCACAAGTTGACAAACATAACAAGGCAAAACAAAAATATAAACATAAATCATGGTGCATTAAAGTATTAAAAAGTATTAAAATGTCGAGGAAGGCTGTGTCAGGCTTGTTCTGTCACTGTTTTTGCTGTTGGGCGTTAGTGTTTATTATCCACCAGTTTTCCGAATATCCCTGTCCTCCTGGACGCTGCCACTGGTCAATCGTTCAGATCTAAGACCCATCTTAGCCAATCCTAAAGTGGCAGTGAAGCTGCAAGCCAATCTCAGCGTTAGAAAGGCGGGACCTGTCTGAATACGGGTGGGGGGAAGACCGGTGCCCGGATGATGTCGTTACTATGACGACAACCTTCTCTGGGCAAGGACGAGCAGTAACAGCCAGCAGCTACTGCTGCAGCTGTAGCTGGGAGTGCGCATCAGAAATAAAATGACCTTTCTTAATTTGGTATCTATTTCTTGCTCTTTATTTCTTCATATTTTAAATCTCTTACAGTCTTCTCTTTCTATTTGTAATTATTAATTGGTCACTGACAGTGCTCTTATTAATTTAGCTATTAGGCTAACCGCCTTTTTTAGTAAAACAAAACAAATTGTTTATCCACAGATTTGAAAACCTTTTTAGGTTGCGAATATTTTCATATAATGTTGTTACATTTACACACACTTCCAAACACCATGGAAGTGGAACTGGAAGTTTGTGTTGTGTGCAAAATCTTTCTTGTGTGCAGTATTGCAAGATCACTGTACAGTATTGCTGTGTGCATTGTGCAATTTGTCTGGTGCATTATTACCGTTTTGTAAATGCCTGGTGTTTATTTATCCACTGTGTGTGTGTGTGTGTATGTATGTATGTGTGTGTGTGTGTGTGTGTGAATATATATATTTAATGAGGATATAAAAATAAAACACTTCTGTAATCAACACTCTTCTCTTGCAATGTGACCAGTTGGGTGGCAAAACACTACTAGAAGTATATCAATGGTCATTATTGCCATTTTGTTTAAGCATGAATAAGAGATTTGTTTTTTGGAATTATTCAATTTCTGTAAACTGCGTTATTTCTCTTATTTTGATGTATAGTAATCCCCACTATTTCTGGGGGTTGGTACCTAGAGCTGAGATGCAGACCTGGCTGTTTTTTAGTCATAGTCTGTCCCTACAGCACATTTAACATCCAAAAAGCTGTCACAACTGTACAAAAATATGTATAGTTATATTTAAGAATTTGTGTTCATATTTATGTTTTTCTTAATAATTTAGAAGTAGTAATTGAAAAATAACACATTGCCACGAAAAAGGCAAAAACTAAAAACTTGCGGAGAATATTTGCAGGTTCTGCATTGTTGTAGAAATTTTTGTGTAAAAATATCAGTTAGGTTCTCTGATAAAATCTGTGTATGACTGAATCCGCGACTACTGATCCACGTAAAACCAGGTTACTCTATTGTCATTTCCTTTAAAAGTATGCTTAAACGAATAATCTCCACTATGTAGTTATATACAAACTTATATCTGATGTGTACGGAGAAGATCCCCTGCAGTTCTGTGCAGATTGTGCACCTGATGTGTTTTAGTCAAGATGATTTGTTCGCTTCTTGAGTCATTATTTTGTTGAGTTAACTTGACCTACCACTGGACTGAATGTAATGAATATTGTTATGTTATGTTTTTTTCTTAAATCATAGAGGCCTCAGAAAGCTCCTCTGGTATTTGGAGACTTTGCTGGCATTATTGTGCCCTGCAGCTGAAGGGGACATTGTTGTCCACAGTAGAAAGGCTGGTGATGTCACATGCTGCTGGACCTGAGTATGGGCTATTTGAATCACTATTGTTTGAAGCATGACAGAGCTTCAAGGCATCACTCATACACACTCTCTCTATCTCTCTCTCTCTTACCCACACACACACACACCCACACACACACACACACACGTTGTGTGATGGACTCTAGGTGTCTGTTACTGGATTTGATATAAGTCATCTCCTCAGGGGACGTACTGTTGATACACGTTTTTGGCCAGTCATTTTACAGTCATTTATGGGAACTAACGTTCTTTCACTCTTTTACAGACTTTACACTGCGGTAGATGGAAGTTGTGAGAAATGATTAGCCACATTTGTACTATAGGCGGGAAATTATGTTCATCTCTATATACGGTCTACGAGCATAAATTTGATTTGTCACAACTGTGTGAAAATATATTTTGAGCAAATTAAGATGGTATCTGATAACTTCAGAACTAGAACAACATTTTTAAAAAGCTCAAAGCAACAATGGAGGATCATTTTGGAGCCTAATTTCAGTTGTCAACAGACTGATGAAGAAAGACATTTTAATGCATCAATATAGAAAGACTTTCTAGACAATGCTATGCAATGCTGTCCACAAGCAAGCTCCATAAAGACATGATTGGATGAGTCCAGTGTGGAAGAACTAGACTTAGCCCGCACAGAGCCCTGACCTCAACCTCATCCAGCACCTTTGGGATGAACTGGGGTAGAAGTTGTGAGTCAGGCCATCATCAGTAGCTGATCTCAAAAAATGCTCTACAGAAGTGCACTGGAATAGCATTGTCCAAAATATCTTCTTTTTCTGAAGAATTCATATTGCCCTCCACTGGAGGTAATGGGCCTAACCCAAACCCTGAAGAACAGGTGTGTTCGAATACTTTCACCCATACAGTGTAAGTCTTTATAGTGTGAGTATTTAAGTTTTTTCCTAGAAACCTAACTTTGTGTGGATTTTTTTCTAACTTAAAAAAAACCTCAACATAAAGGACCATCTATTCATTGGAAGGCTCTTTTGAGGACCAAACATGGTTCTTCTAGAATGGCAGCTTCTGCCATCAGCATTTTGAAAATTCAACTTATTACAGATTTCAGAGTTCCAAGGGATCACCCTATCCTTGAAAGAAGTTGACCAGTTGTGACCTTGGTGCACTGTCTGTGTGGCAGGTTTTCTGTGAAGACACTGCTGGAGAAGTACACGGCCGAACCTATAGATGACTCATCCGAGGAGTTTGTTAACTTCGCAGCCATTCTTGAACACATCCTCAGCCACCGCTTTAAAGGCAAGTATCAACTGAAAATGAATCTTTTTTGTATCTCCATTACAGGTGAGAGATTTGGGCGTAACCACCTGTGAACAATTTCTCTTTATAATGTAGACACTGCATGGAACACGTTGATGTTTTAAAAGTCACAGACTAGCATCTTCACAATGAACGTTTCTCCCCAAAATATATTTTGAACATATACGCACAAGCTTTTTGAGGTTAATGTCTATTCAGTCACACTCAAACATCTCTCTTACTCTTACTCTTATCGTATTTCTCTGATTTCTCTGACAGGTTCAGGCAGCTGGTTCGATGGCCAGCGCAGTTTCTGGGACTTCATTCGTCTTGCCTGCAGTAAACTCCAGAACAACTGCATCGGCAGCATAGAGAACATGGAGAACATCAACTCCTCCAGAGCAAAGGTGGTGTCATGGAACACTGGAGTCAGATATACAAAGTTGAACAAATCAGGACAGATAATTCTGTTAACACACACACACACACACACACACACACACACACACTGGGCAGCTGGTGGCCTAGTTGTCCCTGCAATCAGGCGGTCCCGGGTTTCAATCTATATAAATATACAGTAAACCCCAAAAATATTCAGGTTTACCCTCCAAGATCATCCGCGAATTGTGAAAAACCTTTGTGATGTGGTTTAAAAAAATGCCTAAAAATGCCTATTTTTATAGTGTAAACCATAAATATGCCATTAAATGTGCTTCCAAAACACTTTAATTTAATTTAAAACTCGGCTTAAAACATTGCCCATTTAAAAAATGTAAAGGTAAACCTGTATTTGTACTGTACAGTTTACACTGAGTGCTAGAATCTAAAATACCGTTGTTGCGCCTTTGTAGACTGTACTATATCCCATGCAAGCATGTTTTCTTTGCCATGCGCAGTTGTTTTCTTTGGTATAAGCAGGGTAATTACAGTAATAAATTCATTTAACATAGTTATAAAATACAGGACTTTAAGAAGAACAGAATGGAAAACGCTTGCACACTCAGTGAAACAATCGATTCCTATGGGGGAAACGGTTCTGATGTGGGAATGCTGGACTGCAGCTGCCAGAGGTGTGTGACAGGGCAGCAGCCAAAATACGGTTGTTTTTTGTGTCTCTCAAAAGTACTGAAAATTTCTACAGTTATATTTTATATGGAAATGTAGCTGCATTTACCTTAATATTTGTTACAAACATAGTAAAAGGTATTTTTCGTAATTATTTTCCACTGAAATGCAAGAAAAATTATATATTACCATTTTAAAAAACAAAAAAGGATATTTTTGGTTTCAGAGAATTTGTGGGGGTTTCAGCAAACAATTATTAATCCACGAATGAACCACGACTTCGTGGTGAACACTGCATAGTTAATAAATGTGCTTCACATTTATCTAACTGCCACAATCTGCCCTTCACACAAATGTTTTGCATGCTTTTTTTGTACATTTCTACTATCATAATCTGTGGATAATGAGTAACTGAGGATGAATTGCTTGTATGTCTTTAGTTTTGAAAACATACATGGCCTGATTGTTGCAACATCTTAATCCCAACTCAGTATCTCTGGGTCTCTGTGTCTGTAGGGCAGAGCATGGATAAGGGTGGCTCTGATGGAGAAACGTCTGTCTGAATACATTGCCACTGCACTGAGAGACAGCCGCACCACCAGGTCAGAGCTAAGTGACCACACATAAGTAACCTGCACACATTAAGAGTTCTGTCTTTTCTGCCAAGGATTTGGTTTCTGATAGTTTCTCAAAACGTTAAAAGTACAACATTTTTCACTGACCCCAGATGTAACCTATCATTTGGAAGCCTGGAATCCAAATTGTGCTTCTTTTAGAACTGTCTGTATTTTCTGTCTCATTTTGAGTCCTCCTTATGACTGCTTTGTAAAAAAAAGTATTTGATGTCTGAAACGGCTGCCTCTAGCTGTGAAGTCCATAGCAATTCATACTGTCCTAAACTATGTCCACAAATGTGCTCCTCATAATGAGAATCTGATTTAGAGGCAGAGTGTTCAAGACAATATGGGACATGTTAAAGCCTATGCTCTTTCAGTGCTAACTAAGACTATATGTGCCTTGAGTCTATTACACTGGTCCCCAACCTTTTTATCACCGCGGACCGGTCAACGCTTGACAGTTTTACCGCGTACCAGAGCAAAAGGATCAAGAGACATTTGCTTTTTATCCATTTTGCTATTTTGTGGGACTATTTTTTTTTTCCGGTCATTTTTCAAAATAAAACATTTTTTAGACTCTGATAGATAATAAAGCGGAAATACTGTACGTTTTTTTGTTCTGTGCTGCCCGTGAACCGGTACCACATGACCCACGGCCCAGGACGGGTCCGCGGCCCAGGGGTTGGGGACCACTGGTCTAACACATGACCTTGTCTTAAGGAACAGAAAATCTGCAGTGAAATGCTGGGCGTTACAAGGTGCACCCACTGTTTAGGTGCAGTATAAACTGGAGCACATCTGTGGCTGTACAAAATCAGCCCCCTGTACCCCATTCATTTTTGGTTAGTTTCTGATCACAAGACACTGTTGGCTGGATCCGTAAACTGCTCTTGATGTAGCCTGTCTACTGGGCAAGAAGATCCAGCCTTTAGTGTCTGTGTTTAGAAGCTCTAGCAAGGTGGTAGTTTCCTAATGAAGTGGAAACTGAGGGAATTGTGTGTCTCTGTGTGTCTCCGTCTCTGTGTGTCTGTGTGTGTGTACATGTGTACACAGGAGGTTCTATGATGAAGGGGCCATCATGTTAAGAGAGGAAGCCTCTGTGCTCACCGGTATGCTCATCGGACTCAGTGCAATTGACTTCAGGTGAGAAGAAAAAAGGGAGAGGAAGATGGCAGGGGTGGGAGTAACAAATCTGTTATCAGTTTTTACCTTTTGTACACTAATCCCTGAGAATACGTCTTCCAGAAATATTTTGCATGACATGTGTTCCCTGTCATGGAAAAAATGAAGTAAACTGATGTTATTTAACATTGTGGCAGCACACCGATCTGTCAGTAAAACACTAAATCGTGTGTACTAAAAAGAAACAAGCATTAGAAATTAGGGATGCACCGAAAATTGGGCCACCGAATTTTTCAAGCAGAAAATGGCAATAAATGCATTTTCGGTTTCGGATCGAAACTGCGATGACGCAATCATGACACAAATGACACAGCCACGCCCAACACGCGTCACATTGGATTAGAGTCCGCATGTCTACCGCATGGGGCGTTTGTATATTTTAAGAAAGATACATGGGGAAAGACGTTTTTCTCAACGTGGGGGATTAATTTATCCCGATCTCCATGCAGGGATAGAAAAGCCCTTCGAGCCCTATGAGTTTATAAGAGCTGTTGGTGTAATGGTTAGGGCGCTCGCCTGTGATCAGGACGTGTGGAGTTTGAATCTCACTTGTTGAATGGTTGAAATGCAGAGGTAGACTTTAACAGTGTTCATTTATGGCAGAATTGTCGCTTTCTGTTTGGGTTTTTGGAAAGGAAAGTCAGTTTTCCAGTGATTACAGTTAATATATTTCAGTCTGTTTTGATACACTATTTTGTTAGAAGCCTAAAGAGAATGTTGTTTATCTTTCACCAGTTTTTAAAGCACTTGTTCTGAATGCAATTTGTTCAAGCACTCAGAATTCACTACTTTTTTGAGAGAAGATATTTAAATGTATAATAGTTATTAGTGGGGCCAAGGAAAAGTTTGTATTTCAAATGTTATTAGATTTAGTGCATTGTCTAAATGCTAAATAAATATATTCAAAGTTTTGTACAGATTAATTGTTTTAATAATTTAATAATAATAATAATAATGTCTTTTGGTTTTCAGTTTCAGTTTTCGGCCAGGATGTTTCCTTCATCTTTGGTTTTTAGGTTTCGGCCTCAAAAGAACGGTTTATCCCTATTAAAAATGCATTCAGTGATTTAATATGCAAAAGCTTAGAAGTGTGTGGTTTGGGACGCAGTGTGTGATCCATCAGTCCATGCAGTCCAAAACAGCAAGCTTTAATTTCATTGTGGATGGGATGTCACAATCAATCAGGACATCATTTCTTAAGTCATATTTGCCAAAACAACATATATTATTTGAAGGAGTTCTACTAGATATAGATAGGCTGGAAAATAGGCATGTAAGAATTATGACTACACAGTATTATAAGTGAGCTTGAGGGTAAGGAAGTTTCAGCAAGAAAAATGTAAAAAAACATATGGGCCCTTTAAAGTGGACAGTAGGGATAGAAGGGAGGAAGATGGACTGTAAATGAAAACATAGCAGGTCAAATGTGATTTGTCTTAGAAGTTGTTTTGTAGACTGATTGGTACTTTGTGTGATTGTAGTTTCTGTCTGAAGGGAGAAGCTCTGGATGGTAAATCAGAGGCAGTGATCGACTACACTCCATATCTGAAGTTCACACAGAGGTATGTCCTTACATTTGTACATTTTCCATCCTTTTTCACATTCCACCTCCAGTCTTGAAACATGGCAAAGTGTATCAAAACATTAAAGATACTTACAAGACCTTATAAAACCTGATCAAACTGAGGATGTCGTGGGTAAGACATTAAAGCATGCATGCATGTGCATGTTGGCCATAGTAAAATGGCAGTGTTCAAACGGCAAAACCACACTTTTGTGACAGACACAAACTTCCAGAAAATATCAGTTAACTTTAAAATGGACAAATGCAGGCTTTACAAAAACTGGCACTTGGAATAAGCCTATGTAAAATTTCATTCAGGCTTATGTCGGTTGTCCTGCAAGGTTTATGTAGCTATCATACCTTATCATACCTCAGTAATGTGTTTTCTCTTGGAATAGATGCTTTCTTTGTGCCTTATTATCTATCCCTGTCTAAGAGAACCTTCATGTTACCCTTGTGATGTGAAGGGAAACAGAATTAATATATTATCCGGGTGGTGGAATTTTTCTGCTGCATCATACAAATTGATACAGCTCCTTGATCACATCCTGAGGTTTAAAATCTGTTGTTGCTATGATTTTAAAAACTGTTATGCGTTTGGTTTGCAGCTATGACTACCTGAGCGATGACGACGACTGCCGTAGTGTGGACAGCAGTAACAGTGATGACAGTGTCCCCGAGCACCCGTACATCCCTCTGGTTACAGATGAAGAGAGCTGGAGCAACAAGTGCCGCAGAATGGAGCAGAGGTTCAAGATTGTTAATGCCCAGAAGGTGATCAGCAGCAGATGCACATAATAGAAACTAGCTTAGTAAACACATTCGTATGTATCTCTTCATTAGGTTTTGTTTATCTTATAGTGTTATGAAAAAGAAAAACTAAAGAACCATGGCACCGACAAAGTCCATATTAGAGCATATTTGCGGTGAGAGAATGCTGATATTCATGTCTTGAGAGTTTCTCCCACCTAGACATCTAGAACGCTCTCCTCAGATAGTCCAAAATTGAAAGAAGTTCCTATGATGCCCTTAGGGGCTCACCAAACAGCATCAAATATTAAAAAACCTGCCAAATTAAGTTCTGGTATAAATAGGGATGGGTATCGCTTAGGTTTTAACGGTATTTCTGCTTCTATCGATACCACTTATCAATTTGGTACCTTAACGGTACTCTTAACTGTACTTTTTGTTGAGTTTTTAAAAAATGAATCTAATTGAGAACAGAACAACAACACTTTAACCCTAAACCTAACCCAAATCTAAAAAAGCTGGACTCACAACAAATTAATATTTAGGTAAGCTCTGCTGTAATTTTTTTTAAATTATTTTATTATTATCTAATTGTAAATGCAGTACAATAGCAGTACTAAGTAATTTTACTGTTTAATATGTATTTAGGCTACTGCATAAAATAATATGTGGTCTATATGTATGCTATACGTAACTGAATGTTTATTAAATTATTAACGTTATAATAATGATTTAGAGAGACATGTGATGTTTATGTCGTTATTTGAACATAGCATACATACCTGAGGAGGCGGATAACGAAGTAGAAGCAAGGTGTCGAAAACTTTGCACATAATGCACTTTGGCAATTTTGATAATAAATTCTTACTGGAGATCTACTTTCCAACTCATATCTTACATCAGAGCTACACATCACACCCTTCGGAATCTTATCCAAAGAATCAGAAACTTCTGTATACAGTAAGTAGGTATAGAATGTAAGGGTAGGTTGTGGTGGAACTAGACTTTGTAGAATCAGAACCAGGATTAATGACCACTGATTCAATTCTATTTTGTTCAAATTGAAGGAATAGGAAGTTTCCAAGCTTGCTATAAACTGGCTTTGGTATGGATTAGTATAACATTAGGAATGATTCTGTCTCTATGAATCATGGTCAAGGGCCTGTGTGGATAGCTTATTCAATACGTTGATACTCAATGACTTGCAATGGATTAATCATCATTTTTCCCACTGAGTAACATTTATTTCTCACCACATTTCTGCCTAATCTTGCAATGAGTGAGGAGAAATACAGGGGAGCTACTTAGCTCATTTGCATGCACCAGTCTTAAAGGCAGAGTTACTAGAACACAGAGGAAATTCTACAACTTTTAAGATATTTTGTGGTGCATAAAATCACATAACCATCTTAAGTTATCCTAAAAAGTAAAATACAAGAAAGTGTAGGATATGGGACATTAAGTAGCTAGTAGCTCTTTTGCTAGCACACTTTGCACTTTTCTGAATGGTTTTTGAACATTAATTCTTTCTTTGATATGTCCAAGGTCTTTTGTTTGAGTATGTATTAATGATGCAGCCAAAAATGTCGGATAAATGCTGCAACATTTTAAATGTAGCATATTGCTGTGTGACAGACAGGTTAACATTCCTGTGTGTGTGTGTGTGTGTGTGTGTGCATTTGGATGCGTGTGTGTGCACAGGGATATCTGGAGGAGCTGGTGCGTCTGCGTGAGTCCCAGCTGAAGAATCTGGAGTCAGAGAATAAAAGGCTGAGTGCTAGACTGGAGGAGCTTCAGCTCCAAAACCATCAGGAGAAGAGAGAACTGGAAGGCATTATACTTGAGTTACAGGAGCAGCTGTGAGAAACCTTTACAGTCATACTACTACATATGTTTACACCAGGACTGAGCAATATGGGGGGGAAAAGTATCATTTCAATAAATTAGGCTTTTGTGTAAAAATTAATGGACACAATACAGAGTGGGCCATGGATAAATGGCCTGTCTCTGGCGATAGTATAACAAGATGAATGAGTGAGTGGATTGTTTTAATACAACAGATAGTTTCTAAGTCAGCAACCCCTGATGTTCCCTGATTCCGGTGTTTTCCAAGCGTTTTACTTTAGCGTGGCAGCTGAACTAGAGGAGGTTTACTCACCCGGGGTCCACCCTGTACCATAGCCGAGTTTTAACACTTATATTTATTTGTGTCTGTGAAATTCAGTACTAAGGAAAAGTTTTATGTCGTCACAACCATAGTTTCTAAAGATGTTTTTCAGGGCAATACATGCTTGTTGGTTGCTTAAAAATGTAATTAAAAAGAAAGACAGTATTTATAGTCACCATCCAGTTCCTGGATTATCTAATTAAACATCATTACTAAATAAATAAATACATATGCAAATATAGCAGGGGTTGATTAGGAAGCTAATATTTTTTTATTTGTCACGTTGTATTTTCTGAA
>JBBMFX010000101.1:24353982-24366644 GCA_037832545.1 Rhabdalestes septentrionalis
CAAAACGTGTGACTGTCCCCCACCCTGCTCTTCTTCAGAAAAATAAATTCATTGTCACATTGATTGCGGTATTTACACGAGGGTTTTATTTTTTTGGCAGGAGTGCCTGGGGGGGCCAATACTTATTAGCAGCTTTCTCGTAATATTGCGCCAAGAATATAACATGAGTATAGCATCAATGTCTTTGTTTCAACAGCTGAAATAAATGATCAGTTTGAACCAGTGGCGTAACTATGACCAGGTTCAGCACTGGCAGTCGCACACGGGCCCGTGATCTTTCGTGGCCCTTCACTACCCCAGACCGGCCTCCTTAAAAACAAAATTATCAGCATAAAAAATCCAACCATCAAATAAAAACATGCATAATCCAGGTCTGCCACGGTTTGGAGAAAGCTACAGTAATATGGGAGCGGAGAGGAGTGGAGACGCCTGACTGCCGTGAAGCACCTTCAGCCACAAGATGAAAAATCTCGGGCTGTTCGTTTTGCTGCAGAAATTACAGCAGCACGCATATAGTAGCCTACAGTATTTAAAATTGCAATCTATATAGACTACCTCTGTGCTTCTGGTTCTTTGCAGAGAAGATTGTAGTCACCCTTCATGTGTATTGCATGTATCAGAGCTAAAACATCCTCGGGATCAAATTGTAATCGTTTAAGGGCCCAGATCGTATTTTCGCACCTGGGCCCATGACGAGTCTGGTTTGAACCTTCTCCACTCCCCTCCCCTCCCCTTTCCTTTAAATAAGATACAGATACACTACAAAAATGAATATAAGGAAAAATTGAACTCTCAATAATGATGAATCAATGGGAGTCCTGAGCTTATAACTGAGAGAATCCGGTCATTTTTCAAAAGAAAATATTTTTTCTATTAAAATATTTTTCAGACTCAGGTAATAAATACAAGGGAATAAATTAATTATTTCTTGTGCGCCCCAATTGATCCACTGACCGGTACCGGTCCGCGTCCCGGAGGTTGGAGCTACATCTCGGTAAACAGAGTACATGAATAGAGGATGTGTAAAGTTCTGGCATATTTATTATTAATACCCAGGCCAAGTAGGTTTTTATTTCAACCATGTATACACACTAATCGGTTAAACGACACAACATCCTTCAGTCAAACAACAAACCATCCATCCATCCACCCGTTCATCCATTCATCCATCCATCCATCCAGATGAGCTGCTCATCCTTATGGTTTGCTCACATTGCAAATGTCTGGAAATATATTTTGAGAAATCAGGACTAATATCAACACAATAAATTGTAATGTGTATTACTATATTTCAAAGTGTATTAGTCTATAGCATGTTTCTGATAAATCTGAACTCTTTTAAATTTATATGGATAGATATGACATGAGCCCTGGGAGAGGCTCCAGAAAAAGTTGCTCTCATCATCATCTTCATAAATGTATGCTGAATATATATTCTATCAAACTTGAAAAATAGGTCACTTACTCTTCCATAAATCACTTTTTATTGTGGTGTTTCCCAGTGCCATTCCTGTAGTCCACCTCTGCAATTTCATATTTCCTGCAAAACTATAAATATGAAATCATAAGCCAAAGGCCCCGAGTCCTTTTGGAGCTGAGTCAAGCATATTGTAACATTTGCAGGCGTTCAGAGATGAGAAAACACTGGTCTGATGATTGCTATGTTGTTTCAGGACAGCAAGGGGCAGTAGCTTATCACCATTTCATTCATATAGTTTTCTGTTTGTCTTTTATTTGTAGAATAAAACTTTAAAAGTACACATATTATATAATTTATACCATCGTCTAATGCTCAGAGAAGTTTAAAACTTTTGTGGAGGCCAGTGTTGTTATGTTGTGGGTCCCATGGTGGTGCAACCTCCAGGGTTGTGGGTTTGAAACCGAGTCCTCCTGTGGGTTTCCTCTGGGGTTCCCAGATTTCTCCCACAGCACAAGACATGAGTGTCAGGTAAATTGGGGATTCTAAATTTACCTTAGGTTGTTAGTGGGTGAGGGTGCGTGCACCTGTGTAGGGCTGGGCTGCCTTGTGCCAGTCGACCCGGGATAGGCTCATTATAAGACTCACAAAAGCACAAAAGACAACCTAAAAATGAT
Organism: Rhabdalestes septentrionalis; assembly: GCA_037832545.1. Taxonomy (NCBI): domain Eukaryota; kingdom Metazoa; phylum Chordata; class Actinopteri; order Characiformes; family Alestidae; genus Rhabdalestes; species Rhabdalestes septentrionalis. The sequence goes on from JBBMFX010000101.1 coordinate 24,356,077, forward strand.
GCAGTGAAGCCTTCATGTCAGCGTTATATTAGAGACGTTTAAAATGGAAGAAAAACTACTGTAATTTAGCCTGACTTCAACTGTTTATTGCCTTTCTGATGGAAATGTGTCTATATCTGACCAAGCACAGTTGACAGATGTGTTAAAATGCCCTACAAGTTTAGACCAGGAGTGTCAAAAACAACTGGTTCATCTCTCCAGTTAATTGTCTGGTTTAGTGAATGTGTTTGGGGCTGGGAACAATCAAACTGTGCTGGACACCGGCCCTCCAGGACAGAAGTTCGACACCCTTGCTTTAGATCAGGGATGTCGATCGCGTTTACACAACGGGCCATAATTTACCACACAGTTGTGGGCCAGGAATAATATTTATTGAACTGTCTGGTACTGACATATGATTATGTAGGTTTAGGAGAGCCAATATAAAATATATAAATGCCAATAATTAAATGTGTCATTAATTGTTTAAAATTCAGAAATAAAAATCAAACTATACATCAATTTAAATTAAGAAGAGTTTATAATCCTTTTTAAGAGTAAATTCTATAAAAAATGTTTAAAGTCTTTTTCAGTGTATTGTGTATATAGATGAATACTTAAATGTGTCATTACATATTTATAGCTATATTGCACGTTTGTTTAATTAACAATGGTTTTAATTCTAATTTTAAATAATTGATGCAAAATTTAATTAATTGGTTTTATTTACCATTTTAAATATTTAATAACAAATTTAAGTCATTATTTCATTTTGACAACGCTCCACACATCATGAATTAACTATATCTGTCAGTCTGGCCCATCAAAGGCTTCTTAATCGGCGGTGTGTGAATCCGGGACCGAAGTTTAGCCCCTTTATTCGCAGCATCATGTTGAGGAGTGTTTACAGGGGCAAAGGCTGCACAGTATACAGTCCTCACATCTTGTAAATGTAATAAAGTATTTTAGCAGTGAAGTACTGCATGTGATGGTATATGTTTCTCTGTTTAACTTATTCTTATAAAACTTTTCTTAAGATTGAACACATTTATGAAATAATGCCCAGCACAGAGCATGTATTCCACTTCATCGCGCAGATTCATTCGAATAAGAAGCCGGGAACATCAGATCATTTTTGAGGTATAAACCACTTTGGGCCAGGCAAATACCAACTTCCCACTATGAGGAAAAGGGGGAATTCTTCCGGCCAAAACTGATTTAAACCTTTAATACAGAGGCGTGAACATGGTAGGGATGGGGTGCACCCCTCCCCCACGTCAGAGATAAGCGGTGCCCACCCATGCTCTCTCTGTCCAATGCTTTCAATTGGTATCTTTGAGTAGGGGGCGTGCCTCCTCCACTAGACAGCACCGTGCTGCTGCTCACACAGTTCACTTCACCACACATTTTGCAGCACAATTTGAACTGTTAATTGAATTCTCTAATTAAAACATTGCATATGTTGCATATCCTCCTGTAAACAGCTGGAACCAATAAAATCCCAAAATGGTATAAGAGCGCTCGTTTTCCGTTTTTTTTCCAATTTGGATTTGAACGCATAATGGAAAATCATAAAACAAGGCCACATAAAACAAGGTGCCGGGCAGGATATGACCCGTGGGCCATGAGTTTGACACCTGTACTTTACCCATTCACATCCATTTGATTACCTTGAATCATATTAAATTAAATTTTTTTTTACTTTACTAAGAAAAAGTAGCATTTAGGGGGTGTATAAAACATGTGTATATTATAGTATAACTTGTATAGTTTTGCTTTTCACATTCATTTGGCTTAAATAATATATCTGGTGCAGCACCAAGTTAGAGTTTAAACAGAGCTGGTTGTAGCCTGGGGGTGCAGTGAAAATTTCTATGTTCATTTAAATTGCAGACATTTTACACAAATAGCCTGCCCAACACCATCCTCATCGTAGGAAGAAATGATCTTTATTACCTATATTTTTTCTGGCTTTTAATACAGACATACACACATATTTTACCCATAATTTATAGCTTCAGTTGAGTGAGGAGCAGTATGTAGGGATCAGAAATCAATGCACATTTATTGTCTTTCTTTTGTATGCATTTCACTTGCTCTCTACTTGCGAGCTAGCTAATCAAGCTAGTTACTTCAGGAACACTAGAGAAGAGATGACCAGGCATAGGTGTCGCCGCCATTCATTGTGAGGGGGACGTGCCTTTATTCATTTGGACCCCCCCACATTCAACATGAATAATTAGTTCACCCAGCGCTGTTGAATCTTGAATCTTTCTCGAAAGAATCCACTCCATTATATTGATAGAATACACACACTAGCAGCCTGTCTATGCACTGACAATTCACTACACTTGAATGCGGTGAGTTAAAGGCAAACCTGGAGCAGATTTCCAATGGTATGTGCATTCTTCTATTGATTAAATGGAGTGGAAAGTGAAAGATTCAAGATTCAAGGTTCAACAGGGGTTTCCAAACACCCCCACACCCTAAAAGGACAAAGCCCTGCCCTCACCAAAACCCCATGAAAATGCTTCTGACGCCCCTGTGACCCAGAGGTTGAGTGATGAAAGTGATTGACTTGACTGGTTACCTAAAGTGCCCTGACCTAGTTTTATGAAGAGAAAGACCCAGAGACATTTGGGCAAGTATTTGTGCTCTTGGTTATATTTCTTATAGTATATTCAATATAAATATTTTGGTATCTGATGGCAGATTTTAAGTTTAAGTCTTTCATTTGTCACATACAGTCCTACTTTGTACAACATACAGTAAAATTCTTTTCCAGCAATACCCACCAGTTGTGTTACACAGAACACAATATCAATCTTACGTGACAATATCAATCTAAGTAAACACAAATGTCATTTAAAAGTAAGAAAGATTCATAATAAAACAAATTCACATCATAATGTGTGGCACAGAGTCAGAATATTTTCCCAATCTGGATGATGGCTTTTAGTTAGGTTTAGTTAAATGGAAACCCCCTGAGTTGATTTGAGTACAATATTAAGAAAGCACACAAAGACGGACGTACCAAAATAGCTGTAATCTTGGCACTCAACGACAACCATAAGTTCCAGATAAAAATGTATTTTTGCTTCCTGGCAGAAATCACAAGTAACATCCAAAAAAAAAAGTAATGGCCCAATAGAAAAGAAATCCATTTTTGGACCAAATTACCGTGGTCCCCAGGCATCAAAAGCACAAGAACAGGGGTAATAAACTCCTCCTTGTCCTTGTGAACAGCAAAAAAGTACTTTTTTCTCCCTCTTCAGCTTTAGCTTTTGAGGACTGCTGGTGAGCCTGGGATGAGAAACGAAGGCCAGTAATTGGTGTAAGACCTGAGATTGATTGCAGCAATCCAGCTAAAAGCCTCACTGTCACCATTTCGTATTCCGGCCTCATCCTTGGAATTCCTCTGTTCCTAAAAACTCAATTTCAGAGAAGTATGAGCTATTGATTTTTTTCTCCTCCAGTCGCAAATATCGCCTTGTGTCTGTCGCAAGCGCACGGCTCCCCACAAAGCTTGGGGGGCTTGATAAAGGAGGTAGGGGGGATTTGGGAGAGCTCAGGACTGAGTTTCACCCTGACACTGTCTGGGATTCCTGGTTATGACATCTCTGCCAACTGAGGCCTCTGGACAACGATGGTGCATAGCTGTGTATTAGAAACTCCAGGTGTTTAGGTGGATCTTTTGGCAATGATGCCACCAAGGTATGCTGATTAGTGGAAGCTGATTTTTCATATTTGTCCCATAATTCTGTTGTTTAGACTGTAAATAATAATTCAGAGTCTGAAATGGTTCACACATTTCTTTACAGTGATGTTGAATGGAAACAGGGTTCATGTCTGCAACACAAATATAACCATTTTATTTGCTCTCCAAACTACCAGTGAACCTGCATGTGTCTCCTAAGGTTTAATAACAACAACAATAACAACAACAATAATAACAATAGCAAAAAAATACTTATGATAAATAACATTTCATTACCATGTGTCTTTACTAACCAAGACTAAATACAGACAATCTACAGTATGTCATTTAATGAAAGAGCTTGATTTTAATAATTTGTTTTTCACATTTTACGCATTTCTATCTCTTCGTTTAAATATATTTTATATTTATAATTCACTGCTATATTAACATCATGCGTTTATAGTTTTTGCAGCACACACTGAAGATTTGCCTCACCCAGGTACTAATGCAGTTTTGTGTATTCTCACATTTCACTGCGAAAGAAACTAATCAGGAAGTGACATGACTGACCTTAGCTGTCCAATTAAGACCAGCAGGATGACTGGGTGTGGGTGTGGTGCTTATATGTGGCCGATGCTCTATCCATGTGCACTGTGAGTTGGGTTAGTTGGCTTTTTGCTGTGTGATCTAATTAATTTATGGCCTTCTGAATCCGTTGTTTTACTAATAAACTATGCTTGGTGTTCAAAGACTCCAGTGATAGTAAGACACTTCCATCATTCTCTCACTTCAACCAAAATACTTTTGTACAATGGAGAGTGTGGGGCTCTTTCTCCAGATCATCCATCATTGCATAACTGCAGCATTAAAGGTGATAGTTACAACAGTACCTGCCTAACTGAACAATAAACACATAGTGGGGTCACCACTCTCTCACACACACATACTGAGGTAGCCTCTCATGCTGTTAGCTATATACTGAGCTGGTCTGCGTTTACATTTGCCGCATTTATCTGTACTTCCATTCCCTAACTACAGGGGAAAGTCTCCCTAGAGCAACTTGCTCGGGAACCCAGTGGTGATATGCTGAAAGTAGGACTCAAACCCATGACTTCTTGGTCCAGAGGCAAGTATCCTACCCACAATGCCACCACCATCTAAACTGTTTTTACACTGGGTTCCTGGAATGTGGTTTCAGACATTTTGTGTTATGTACTCATGATTTATTATGCAAAAATGAGTAATATGCATTCTTACTCTGGCCAGAAATATATAAGAACTATATCCATCCATATTAATATATAGCATCAATCCCTAAAAAATAAAGGAATCATTTACATGCATTTTTATTAGTCATAAAAAACATTTACATGGATACGAACTAATGAAATGTGTTGCCACATTCCATGCATTGGATTTTGTGGCTGAAAAGCTCAAGGCACTTCAGAAGGAACTTTTTGCCATATTTAAATTTGTAGTATTCCGTGCATAGATTTATTTTACAGTGCAGAGAAGGAGGGCCAATATTACAGCTCAGTGTTGTGTCGCTGCATTCATAATGATGTCATCAGCATCTGTGTATAATTCTACGGCTCTGACACACCCAGTCCACCTCCAGAATGGCATGTTGTTTTGTGCTTTGGTGTGTTAGAAATAGACAGGGTAATAATACTTCAGCAAAGAAATTAAGAACCACTGCAGTAGTTTTAATGCTAGCATCTGAAAGCCTCTGAGTATGGGTCATCCTGAAAGGCTTTAGCCTTGTTTGGCCCCACTCAAACTCCAACTCCAGCTCTGCCCCATCGGCCCCACAAGCACCGGTCCCTACTCCAGAATGATCACACACATCTGTTCCTCATTATGAGACTCATTAGGATAGGTGAATGTGTTGGCCCATATTAGTTTGTGAAGTCTTGTTTGAAGTGCACGTAATTCTGAGGTAGGTGCTCTGGCCTGTTTCGTGGACTGAATCTTAATTTAAATATACAAGTCATAAAGCTCCAAGAACAGAAAAGGCATGTTTATTTGGACTGGATGTGAAGCATTTTGAAACATGATTATGTAATGATGAATTTCAACTGTTCTTGACATGTTTGGAGAGTCAGGTCCCAGGGTCTTGTCAGTTTGATCTAATCTAGGAAAATATGTAATGTTAGGAACATTGCTGTACAAATTTTGTGACGGGGATATACTTTTTTTAGATAATTGTAACCCCTTTTCCCCTGAGCTGGATGGAAATTACACTCGGACTGACCGTGATAAACAAAATATTGTTGCCGCAACAGGAACCTAAGTTATTTAGCAAGTGTGTTGGATGGCTGAACTCCCTGCCCGTGAGTGTGTGTACGCGTGTGTGGCTAGACCTAACTAAGTTAACAATAGCGCGGTGCCTCCACTGAGGACGAAACTTCACTGCCTGACCAGTGTGAGTGTGCGTCCCCAGAAAACAAAAACATATAACACATACAGTAACACAAAACACAGTCATATACACACCACAAACTAGGATGGACGAATACAGGAACCCGTAACGGGTACCCAATATATTTATTTATAATAATTATTTTCTATATTTAATCTCTATGTATATTAACCCTCTCCCTCCCCACAACAGTCTTACCCACCCGCAACAAATACCCCAAATAAACAAGAAAAAGAGATAAAACCAGCGCTGTTGGGGCCCTTTGGTGCACGGTGGAGCAAGTTTTATTCGCCGAGACCCTCACCGGATCTCTTTCGTGTCCCAACGAAAACCCTACTCACGGTTCGTCCGCGGACACAACAACGCCACACCAGAGCTCGGTCCCAAGACGAAGTCCTCCGAAGGCCCCTGGGCAAAAGGAGACACGGCTTCCCTGCGAGTCCTCGGATACAGCATGGCACTCAATGCGGCAGATTCCGGCCTCAGCGCCGACGAGGACGGGCTCCAGCAGATCCAGACAAGACGGCGGCCCCGGACGGAGAAAGACTCCCGGCCGTGGGTCCTGAAAAGCGGCGACTGGCACAGAACAGACCCAAACCGCTTTCCTCTCACCAGCAGCAGCAGAGAGCAGAACACTCCGGTCTACCAGCCTTCAGAACACAAAGGCTAACTAAACGCAGGCTGACCTCCGCCAAGGATCCCGTTCTGCGGTGGAGTTCGCCCTCGAATTTCGTACTTTGGCCGCAGGGAGCGGTTTGAGTGACGCGCCATTACTTACTGTTTTCCGACGCGGATTAAACCGGGATCTTCAAACAGAATTGGCCTGCCGTGGAGACGTCACAGACTTGGAGCAGTACCGCCATAGCGGTAGACAGGCTCCTGCAACAACGTCGCCGCCCCCTCACGGTTGCTCCTCCCCCACCTTCGGTTACCACACCCACGCCACAACACTCCGTGTCTGAACCTGAACCAATGCAACTCGGGAGAGCGCCCCTGTCGTCTAGGGAACGACAACGCCGCATGCAGGAGCATTTATGTTGGTACTGTGGCCAATCTGGGCATGTTTTATCTACCTGTCCCACTCGTCCAGTCAAGAAACAGGTAGTAATTTCGAATCTCTCCGTCTTTACTGAAAAACAGTTTTCTATACCTATTCAACTCTCTGTAAAATCTCTGTCCATGTCTACCACAGCATTAATTGATTCCGGAGCTGCAGGGAACTTCATTGACTGCAAGCTGGCTGAACAGCTAGGAGAACCTCTGCTACCTTTAAACACTCCACTCCCTGTGCACGGCTTAGATGGCCAACCCCTTGGCAATGGTTACATAACACACAACACAGGTTTAATAAAATTAAAAATTGGAGCTTTGCATCAGGAGTGTATCTCGTTCTTTGTTATTTCTTCTCCCAAAGATCCCGTTGTATTAGGACATCCCTGGCTTGTTAAACATGACCCTCATATTTCCTGGTCTAAGAGAGAGATCCAATCTTGGAGTCTCAGGTGTAAAAAGGAGTGTCTGATACTTCCTGTTCATGCCACCATGGTAGAGAGTCCTTTAATGTCACAAAATACCAACCTTCCTCATTGTTATACCACATTTTCAGACCTGTTTAACCCTCCTCCGAAGAATACGCTCCCTCCTCATCGGTCCTGGGACTGTGCGATTGAGTTGGTTCCAAATGCTCCCCTTCCTCGTAGCAGACCGTATCCTCTCTCCCTTCCTGAAACCCAGGCCATGGATCAATACATAGAAGAAGCTCTGGAATCTGGGATCATTCGACCCTCAACTTCTCCCGCTGCCTCAGGATTCTTTTTTGTTGAGAAAAAAGATGGTGGTCTTCGTCCTTGCATCGATTATCGGGCTCTGAACAAGGTCACTGTGAAGTTCCGCTATCCTCTACCTCTCATACCTTCTTCATTGGAAAAACTACGCAAAGCCACAATTTTTACAAAATTGGACCTCCGTAGCGCCTATAATTTAATACGCATAAGGGAAGGTGATGAATGGAAAACTGCCTTTATCACCACTAGGGGGCACTATGAATACTTGGTCATTCCGTTCGGCTTGTCTAATGCTCCCTCCGTATTCCAGTCTTTCATGGACGAGATCTTCAGAGACATGTTGGACATGTTTGTGTTAATTTACATTGATGACATTTTGATTTTTTCCCCCGATATTTCAACACATGTTTCTCATGTCAAACAAGTCTTGACCAGACTTCGCGAACATCAACTATACGTAAAAGGGGAGAAATGTGTTTTTCACCAAACTTCTGTCTCGTTTTTAGGTCATGTGTTAGGGGTCGGGTCCATTCAGATGGATCAGCAAAAAACTCAAGCCATTAAACAGTGGTCTGAACCCAAGAATATCAAGGATCTTCAACGATTTCTCGGCTTCGCAAATTACTATCGCAGATTCATCCGCAACTTTAGCCAGGTTGCGGAACCGCTCACTTCTTTGTTACGAAAGACATCAAGTAAGTTGTTGTGGACCTCATCAGCCAGTCAAGCCTTCCAGACCCTAAAGGGTTTATTCAGTTCAGCCCCCATTTTACGGCAACCTGACCCTGAGTTACCATTTGAGGTCGAAGTGGATGCCTCTGAAACTGGAGTAGGAGCCATACTTTCTCAAAGGCAAGGCTCCCCTTTGAAATTGTACCCCTGTGCATTTTTTTCCCGCAAACTCTCCCCCACTGAACAGAATTATAGTGTTGGGGACAGAGAGCTGTTGGCCATTAAACTAGCTTTGGAGGAGTGGAGACACTGGCTAGAGGGTGCTGTCCATCCCTTTATTGTCTTCACTGATCACCGGAATCTTGAATACTTACGAGAGGCAAAGCGGCTTAACCCCCGCCAGGCCAGATGGATGCTGTTTTTCTCCAGATTCCGTTTTTTGGTCACTTATCGACCTGGATCGAAGAATGTCAAAGCAGATGCTCTTTCCCGGCAATATGACAACCATGAGAAGCAGGTTACCATCACTACAATCTTGCCTCCGTCATGTATAGTGGCTCCTGTGAGATGGGAGGTTGTGGGCCGTATCGAAGAAGCAAACCGAAACAATCCTCCTCCCACTGACACTCCTGAAGGTAAACTGTTTGTACCTCCTGCCCTTCGGGGTACTTTGTTACAGTGGGCACATACTACTCTTAGCACTGGTCACCCTGGTATATCTAAGACTATCAAGTTACTTTCTGGCAGATTTTGGTGGGCCTCTCTTCGGGAAGATGTAACTGATTTCGTTTTGTCGTGCCCTGTTTGTGCCCAATCTAAGACTAATCGACAGCTTCCTACCGGATTATTGGAACCTCTACCTGTTCCCCGACGCCCCTGGTCACACCTGGCCATCGACTTTATCACCGATCTCCCGGAATCTGAGGGGAATACGACTATCATGGTAGTGGTAGACCGATTCTCGAAGATGTGTCGTCTCATTCCTTTACCTGGACTACCCAAGGCTATGGACACAGCAGATTTGCTGGTGAGAGAGGTTTTTCGTTTTTTTGGGATTCCTGAAGATGTGGTTTCAGATCGTGGCCCCCAATTCACCTCTCAAGTCTGGCGCGCATTTTTTGCTCGTTTGGGAGTTAATGTCAGTTTGACGTCCGGTTACCACCCCCAGAGTAATGGCCAGGCGGAAAGGCTCAATCAGGAGATCGGTAAATTCCTTCGTTCATATTGTTCTCGGAATCAACACTCCTGGGCCAAGTTTCTATTTTGGGCTGAATATGCTCAGAACTCCCTTCGACATTCATCTCTTCTGCTCACCCCTTTTCAATGTGTGCTAGGGTTCCAACCTCCGTTTCTCCCATGGGACTCTGAACCCTCCGAGATTTCTGCAGTGGATGATTGGTTCCGTGAGTGTGGACAGGTATGGGAGGCCTCCCACGTTCATCTGCAACGAGCTGTTCGTCAACAGAAGTTGTATGCGGACCGTCGCAGACGACCAACTCCTTTGTTTCATCCTGGACAAAGAGTATGGCTTTCCACCAGGGATCTGAAATTGAGACTTCCTTCTAAGAAACTGTCGCCACGGTTTATTGGCCCATTCAAGATTTTGCGACGAATAAACCCTGTTTCCTATCGTCTTTTATTGCCCCCCGGTTATCGCATTTCGCCCACTTTTCATGTCTCATTGCTGAAACCCGTGGCTTATAGCCCTATGCATCCTCCGGAGATGGATCGTCAGCCTCCTCCACCCTTGGATTTGGATGGTGACGTAGCTTATCGGGTCCGTGAGATTCTTGACTCCCGTCGTCGTGGAGGTCTTCTGGAATATCTCATTGATTGGGATGGATATGGTCCTGAGGACCAGTCATGGGTTGTTGCTGATGATGTTCTGGATCCGGGCCTCATTGCTGATTTTCACCGTTCCCGTCCTGATCGGCCCGCCCCTCGTGGTCGTGGTCGTCCGCGGTCGTCTGGAGTCTCCCGTGGAGGAGGGGATTCTGTAAGGCCTGACACA
>JBBMFX010000101.1:24370204-24406295 GCA_037832545.1 Rhabdalestes septentrionalis
GAAGAAGAAGAAGAAGAAGAAGAAGAAGAAGAAGAAGAAGAAGAAGAAGAAGTAGAAGAAGAAGAAGAAGAAGAAGATTAAGAATAGTAAAACTATCTATCTCTATTTATTTATCTATGCAGATGCACTCTTGTGGAGGGGGGTGCTGGGGGTGGGCTGTGATGTTGTTTATGCAGGACTTTGCAGCCCCAAAGCCTGACATGACTGGTCCCCAGGACAAATACATTTGAGAAACATTGTGCTAGTGGTTATTTTCCACTCAGAACTTCCACCCAAAACGTGGGCTTTCTCTGAAGGTTTAAAAGATAGTAATGGTGTGAAATACTCTTTGATAAGCAAATCCCAAGGTGACCAGAACCTTTAGGGCATAGTCTGGTACAGTTTGTAGTCCATCAGCCAAGCTAACTAATGTTAACCAATAAACTTTAGAAATTATTTGTCACTCAAATTGTTACTGTGAAAATCAACATTTGTGAATACCAACCCTGGTGGTCTCGTAAGTTTTGTGCAATTTTGGAACTCTCAGTATGTCATACTGTTTGCTAAACCATATCCTGCACTGCCATAATGGGTAGCTGGCTAAGGTTTGAGCAGGGTGAGAGAGATTTTGGTGCTTTGAAATTATTGAATGACTATTAGCTTCTATTGTTAGCAGCAGTGGTCTTGTAGCTCCAGTTCTAATCTAAAAGAGCAAAATTTGGACTCCAAACAGGTCTCAAGCTGAAGTCATTAAGCAAATTAGAATTTTTGCCAAACAGTTTCTTTTAAAAATAGATGCTAAAAAACAACAAAGCATGTTCTTACACCAATTACATTTCTAGCCTCTCCCTGCTTGATTCTTTCCGCAGGTGAATGGTATAGGTGGAGAAAGGAAGTCCTTCTGCTTCTATAAGTGAGTACTTCTTGCCATCCAATTCAGTGGCGTAGCACACAGGGGGGGTGGGGGGTAAAACCCCCACTTTTGGGAAAGTGGGGTTCCACCCCCCCCCCCCCCCCCACACACACACACACACACACACACTTTTGTCAGATTATATTGTATTAATTAGATTAAATTGTATTTATAATTTGGCATCCCTATCTCAGTACCCCCCCACTTTTGGAAAGCTTGATTCGCCCTTGATCAAATCCAAATCTGGAAAACAAGCTGCAAAAACAGTTTTTGTGGTGACACATAAACCAACACTTTAACATATTGCAACAAATTCCCGCTCAAGTTATAACAAACATTTCAGCCCAGACTGGGTGAGCAAAAATTAATTATTAATGTTTTATTAATTTTGCACAAATGTCATGACCTACCTGACCTCCCCTACATGTAGTTTGTGACACACAGATACCACTATGCTAACTGGTGTCAGTAGGTTGTCATCAGCCACTGCCGATGTGTACATAGTGTCATGAGATTTTTCTACATGGACCACAGAGCAGCATATAGCAACATTCATCATATAGCAAAATATATCAACATTCACCAATAGATTTGCTGAAGAAACTACATAACAACTGATCTTGTGGTCCAGGGCGAATGTTTGTCTCTGACCTCTCGTTCTTCTGGCCTCAGTAAATCCCCCATTCCACAGAATGAGAGAGAGGAAGAGACAGACAGAAGGAGAAAAGAAAAGGAGGAAACGGATGCATCCCATCAGGGGAGACCCTTGTGTGGAGATGCTGAAGGTGAGTGGAGCTTTGTGGATCTGGAATGTGTGTTCAGGTTAAACACAAACTGCAAACCTAAGATGCGAACAGAGACACACAGACACACAGACACACACATTCTGTCTTAACAGTCCAGAGTTATCAAGTGAGCCTGTTTAGTACATCAATATTATGGGTGAGGTGTGTGTGTGTGTTTGTGTGTGTGTGTGTGCACTCAGGGGTGTGTCTATCTACAGTATGTATGAGAGCATCAGGTATAAGGTGGTTTATACGGCTCTGTGTGCTCTTGTGCGGACGGGGGTTCAGGGTGGGTGTTCTGTGCTGCCCGTCGCGTGTGTTTGGTGAGTAACTGAGGCTGAACTGCTGTTTGATGTTTCTGCAGGTGTTCAAGACGATTTTAGGGATTTTAGTTTAATATTAAGCTGGAAAGGTGAGAACTCCCTGTAGATCATTTTCACCATTATTATAACATCAGCTTTACCATTAGAATAAATGGAGATGTACCAGTTAGTTTGAATCTTTGTGTAAAAAACTAATGTCACATAATTTATGGGTAAAATGTAAAAAATAATGTGTGAAATATGTCAGATTTATGGCTTTACAGCATATATTTCACTAGCTTTTTTGGTACTTTTCTATATGTTCTATAATAATGTTGATAATTGTATTTTTTTGGTATTTTTTTGACTAGCAGCAATGTACTATGTTGCCGTTCATTGGAAATGTGTTGCCACTCTTCATAGTTAAGGCCTTCACTTATGCAAGGACCCCCATCAACTTCGGCATGCACAGTGGTTGGTGGAAAAAAAACGCAAAAAGAAAGCCGCACAACGGATTAGGTGTCTTTGATCCAAATGCATGTATCTCTCAGGATGTCTGCCATGGTGTTGTGGCAACAGCAAGCTGTATTTGCACCCAAAACAGCAGTATACTTTCAAGATCAGTGCCAAGAATTCGATGAGATTAGGCAAATTTGGGCCTTAGTTTATCTCTCTGTTCTTTTATCTTCCTTTTTTTATTTGATTGTCCATTCCACATCTCTGGAAAGAATGCTAGCGCTAATCAATGCACCCCCCAAAAAACAGTCCCTGACCTTGTTTTCTTTGTCCCAGTTGTAAATAGTTGTAACCTATTGAGGGACGATGGTGGTGACCAAAACATAAAAGGACAAATATGGCCAAACAGACTGGGCTGAGGTAAAGCCTTGGTGATCGTTGTTTGAAATTGAAACTTTTGGTAGCCTCCATCAACTTAGCACAATTTGCCACACAGCTTTTCCAGTTTATGTATAAATATCTGACACTCGCTATGCTGTTGGCAAGTAAAGCTGTGTTTTGACACGACCATGCCACATTGCCCATGTTTGGGTCATATATAATGCTGGAGGTCAGGCAGCATGGAACTACGGTCCCTGGATTTGATGTAACAAATGCATTTTCCACTATTTGTCCAGATATTTCAGCATGTTTCTAAGCTAATTTTGATGCAAAAGTAATATGAAGTTTTGTGTTAAGGGTCTTGGTGCAAATGCCACAGAAATCCAATTTGAAGCTAAATATGTTTTGAGAATTTGAAAGTCACTGCATGGTGAAAATACACTACATGGTTTCCACTGTAAGATGGCTAGACTGAGATGGCTGGTATAGTTTGCTTTTCTCGCTATCACAAGCCAAACGCATGAAAAATTAGGGATTTTTTGCAAACAGTCCTGGATACAAAATAGTGTGCAACAGAGAACATACAAAGATGTGCCTCTTATGAACAAAATGGGCATATCTTTGCACATCTTTCCCATAAATGTCATGGCCACACCAACAGCTTCTTGCACATCCAAGCCCAGAAACATGCATATGGAGATGGAGATTTTCAGCCTTAGACATTAATTTCCAAAGCTCCTGGTGAACTCATTATTTCTCTCTTACTGTCCCTCAGTCACCAGTTGCCACTGATACTGGCAGTGTTATGCAGTGTGCATTAAAATACACAGGGTAGTGAAGAGTTGTCTTAGCACAAAAAAATGCCTAAAGCGTGATCGCAGCACATATTTGAATAGATTATATATCATGATGTCTTCATGAAGACCAGGCTCATTTAACAATACCAGCATTTACAGTTGATTGGAGGAGATGTAGCAGCGAAGAACCTCTGGAAATATAAAATACATTTACGGAAAAGGACTCTTATTTTCCATGTGGAAAGTCATAAAGATCTTCAGAACAACCTATTCCACTTCCATTCTGTGGAGAGTGCGTGACTATTGGCCTGATTTTAAAAAACTATTTTTAATGGGTGTGTTAAACACCTGCACTTAGGAGTAAGGTATAGTGTTCATAAAGCCATTTAGAATATTTTCTTCTGGGAGTAGAAGTTTCCTCTGGAAATGTCAGTAGGAAAACAATTACTTGTAATTTACAGTTGTTCTACACAACCATATCAAAAGTCACATCTGATTATTTTGTCAACTGTGCTGTCGTTCCAGCTGCCCTGAATGTGAACACCAGCACCAGCCCCACAGAAGACTGTCTGGTGAGTGGAAGCGCACACCTGGCAGGGGCTCATCTATTTGGCACACACACATACACACACATTTACAGACATGGAACAGTTCACATTAATGTTGCGGCACGTGTCATTTGTGTTCCTGCTGTTTGCAGGTTAAACACAAGCCTGAAGTTATCAGTCATCAGAGAACAGGAAACACACACACATACCCAGTGTCAACTTAATGCTTAGACTGCCATCATCCTCCTGTCCACTTATATGTACTGGAGGACACGAGGGTGGTCCAGAGGCGGGAGGAAGAAAATTATGTCTATTAATATAGGCAGGGATGTAGTCGTGCTCTCTCCATTAAGGTTTATTATAATGTGTATGCACTTTAGGAGACAATGCGACTTACTATGAGCTCAAAAAATGAACAAACAAGTCCTTTTGAAATAAGATGCCATTCTCTTGAACATTTTTGGACTTCTTTTTTTTTCACTATTCAGGCCTATGCAGAACTAAACGAGCTCATGAAGAACCAGGAGGGCTACTGGCAGGAGATGGGCCGATGGGTGGGGTACGAGGAGAACTTCGATGTGGAGGCCGGGCACTGGGGGCCGTCCCATATCTCCTATCTCACCTTCAAGAGCCTGGTGCATCTCAGAAGAACCATGAATACTGGTGAGGGCATCAGGGAGTGAAAGCCAGTAAAAGGTTTACAGTAAAATTTTAAAAGGCTCAGAGAGGTATTTTAGGTCTTCAGGGGTTGTTTTTGAGGACTAGGTTCAATAGAATTGTGTTTGTATTGAAAATCTGTGCTCTTTGTTTTGATTGGACAACCAAAATTGTCCAATCAGATTTTTTTCTCTGTGGTATCTGCAGTATAGTGAGCTCCTACACTGATGGAGCCTTCAGGAGCAGGACAGATTGTACCTACCGTGTTTCAAAGGAAGGTCTTTTTTGTATAGTACTGTAACTGTCATGAAATTATCTATTTCTTGAAATGATTATATTTATTGAATAATAGACCAATCCAAATGCACCATTTGGTCCATGAATGGACATTAAGTTGCAGTCTGTTTTAAACTCTCAGTTTTTAATGTATTTACCCATATCCACCTATTCAGCATACAACAGTTGAGCCTTAAATTAAAAGGATAATTTCAGCATTATATTTTATCATGCCCAGTATAGACAAGCAGTTATTTGCATACATCAGTCTTTAAATCAGATTCATTCAAAAGGATAAGGAGGTTTTTGGTACTGTTTTGCTTACATTAAAACACATAAAAGTTTAAGATATGGGCCCAAAACTGGATGTTGCAGCAAAATGTCTCCACTGCTTTCCTTGAGGGCCAGCAGAAGGATATTTTAATTGAACTGGAGAGTTTTGTTAGGATTTAGGACGCTCCTTTTCCCAACATGAGGTGAACAGGTTAGTCTAGTTTGGAGGGTCAGTGAGGAATGTGAGAGGGAGTGTAGCAGCACTGCCGTCTGGTAAAGATCTACAGACAAATGTGTGTCTGTACCATAAGTGAGCCTAGTCCTGAGACCTCCATTGCCTCTGCTCCTCTTCCAGTGCTGCTGCATGTTCTTTTCTTTTTACACACATCTATTAGCACCTTCTTCCTGAAGATCTCCCTTCTGCTAATTTCCTTACTAAACACCTCATTTCCACCATGTTCACAGGAGTAGTGATGTTGGACAGGGAAGAGAGCTCACTCTCCACCATAGCAGAGAAGATTGCAGATGAGATGGTTAGTAAGAAGGAGATCAGACCTGGTGACCGGGAAGGAGTGTTTCAAGCCTTAATGCAGAACCGCAGGTAAAGACTTTGTTTCATTGCCTGCTTGCACTTTGAAAAGAGGTACATAATTCCAGGTGCACACTTTTCCTCGAGTCACCCCCCTTTCTTCCCATCCCCCCTACTCCGTCCCTTGACAACAGCTAAGGCGTAAAGTGATGCACACAACACCCGGCCCATTCCCCAATAACAGCTGAGACATAGAGCCCTGCATCCATGTGGCCCGTGCATGGTATGCTGGTTTGTAATGCTAATATGGTAGAAGCTATTACTTGTTAGCTTCTACTGTATTAGCAATATAAACCACCATAACATGCATGGACCCCATGGATGTAGAGCTCTACACATCAGCTGTTTTAGGGGAGGGGGAGGTTGTTGTGTGCATCGCTATACGCCTTTGCTGTTGTTCTGGGTATTTTTTTCCTTGCCAGTATTTTACAGTTAGGGGGATACAAGCACTCAGACAGTTGTTTTGTAAATTAATAATATAAAAAGATTTAAATGACTTTTTGTATATCTAAAATGTATGTACATACATGTGAGAATAATATTATGAAAAAAAAAATGGTGATCTGATGCCATTATAAAACTGCCTGTGAAGATTTTATGCAAAAAACAGCATGCCACTTCTTCCCTGGGTTAAATGCAAAAAAATAATTTCACATTGTTTATGCTGTGCTGTATTCACTGTATTTTGAGACCCTCTTCCTCCGTTACTAGCGAAATGCTAGACAGCATCAGCAACTGTCAGCTGACTCAACAGGCTGGGTGTCAGCGTTCTTTTCCAAGCACTCTGAGCCGTCCAGTGATGTTCTGTTAGCACCATCTTGAAATGCTGGGTTGAAACTTCATGCGACTCATATCCACAAACTCCCCTTTCTTTGTCACATGTTGATCTGAAGGTTGACTTGTGTTTTAAACAGTCCAATAAAATAACACTGTCAATATTGTCTTACTAGATTTTTCAGCCACATGCCCAAAGCTAAATGTTCATTTAGCTAAGAGAAAGGCGACATCCAGCCATGGAACAGCACACTGACACCTTGACCTTTTATCTCCTCAGCATGTCGACAGAGACGCAGACCCTGACCCCACCTCTGGAAGTGCAGACCTTCTCTGTTGCTGACAGGGTACAAAAATAGCTATGGGCTAATTCTTAAGTAACAATGTGTTCAATTTCAGCACTTCATAGCATACCAGTATTTTATTTAATTAATAAAATGACATGTAGCTGCCATGTATTTAGAACATTCTGTTTCTGGCTTTCACAGAGAGATGCATCTGAGAGTGTGGAGGCCTCCATGGTGCTTGTAGGTGAGTGGGACAGCGTATTCCTTTTATTTTATCTGCTGATATTCTGCCCCATTCATTAGTCAGTTTTTGACCACAGGGCTACTACTGCCAGATATCAGTTTGGTGGTGGTATGGTATTGTTTGTGAATGTATGTGGGGGTCAGTGCTAGGCAGAGTGTAGTCTGCCAGCTAACTAATATCCAACCAAGAGCAGTTCTGTGGTCAGAAAAGGACCATGGATGAAGGGCTACAGGATGCCGTGAAATGTGACTCTCTCCGTTCAGAGTAGAAGTTGTTTTTGGAGATTCAAAGTTGTTTGTGTGTGTATTAAAATGTGTTTCCCTGTGTGCAATAGGTGCACTGGACTTCCTGGAGAGGCCAACAGTGGTGTTTGTGCGGCTGAAGCAGGCGGTGGTCCTCGGGTCTGCAATGGAAGCCCCGGTTCCTATCCGTTTCATCTTCATGTTGGTGGGCCCAACCAAGAGTGACTTGGATTACCATGAGAGTGGCCGTGCCATGGCTGCCCTACTGGCAGATAAAGTGAGGGCATAGGGGTTGCTGGACTTTAAGAAATGGGATGGGGGCTTCAGTAGACTTTGCTTATGGAATTCCCTAAATTACAATCGCAGCAGATCTGTTAATTATGTGATTCATCTTTCCTTGTTTTTCTTTTGTTGTTGATTTGATCTGCCTTTACACATGTATTCACACACTCAGGTGTTCAACCAGGCAGCTTTCCAGGCTCAGAGTGAGAGGGAACTCGTCGATGCCATGACCGACTTCTTGGACTGCAGCATTGTGATCCCGCCCACGGAGATCCAGAATGAGGCCATGCTTGCACCAATCATCGGCTTCCAAAAGAAGCTCCTGCAGGACAGGCTCCGCCCCTCTGACCCTCAGCTCCGCCTCGACCTCAAGCCACGCAAAGGTGGGCAGGCATACATAAAGTTTTAAAAGCCTAAGATGATCAGTACACCCTAAAACAATAACACAATAAAATATACTATACTGGACATCGGACAATTACATCAACAGGGACTGTTGTTTTTAATGACATTGCATTCAAATACATGAATTTAATATGGAGCTGGACCCCCTTAGCAGCTATAACAGCCTTCACGCTTGTTGAAGTGCTTTCCACGAGTGTTTCTGTGGTAATTTGTGCCCATTCATTCTGTAGAGTATTAAAGAGGTCAGGCGCTGGTGTTGGACAAGGAGGCCTGGTTCACAATGTCTGTTCAAGTTTATTCCAAAAGTGTTGGGTGATGTTGAGGTCAGGGCTCTGTGCGGGCTTTTTTTCTTTTGTCCAAGTAGTGTATATGCCATTTTTGAGATCTGAATGCCACTGTGTACAAAATTAAAATACTAAACTAGGCACCAAACATATAACCAGGTACATCTGGGATAAGGGGGTTATTGAGTGCATTAATAACAAAATGCCATTTTTCTCTTCAATCCTTCCCTGTATAGCCTCCATTGCTAAACCTCCTCCTCCAGAAGATCCCTTGGTGCGCACTGGTGTGCCATTTGGAGGCATGATCAGAGATTTCAAAAGACGCTACGAGCACTATGTCAGTGACCTCACCGATGCCATGAATGCACAGGTCCTTGCTGCAGTCATCTTCATCTACTTCGCTGCCCTTTCTCCTGCTATTACTTTTGGGGGCCTACTAGGTTAGTGTATGGTCTCGTTCACACCTGGTGTTACAGAAATTGTTCAAGACCAGTTACCTAAAAGGTCTGAAATGGCTGTCTGTAGCAGTAAGGTTTTGTTCATTTTGAAATCAACTGTGTCCTAAAACACATTCACAAATCTGCACCAGATCTAAGAAAGCTGAGAGAAGATTTGGGGATGAATTTACAGAAAAGTTATTGGCCTCTAGTGTTAACAACACTAACATTGTAGCTGCAGTTAAGAACTAAAGAAGCAACATTTGGACTCATCTCTTGGCTTATGAGCTACAAGTGGGTTAAGTGGTTTGCTGTAAATTGGGGTTTTTTTACCAAACGATTCCTTTAATATGCATCTTGGTTTGGTCTTAGTACAAGTTTAAACAAAGTCCAATGTGTCTTGGTGGCGCTGCAACAACTTAAACAATGTTTGGAAGTGATCAGTAACACATATGACCAGATAATTTGTAGCATGAATGTTAAAGTGTTCTAGAGCATCTCTGTCAGTGGTATTGTATACATATTTTTGTCTGACAGTAAACAGTAAAAAATAGTTGGGTACGGTAACACATCCAGAGCAGCCACCTTCTTATAATACACAGTATGGCAAAAAGTACATAGAAAGTTATTGAATTTTAATCACACTTATTGTGAACAAATAAAAAAATAAAACAAATCACACATGTATTTTCCACAGACAAACTAATTTTAATTTCTTTGTGGCACCTCTTGATCCAACTTACCTGACATGGGTTTCCATGGTTAAAAACTGTACTCTGAATTGAAGAATCTTCTATCTTCTCTATCTGGTAGACTAATAGATAAATCTGGGTTTGGTGGATCCCAGGAGAACGCAACACACCAGAATGCACCGTGAAACCAATAACGTTTGTTAGAGGAGGCATAATGGGCTGAGGTTGTCTTTATTGTGCAGCTCCATTAAAAACTCAGAGTATCCATGTGAGCAATGTTGTCTGGCAATCAATAAAACATGCCACTGTTTTTTTTCTTTATTGCTGCAGCTGATAAAGTAGACAATATGATAGGTGTGTCCGAGCTGATGCTTTCCACGGCAGTGCTGGGAGTCATCTTCTGCTTCGTGGCAGCCCAGCCAGTCCTCGTCATTGGCTTCTCGGGACCTCTGCTGGTGTTCGAGGAGGCCTTCTTTGGGGTAAGACACACATGTGGATGTAGTCTTGGATAAAACACATAATTTATAACCTATTCCATACAGGGTATCTAAATCCAGCTATAAAAATGTTTACATACAACCATCCATTCAGCCTATAGCAGTTAAAGTTTGCCTGTTCCCAGTTCAATTAAGCATTTTCCTTATTCCTAACATTCATAAAGGCTTAGTCCAGTGGTCAAAAGGAGGGTTTTCTTTTTCAACTCCCGAATGACACTTGGAATAAGCCTTCATAAATTTTCATGTAGGTTAAAGTCAATTGTCATGAAAGGTTTATGTAACACGAAACCAGAAATCTAAATGTTAAATACACCTTGTCATGTGTCTGCATGTATTTGTTTATTGCATCCCCTCTCCCAGTTCTGTAAGGCCCAGGACATTGAGTACATCGTGGGCAGGGTGTGGGTGGGCGTGTGGCTCATTGTCATCGTGGTGGTGATTGTGGCGGTGGAAGGCAGCTTCCTGGTACGCTACATCTCCCGCTTCACCCAGGAGATCTTCTCCATCCTTATCTCCCTCATCTTCATCTACGAGACTTTCGCCAAACTCGGCAGGGTATGGCACAAAAACACACACCGATGCATAGCCACTCACGTCCATCACCGTTACATAGTAATCCGCTATTATTGAGTTTCTGTTTTTGCCTTTTGCCATTAGATCTTCAAGGAACATCCTCTTAATCTCAACTACGAGCACTTGAACGACACAGTTGAGGATCCATGGCACCCAGTCATTGTCCGCAGCTCCATTGCAGATAACTCAACAGGCAACGTGACCATGGTGACCGTCGTCCACCACCGTGCCTACCCCAACACAGCTCTGCTCTCCATGTGTCTGATGTTTGGCTGCTTCTCCATTGCTTACTTCCTGCGCATATTCAAGAACAGCTACTTCCTGCCTGGGAAGGTTAGCATGCTTGTGCTAATGGCTATGGAAATTATGTGGCATAGCGTTCATGAAACTGTACAGTTTGGGATTGGTTATGACAGGACTGGGGGAATTTGTATTAAATTTTTTAGCACCTTGTGTACAATTTTTCCTCTCAGCTCCGTCGATTGATGGGCGATTTTGGTGTCCCTATTGCAATTTTCCTCATGGTTGCAGTAGATATAAACTTGGAGGATACATACACTCAGGTAGGTATCTATAAATATATACATACATATATTTTAATTTATTTGTAATTAAAGAGTACCAATCAAATGTTTAGTATCACTCAGAATGACACATTTTACTCCTTATTTATTAATGTTTTTTTAAGCTATTTTGCAAACAACAAGAACTCATTCGAAGTTTATGAGAGATATTACATTTATCAGAACTTCATTAAAAATATAACATTTATTAGAACTGTTCTACAGATAATGCATTTATTAGACCTTCATTATAGATATTACAGTTATCAAAACTTCATAGAGTACATAAATTTTACTGCAACTTCATTATAAATATTAAAGTTATACGAACTTTGTTGTAGATCTATGTCTGAGAATGTCATTAGATATATACAATTTATTAGAACTTCATAATGGATATAATATTAATTAGAATTTTATTACAACTTAATTATAGAAATAAGAACTTAACATGCAATGTCAATATAAGATCATTACAACTGTCACGCCTAATAAATGTCATCATTCTGCATATTTTATTTGATTTACAGATTTCTTTATATTTTAGTATAATACTTTTAGTACAACTTCACCATACTGAGTAAACATTTTCAACAACATTGAGGGTTAATGCAGACTTAAGAATAAACTTTTGTATAAAAGATCAAATGAGGTAGCAATACAGAAATATGGACATGTTGTGACATCTGCCTGAATCACACTAGCCATACTGTTTTGACCTCTGCTGACCTTAATGGCCTGTGTTGTAGAAACTGGTGGTGCCTAAGGGCCTGCAGGTGTCCAATCCTGCGATGCGGGGGTGGCTCATCAACCCCATGGGTGAACACAAGTCCTTCCCTGTGTGGATGATGTTCGCCAGCATTGTGCCTGCTGTATTGGTCTTCATCCTCATATTCCTTGAATCACAAATAACTACGTGAGTGACTATTTCCTTTAAAAGTGTGTTCAACCTGGAGACCACAGTAATACCTTGAACTTTTCCATTCCATTTTAAATTGGTACATATGACAAATGTATAACGAAAGTTAAGTGGCCCACCAGAGCACAGAGCGGGAACAATGTGAAATTCTTTCTTTGTATTTAACTGGGAGCAGTGGGGAGCAGTGTGTGTGTGTGATACCATGCTCAAGCTACCTCAGTGGTAATACTGGCATTTGAAACCTGGGATTTGAACCCACAACTTTTCTATCGAAGAGGCAACTCCCTAACCACCAGGCATCTATATTTAAGGTATAATGGAAAATTCAGGGAGAAAGATCTTACAAAATTGTTATTCCTTAAAGGGCACAGTTACATGAAACCAGTTGTGTTGGAATGGAAAATCTGAATAAAATTAAACACAATTTACACTGCTCAAAAAAATAAAGGGAACACAAAATTAAGACATCCTAGATCTGCATGAATGAAATATTCTTATTAAATACATTGATCTTTACATAGTTGAATCACACAAACAAAATCACACAGAATTATCAATGGAAATCAAATGTATGAACCCATGGATGTCTGGATTTGGAATCATACTCAAAATTAAAGTGGAAAAGCACACTACAGGCTGATACATCTTGGATATAATGTCCTTAAAACAAGTCCAAATGAGGCTCAGTAGTGTGTGTGGTCTCCACATACTAATGAGGTGCCGGATGGTCTCCTGAGGGAGACCCCCCCCCCAAATCCGGACTAAAGCTTCCGGCAACTCCTGGACAATCTGTGGTGCAACCACTGGTTGGTGGATGGAGTAAGACATGATGTCCCAGATGTGCTCAATTGGATTTAAGTCTGGGGAACGAGCGGGCCAGTCCATTAGAGTAATGCCTTCGTCTTGCTGGAATTGCTGACACACTCAAGCCACATGAGGTCTAGCATCATCTTGCATTAGGAGGAACCGAGAGCCAACCGCACAAGCATATGTCACAAGGGGTCTGAGGATCTCATCTCGGTACATCATCTGTGCAGCCCCTTAAAGAAATGCCACCTCACACCATTACTGACCCACTTCAAAACCGGTCATGCTGGAGGATTTTGCAGGCAGCAGAACATTCTCCACAGCATCTCCATACTCTCACATCTGTCACATGTGCTTAGTGTGAACCTGATTTCATCTGTGAAGGGCACCAGAGGCAAATTTGCCTTGGTGTTCCCTGGTAAGTGCCAAATGTCCTGCAACGTGTTGGGCTGTGCCTGTCAGGCCCTCATACAAACCTCTTGAAGTCTGTTTCTGACCATCTGAGCAGACACATGCACATTTGTGGCCTGCTGGATGTCATTATGCAGTGATCCTCCTGTTCCTCCTTGCACATAGGCGGAGGTAGGGGTCCTTCTGCTGGGTTTTTGCCCTCCTACGGCCTCCTCCACGTCTCCTGATGTACTGGCCTGTCTCCTGGTAACGCCTCCATGCTCTGGACACTTTGCTGACAGACAAGGCATGCCTTCTTGCCACTGCGCGCATTGATGTGCCATCCTAGATAAGCTGCACTACCTGAGCAACTTGTGTGGGTTGTAGATTCCCTCTCATGCTACCACTAGAATAAAAGTACCAGCAGCTTTCAAAAATGACCAAAACATCAGCCAGATAGCATAGGAACTGAGAAGTAATCTGAGGTCACCACCTGGGGACCACTGCTTTATTGGGGATGTCTTGCTAATTGCTGGATTGTCAGTGTCGCTTCCTAATTTGATTTCACAGAAGTGTGATTGACTTGGAGTTACATTGAGTTTTTTAAATGGTCCCTTAATTTTTGTGTATTTTTTCCTTATTCCGTTTATTGGTTGCTAGGTCGTTGTTTGACTGTCGCTACGTAGTTGCAACATGTTGTTGTGGTATAACAGGTAGTTGCACAAGTGTGGCTAGAATATTGCAGGCGACTGTTAGGGTGTTCCTTCAGGTCTGAAATAGTCAATTTTGTGGGTTGATTATTGCTTTGTGTACATTGCATGTAAATAGCAACATGACCAGGGCCTAAAATGCTTACTTTTTCTGAACCATTGATTTCTTTAACATTATTTATTTTTGTAGGCTGATAGTCAGTAAGCCAGAGAGGAAAATGGTGAAAGGTTCTGGTTTCCACCTGGACCTTCTCATTCTGGTCAGCATGGGGGGATGCGCTGCACTCTTTGGAATGCCGTGGCTCAGTGCGGCTACGGTCCGCTCAGTAACGCACGCCAATGCCCTGACAGTGATGAGCAAGGGCCCCAAGCCAGAGATCGAGAAAGTTCTGGAGCAGAGGGTCAGTGGGATTTTGGTGGCCCTGCTTGTGGGTAAGCCTGTCATTGTGTTAGAAAAATTATTCAGGTCTTGAAAGATATGCTCGAACGGTGGGTCTTCTTTCTGGAGGGGTTGCCAGATTGTACTTAATTCGACATGATATACAGCAATCCAATTTTACTTCTGTAGTTGGAGCAACATAGTCCCTTGAACTCAGTAGTCACACAGTATACATCCAAAAACTTCTCTTAACCCACATCTAGCTCACCATTCAGGTGGTGCAAACTTTTGGATTTGGGACACAACATGACTTGAGCTGTAAAAATAAACTAAACTTCCGCATGAAGCCGAAAAGTGCAGGAAGCATTAATTTTGTTCTTCAGTTGGTTGACGTTTTGTTCACTTTCATAGGTTGTATGAATTCATACTGTCCTTAACTTTCACACATGAAGTGCTGGATGTGGTTTGAGGACTGAGTGTAGTTTTAGTGATGCCTTTTTATGGAAACATTTGGGTGACTAGTAACTTCTAATGACTGTTAGCCACGTTAGCCTTGTAGCCAACGATGAAGCATAGTTTGGAATCAAAACTCATCTTGGTTGATTTAGGGTCAGGGGGAAAGTGGATAAATTAGATTTTTCGCCTGGCCATAAGGTAGACACAACCTTGAGTTAGGTAAACTGAGAACTTGAATGTTTACCATTGGTTAGCATATATTGTTTGGTATAAGTTTATATGGCTTAATCATGCAAGACACCAAATAAACTGTTTAAATGACAACTCATTTGGGAATGTATTTAACTGTTGCTCTGACCTTGGGCCTTTTCTGAACCGTCTCCAGGCCTGTCTATCCTTATGGAGCCCATTCTGAAGATGATTCCCATGTCAGCTCTGTTTGGAATTTTCCTTTATATGGGAATCACATCTCTCAGTGGAATTCAGCTGTGGGATCGCATGCTGCTCCTTCTCATTCCCAAAAAGTACCACCCCAATGAGCCATATGCTACAAAAGTATGTTGCTACCAGCAATGGATGAAAATAAGGCATAATTATAATATGCAATACATCTCATTATGTTGAATTCTTTTTATTTTAATAGTGTTTTTTTTTTTTTTGGTAATATTTTACTGCCCTGCAGTTTAATTATTTATTCTTAATACTGATTTGCTGATATTTTTTTATATCTAAAAAAATATTCTATCTCCTCAAATACTATCTGTTTGGCTATAGCTGACACATTCTAAACTTGATATCACACTTTATCTCTGCAAATAATGATATCCACATGATATCACACTTTATTTGTTATATGTTTTATATTTTCTGTTGTTTTCTATTGTATTCTATTCTTTTGTATTCTATTGTATTCTTTGGTTTCTGACTGTGATCTCTGGCACCACCTCTAGGTGAAGACTAGCAGGATGCACGTTTTCACTGCAATCCAGATGGTGTGCCTGGCTGTCCTGTGGATGGTGAAGTCCAGCCCATTCTCCCTGGCCTTGCCCTTCATCCTCATCCTCACCATCCCACTTCGCATGTTCCTGACTGGACGTGTCTTCACCGACTTCGAAATGAAATGCGTAAGTTTCTTTTTAAAGAGCTCATATCCAACATTTTCATTTTCCAATGTATCCTTTTAGTGTTTGTGTTTTTTATGTAACAAAAACAGTCATATTTCACTTTTCCAACATGTTCAACCTCATGTATTTGCCTTTAAGCCTGATATATGTAAGTGATCTTTGTTTCGATTAGCTGCCCTGCATTGTTTTGCATTCTTCAATAAATTTATTTGGACGTGAAAAACAAATATGAATAATGAAAAAAATTATTTACATCATACATATCCATTGAGTGAACTGGACATTATAGCTGTATGTAAAGGTTTTGGCACACCATTTATCCATTTGCTGGGCCTGCCTTAGGGTGCTATAGCTCTCAACAATTTTTTATTTTTTTTGCATTTTCCCCAAATCAACAAAAAACGAACTCATCCTGCCTGCAACAGATAAAACCCACCCAACTAAAAACTTTTCATGAATCTCTGGAAAAACCCCTGAATACTCCACTACACTTATCAATTTCTTCACTGATGCCTTTATTCAAAACGTTACTTTTGGTAATTGTAGGGAAATAGTTCAGCACTCTAGTCCAGGCCGTTGTGTGCTGAACACTTCTGATATTTACTTTTGTGAGAATACACTTCAGTAAAAGCTACAGCAGAAAGTGTTATATTCCTTAGAGCTGACTAGAATTAAGGCATAATGATTCAAATAAGGCCAGCAACCTCTGGCAAGGTCAATGACTTTACCATTTAAATAGGATACAATGTCTAAAAATGAAACACATTTTGCTTTTTCTGCTTTTGTCCCTGTTCTGTTAACACAGCTGGATGCTGATGACGCCAAGGTTACATTTGAAGAGGAGCCCGGAGTGGACATGTACTCAGAGACACGGATGCCCTTGTAGAAACATCCTGCTGGAGCCTGTCCTCTGTCTCACTCCATCTCACTACATCACTTTTGATGTAAAAGAATTCTTCTTGTGTCATGTCTTCCAATTCTGATCTGCTTTGGTCATTTCTTGATCAGTGATATTCTTTAGACAATTCTGTGTCCTGAGGTGGTGAGGGCCTTTCCAAATCTTTCAATCCTGACATGGTTCAAGGTTTATTTTGGCATATGTCTTGGACCGTTGTCTTTTTGTAATGTCCAACCAATTTTTTTCTTCAGTTTCTTTACTTTCTTTACTTCTTTACTTAATTTTTGTCTTTCAAAAATACCTATGGTAATTGGAAACCAAAGAATTCATCAGGAACCAAAAGGCTCCAAACTCTACAATGGCCCAGTGCAAATTTTCTTCAGTAACAGCCTGATATTTTATATTTATATTAGAAAATACTCAGATTTTGAAGATACATAGCACACCTGCTCTATTTAGTAGAATATCTGAAGGTTTCTTACAGCACTGGATAAGAATAGATGAATGACAAATCTCCCCCCACTTCGATGACATTTGTGATTATTGTATTCATGTTTTTTTGTCAACCTATAACTTTTAATTTTGCCGTCAAGTGTTACTACAGCATATAGCTTTGCAGCAATGTGCCAGGAGAAGCATATTCTCAAATGATTAATTGGTAAAGATTGAAGGCTACAGAAGTCTACAGAAGTCTACGTAAATATTTCATGACAACTGATGAACATATTCCAATGATTGCAGAGGTGATATGACACCAAAATTGACTTATGACAACCTTACAGAAATAGCTTTTATATTTCAGTCATTATTTTATGTAATTCCATCAAACAATACATGTGTTGCTGGAGGGTGAAAACCTTTGCAAATCTTTATGTCAGGTTTATATCTGATGCCAGGGCTTCTGTAGGACTCATGTAGCCTCATGAATGCTAGCCTTCAGTACCAATTAATATATAGAACAAGCATGCTGAGTCTACGCTAACACTCCAGCTGTCTCTGTATATCTTTATTTTTGTACATCTATTTCACCATGTAGTGCAATTCTGTCCCATTATAAAAGGGATGCCTTACAAACTTATGCCAAATGCTATGCAGATTAAGCCTGATATATGCTTATTTTCATGTATGAAGCAATCAGGGGACCACTTAATTGAAATGCAATACAAATAAAGCCTTATTTTTCTTCTTTTTATGACTAAGCCAAAGAGATTCCAACCAGCACAAAAATGTTTCTACAAATGATATAAAGAAACACTAAATTTGATGGTGTGTTTTTATTTTGTAATTGACACACATCTATTTTGCCCATCCTTATCAGAGTACTGAAATAAAGAATCAAAGAAAATCTGTAGATGGATTGTTTTTTTCAGGGGCTGATGTTCAACTAAAAAGTGACCCATCATCATAAGACAGAAAACTCAGGGTTACATTTACATGTGTGGCAGAAACTCGTACAAATTCTATTATATTTTGTTCCTGGCACTTCTATATACATTATAAGGACAAGGACAAATTGGGCACTTGACCATTACTCCAATAGGGACTCTAATTACACTACACTCAAATTCTTAATCTTTAATATGGACGACACAAGACTTCAGTGGTCTAGCCGAAACTCTGAAAAAAAGGTGTGTCCCAAAACTTTTGTCCACGTGCTGGTGTTATCGTATGGTTATGCCCAGTGGTAACCCATATATTTACGAGTTTCACACCATTTCCGAGTTTCACACCAAACATACCGAAGGAAACACAATTTTAAGAAAGTATACAAAAATAACTAGTTTGTGACTGAAAGAGGCCGGATTGGCTCTTTAATACTCCTTTAACTCGGATCCGCTCGATCGATTAGTCAGGTCTGAGCCCGATGTAGGATGGGAACGGTGGAGGATTTGGAGCTATCGAGTACACGGTGTAATTTTTGGAAGGTGTTTCTTTATTCTTTCGTTTCTTTTCGAGGGAAATTAATGACCGGAGCTTGAAGGCGAGCGGACTTTGAGACGAAATTCACGTTTGGAGCAGATGAGCAGTGGCAAGAGGGAGCTAGCACACCACGGCCATTGTGCTGGAGGTAAAAAAAGAAAAAAAAAGAAAAACAGCCAGCAGAACAGAGGAGGCAGGAGCTGGAGGGGTTGTGGGGTCTTTTAGAGAGAGATTTCTGATTTCAGGGCCTACTGGGTGGCTCACCGAAATCAGCTGGGCCTCTTCAGGGTTCTCCAAAGCCTAAAAGCCTGAATGTGCACTTTAAGCTCCTTCTCTGGCCTCTACAGTGCCTCTGTAAGTCCCAGACTGTGTCCCTCTCTGTGGTCAGCCTGTGTTTCCTCAGTAGGCCCTGCAGTCACTGCAGTGAGTGTTGCA
Source organism: Rhabdalestes septentrionalis (assembly GCA_037832545.1). NCBI lineage: Eukaryota > Metazoa > Chordata > Actinopteri > Characiformes > Alestidae > Rhabdalestes > Rhabdalestes septentrionalis. The sequence goes on from JBBMFX010000101.1 coordinate 24,389,479, forward strand.
GCAGCCACTTCTCATGCATTCAAGGAGGACCATTTGTCCATGTCATCCATGGTGGTCATTTATTCTCAGTTTAGCCTCATTTGTATGTGTCTGGCTGCATATGAAGTATCTGAATGCTGTAAATATTGCTGTCTCATGCTCTGTCTTGTCTGTATTTGTGTGTCTGTGTGTGTCTTTTGTTTGCAATAGCCCCTGCACTACAGCATGTAGAGACGGCAGCGCCTTCCCCTTCGCCTTTTCGCAAATGAAAATGGAGGAGATGGCCCTGTCCGGCATGGACAACAGTAAGATGGAGGTGGGTTCTTCTCCCAGCTAGGTGGATCGATGGGTGCGAATGCACAGAGCATCTGAGGGATTGAGGTGTTCCCTAATCCTCCTAAACATGTGCACATTGATCTGAGTGGATGCAGTTCCTTATGTTTTATGGGGGTGAAAGCAAGGCTGTCAAGGGGCCAGGTTGTCAATCTCCAGTCCATCTCTGCAGGAGATTCCGTCCAGGGAGGTGGTGAAAGGGCACTTGTGCTTATCACAGGCACCTTTTAAGCAAGGCACCATTTCCACAACCTGCTCCCCAGGTGCTGTGCTTTACTGTGCACTGTGGTGTGTTCAAGTATGCCACATGGACATTTATACTAACATTGTGCGTATTCCATCCACCTTCTTGAATGGAGTCCCTCACAGAGAGACCAGAAAGAACCTGAATTTTTAAGCTACCTGAACAGAATAGTATTTAAGCGAACCTCTACCCATCAAACGACAACGTGATCCAGCAATCAACAGGATTGCAACCTCATTTTCGTGATGGATTTAGATGATGTCTGCTCTTCAGAATTCAAGTATAATTCAGTGGTAGAGGTTGTGAAATCTGCCTCAGAAACATGGGTGCAATGTTTCAGGCATCAGGCAGTAAACTCCTAACCATTAAGTTTAATCATTTTAAGGCAAACGTCTGTTTCCATTCACCACCACTTTGAACACTTTTTCAGAATGACTCATTCCACACCAGAATCTCTTTTATACACTTTTGTTTGCATCTTAACCACTTAATTGTGTTGAAATGTTGGAAAATGGATAAAATTCCTATTTAATCAAATCTGAAATTGCACTGTGTATTGAATTGTGCCTAGTTCTGGACATGTCTGTGTTGGTATTATGCTTGTTTTTGTGCTTGTGCTAACCTGTGTCTGATGGTGTGTTTTCCAGGGCATTGCTCAAGAGATCCTGGCTGACCTGGTGGAGGATGCGTGCTTGGGGCTGTGCTTCGAAGTGCACCGGGCTGTCAAGCAGGGTTACTTCTTCCTGGACGACACTGACCAGGAGAGCACCAAGGATTTCGGTAAATGGCCGCCTCCTTCCGAGCGCATTTTTTCCACTGACATACTTGTAGCATTCTAGCTTGGCTCCCTAGTGAGAGTCGGAAGTATAAATCTCTGTCCTAAATAAAATAGTTCAATTATGATTCTTAATAAACTATTTAGTGACTCATTAAACCACACAATTCACTGTGAATCAATTAATTTGATGATTCCGCAGAAAATTGTTTTGTATCATTAAATCTCACGATTCATTGCAATTTGATTTGGTCAAGAATCACCAGGAAAGGATTCAGCACAAATTTAATTGCGCGCAGGACTCGGGGTTGAGCGAGGCTGCAACAGACAGATTAAAAGAGCACAGAGAAATGGTTGCGTCCAGCAAAACCCACTCACTCTTTAGTCAATTAAAGGCTCAAAAAACATTTTCCCCCACAGTGTTTGGCGAAAAGAGGGGGCATGAGCAGCAACAAACGGGTCAGACATTTAGACACTATACCACACCATACCACATTTTAGTGTCATTATGGACCTGTCCGTGATCTATTGGTCTCTGTATTAAACTTTGTGCAGTCAATAGAAGCTGTTTGTAAAGAGTTGGCAGTATTAATCACATGCATTAGATTACATTCCTTGTCAAAATCAGACGCTTTCATACGAAGTGACTTGAGGAGACACTGTAGGTGCTACAATCTTTATGTAGGAGTAGTGTAAGAAGTGCATCAGGAGAGGAGACGCGCTCTCTGAATTGATGAGTCTTCAGTGGATTTTTGAAGAGTGGGGTTCTCCTGCAATGGTAGCTGTTGGCAGCTCATTCCACCAGTGGGGATCCTCGAATGAGGCCAGTCTTGGGTTTGGCGTGTGTTTGGGGACGGCAGAGAAAAATGATATTCCTTGGGTGAATTCTTTTTTGTTAGTCACTGTTTTATAAGTCTGAGCTTTCAGTCACAATCCTGATGTTGTTTTATTATGTCTGCTATTGTTAATATCAATAGTGCAATGTATATGTTTGTGTAAGTGATTTCTTAATTTTGCTTGTGTTTCACATGGCCAGAAATCGTGGACCAGCCTGGTGTTGACATTTTTGGTCAGGTGTACAACCAGTGGAAGAACAAAGAGTGTGTGTGTCCCAACTGCAGCCGGAGCATCGCTGCCTCCCGCTTTGCCCCGCACCTGGAGAAGTGCCTGGGCATGGGCCGCAACAGTAGCCGAATCGCCAACCGCAGGTAGTGTCATGGTCCTGTTTGTTAATTTGTTATATATTGACATTTTTTTTAACTCTGAATAATTTATTGAAATGTCTGGCATTTCTGGGAGGCATTAATCCTGGCAGACCCAACTGCTATTACAGATCATTTCCACAGTGCCTCAATGTGATTTCATAGCTATGGAATGGATTACCCTACACATTTAAAATTATTTGTTTACGTCTTTATAATTGAGTTATGTCAAATTAAAATGTAAAGAGTACCTTTAGAAAAGACAGTAAGTAAAGTTGAAAGTCATTTCATGTGTTGGCATGTAAAATCTTAGTTGAAAGCAACATTAACCTAGCCATTTTCCAACCACCATTTTTCCCTAAGAGTTAGAAAATTGCTTATTGCTCTCAGAGCTCAGATTTCAGCATGAATGGGTGGGGCTAATTGGCTGCAGGTGGATATGTGTCGGTTTATTCATTTTTGTGACATCACAAAAATACCTAATTTAAAATGGGCTCATTTTGCTGGTACATTTGCTGGCAAGGACTGTACGGACAGAGAAGTGTACCTGTACCATGTTGAACTCAAAATCAAAGGGGAAATGAGGAAAGTTGAGACTAATGTTCATGAACATCATTTATTTCAATAATCCCCTTTAAAGATAACAAAAAGTGGGTACGCCAGAATGAGTGGAGGGATTGTGTGTAATGACGACATTAAGGCTAACCTCTATCTCAGTCTGAATCTCTGTATAATTAGTAGTCAATTAGTCTAGATTTTGGAACAAGGATGCTGATTGTTGCAAATAAGACCAGCTGCCTGTGGTCGGCAGTTTGGATTGGTTTGAATGGAGAGAGTTACAGAAATGCCCTAGACTTCCCGCTTCCTGCAGCTCCAGGGTCGGAAGAACCGCTCCTTATCCTGCTCCAGTGGGCTTGATTCAGCTTGCAAGAGATTTGATGACGAGCTGTCAGAATCAGTCAGACGTGTTGAAACAAAGTAAACTCTCACACTTAAGACATGTCTTAAGTCATGAGTGGAGAGCTGCTGCTTTTCTGAGTGTTTGGTTCTGTTGTAGAGTCAGACTGGAATTTTGAGTCCAAACCTCAAATGTAGGCCTAGAATGTTCCGTCCAAATAAGACCTTACATGTGGCATTGTGGAACCTGACTCAAGCCTAACAAGATCCTACAGATCCATACAGATGTTCTGGCCTAAAACGTTTGCTTTAAATGCTTGGAATGTGTTTTTAAGAAAAGAAAAATACCAAAGCCAATGCCACATATGAATATTAGGGATGGGTCTTGAGAGCTGGTACTAGTTCCTGGTGCCAGTTCCTGACTGATCAGTACCAAAATAGGGATACGCTCCTGGACAAACTGTGCTGCTATCAGTTTTTATGCAATGTGAATGTGTTCTAATTAGTGCTGTAAAGCAATAACATTTTTTTATCTAATTAATTACATGGTGTGGCGATTAATTAATCTAATTAATCGCATTTAATATACATAGACTTACAAGAAGCAGTTTTTTTTTTACCATTTATTATTGAAAACAAGCCTATAACTTGGGTTATGACATTTTTATCACTGACTGAACCAAACCTATGAATTAGGTTCCAGTATATGACAGTTTGATAAACTACGTCTCCCAGCTCTCTCTCACACTATGGCCACAGCGCTGAGACTCCGCCCCTCTGGAGGTCTGGATGGAGAAAGCTAATGAGAGCTAATCCACCTCTCCTGCTGCCTCTAGCTCAAACCTCAGCTCTCCTACAGACTACGGTCACCACTTCCACACACTTTCCCGATTGGCAAAGTGTTGACATAAACGTGTGTTTGTGCTTTGTGTTCATGCTCTCCTTGCATGACCATGCAGCTGCGCTCCAGAGTTGAACCGGGAGACGCGCGAGCATCTTTTCCAAAAGGCAAATATTCCCCTTCAGAGTCAGACTCGGCAAAAAAACAAAAAACAAATATTAGCCATTTTGGTGTTTTTTTTCTTCCACATCTCACTGAACTGAACTGCGCTCTCTGGCTGCTCACGCAGCAGTGATCTGGGATTCTGTTCTCCTGCTGTTTACTCGACACTTTGAACGGGAAGATGACGTAAAGCATTAATTGCGTGAAAAATATTAACGCATTATTTTTTTGTGTGATTAATTAGTCCAATTAACGCATTAAATTCCCAGCACTAGTTCTAATATAGCTTACATTTTTACATATTTGATCAGTGGGAGGAGTGGGAGCGATGCTCTGAACATCTCCACTAGATGATTCTAGCGATTGCTCCTCCCTTATTATTTGTATTTGAAACCGATATAGACTGTCACCCCACCTCACTCTCCCTGTGCAAAGCAGAGGTGATTTTTTTTTTTTTATGGACTTTTTAAATAATACATGATTCCTGATCCACCATTAGATGAACTGTATGGAACAGGGCGGGATCCGAGTTGGAATTTTACTATAATTCAGATGAGAAGCGGCTCCAGAAAACAGGTGGAATAAAAATAGTTATCATAAAATGTTAGAACAACAGTGTGATTGATTCCGCAGCTTCACTATTTGGGTTATATTTTTATTTATTTATTAATTTTTTTCACTACTGCTCGACTTACTATTGGCTCATCTTCTCCCTACCTCTCAGAATAGCCAGTGGCAACAACACGAACAAATCCGAGAGCGATCAAGAGGACAACGATGACGTCAATGATAACGACTGGTCCTATGGTGCGGAAAAGAAAGGTGAGTGCATGGATTTTTCATTGCTTTGGTAGGCTCTAAAGGTCAATTGAGAGGTGGTATGGGAGGTGGTATGGGTCCACGATGGGGCCATGTTTTGAGCTTCGAGTATTCGGTACTGAAAAACATCAAGTTTCGGAGGGAGGAGGCTGAACGTATTCTTATCTTGTATTCGCCAACTTGGATTCAGAAATCCATATTTTCAAAATAGAATTATAAATAAACAAACCGCTAAACACAGCTTTTCTTTTTCTGCCTCAATAGCCACATGGCCCGTTTTGAATTTGCCGTGAGACCCGGCCGACTGACACGCTCCTCAGCAGTGTATGAGCCAGTGGAAACCGGCTAGCCAGATAGTGTCTTCACAAAAAGCCACAAAACTCAACAAATCTCGCTCAAAACTCACACAAACATCTCAATACCAACTCGAATGCATTTTTTCAACCACAAGCCAGCTGTAAACACTGGTGGCGAAGTGCAAAAGAAACCATTTTTCTTACTTTTTTCACAGTTTTTCACAGCTCCTGTGTGCGTCTCTCTGGGACTCAAAGTGCGACATTTCAAATTTCTCCAATAAAAGCCTCACTGCTGGTCACAAATCCCCATCAAACACCTTCATAAGTCTTCTGAGTGTTCTGCTGTGGTGTTTTTATCCAAATTCAGGCTAAAAATACTTGTTTTTACAGGATAAACCATGGTCTTCTTTTTAATGCACCCCTAGTGAGCATTGAACATTGTATATTAGTATGCCTCCCATGAAAGCTGTTTTTTTTACTGAGAAGTTTGAGGCAGATCGGTGCCTGCTTAGTGGATCAATGCAGTTATATAATGGGGCAGCTTGGTGAAGGTTAATGTGTAAGTTTCTCCGGTTCTGGGTGGAAGTCTGTATATTAGTATCCCTCCCATTAAAGCTGTTTTGTCTGCGGCCGAGCTGCACCGTTAGCCCCGGAGCGCATTGGGAAGTTTCTCTGGTTCTGGGTGGAGGAGAACTCTGTGCTCAGGCTCGTTGGAAAGGTCATATTGAGTTTTTAGTGTGTGCCGAATAAATGAACAATAATAAATAACAAATTATTAATTATTAACATTAAATGTGTGGTGTCTATATTATTTCCAACTGAAAAATGATGTATTCCCAGAGTGTACATATTTATCCACTAGTTTTATAACGGACGTCATGGGTTGTAACGGGTGGAGCTCCACTCTCCAGGAGTCTGCAGCTAGACGCTCTTGGTTTTACAGCGATCGATGCCACGTGTAACATGTTTTTTGTTTTGTTTTTTTCTTCTTTCGAAGATTAAAATCTCAAAATGAAAACTCGAATGCCATCCCGTCGAGTGAATACTCAAATATTCGAGTCCAGTCCTAGAGCATTTGGTTAAAAAAATCTGTCACATTAAAAAATATATTTATTATTATTATTGATTTAATCCAGTTGTAGTGCTTAGTTGTTGTCTATCTTCACACTGCCTCTTCATTTTAATGCTTTTCCTTTTCTAGCACACCTGACTCCACTCATTACCTCCTTCTTAAACACTTCAGGAGATTTTAAGTGTGTGTGTCAGCAGGAAAACCTCTGTATAAATACCAGGACCCATGTACAGTACAATGGGGTAAAATATATGTAGATTTTAAAGGGGACACTTTTACTGAAAATTCATTTCTTCTTATCCTGCTGGTTTTTGCTAATTGGTGGGGCTTAAACTTTCTTTACTTCTTGGCCACATCCGCACGGCACCAGCTCTTACCAAGCTATTTATGGGATTGGCTGAATGCATAACTATTTATGGAAATGGCTGGACGCATAAAAAAGACGCAGTTACTTTTGTATAAGTGTCGAAGTCTGTTTTACGGGTTTGTTTTTGTATGCTTCGTGTTTGTTTCTTCACCATTCATGTTTTTGCTTTTTGCTCTGTCCTTGGCTACTGAACACGTAACACCACACACTTTCTCTCCGCTATCTTCCAAATGAGGCTCGACCATACTTTCGCCCTTCTAGTATGTTTCGGAAGACCAATTAAAAAGACTTGCATGTTGTGTTAAAAGACCGTTCGAAATACAAAAAAATTCATTTCAACCCCTCCACCACCTTGTTTTCATTTGAGGTATATCTGGGCTTTTTTTTATTTATTTTTTATTTTTTTTACTTCAAACACCACACAGTACACTCATGTAAAGGATAATGCAGAATATAAAGGGATAGTTTAAATAAAAGGTTTTCACCCTCACCCAGTTATTGCTAATTGGTAGGACATAAGCTTTCATTACTTATTAGCTATATTGTCTTTTGTAATTCCAGTAAAAAAAGAAGTGAACATCACGTTTTTGCCGAACCACCGCATTTGGGATAACGGAGGGCTGTAATTTTGATTTTTCTTTAGATTGTCTTTTTAATATAGATTTGCATAGATCACAATGTCATGTTCTGTGTATCGTTAAAAAAATTGCTTTTTGTGTTGCAGCAAAGAAGAGAAAAGCAGATAAGGTAATTTTAAATTCTTTGAATAAAGCCTCAAAAATTCATGACCGTTTTGCCTGAAATGCCCATCCCTATTTACCACACCCACCCAGCATGTCTTAGTGTAACATGTATGTCCATTCTTGATGTGTTGTAAAGCACAAAGTGCAGATAGATATCGTGAGTTTCCCTTTATCTTTTTGTTTCCCCAGAATTCCAGTTCGCCAAGAAGATCCAAATCGTTAAAACATAAAAATGGTGAGTACATGTATGAGGAAAAGTCTACAAAAATGTTTGTATTAGGGCTGTCAAACAACTAAAATGAAAAATGTAACATTATTAACGAGTCATTCATTATTCCTGGGTTTGTTGATGGTGGATGAAAGATTTTCTCCATTTCAAAAGCAGTGTATTCTGCAGCTGGGCTCAAGTGCATTTATGGTATAAAAAATGTCCATGTTATCTATGCACTTAATTTTGACTGGCCTAGTTTATATAAGCATGATAGTCACAGCATAATATTACAAAACAAGGCAACATATTGTGTGCACAAATGATTATGCAAGTGAGTATTTTGACCATATAATTTACAGCATTTCGGGTGATGTGTGTTTGTGTAATGAGGGAGGGTGATATAGGATCAACACCCTATATCAAGTTGTGCATAATTATTTGGCAGCAGCTTTTCCTCTGGCAAAATTGGCAAAAGAGAGATTTATCTGACTCGGAAAAGTCAGAAATTGTAAAAGGTCTATCAGAGGGAGGCAGCACCCTTGTCTTTGCTTAAATATTTGGGTGGGATCACAGAACCATCAAACATTTGGTTGCAAATGGTCAACAGGATCGTAAGAAATGTGTTGAGAAGAAAGATGCAAATGAACTGCCACAGAATCAAATGTGAAGCTACCAGGAACCCATTATCCTCCAGTTCCACCATATTCCGGAACTGGGACCTACCTAGAGTGTGCAGGTATACAACATTTTAAGTGCTCAGAGACACTGCCATGGTAAGGAAAGCTGAAACCTGACCACAAACAGACTGATGAGATGAGAGTGACTCTTGATGGACCAGATGGATGGGCCTGTGGCTGGATCAGTAATGGGCACAGGGCTGAGACGCCAGTGAGGTGGGGTACTGGTGTAAGCTAGTATTATTAAAGAGGAGCAAGTTGGATCTATTCGGGATCAAGATGGACCCATAATCAACTCCCAAACCTACTTCCAGTTTTTAGGAAACACTTTCTTCATGCAGTTGCTCAGGAAAAGTCTGGATCTTTCAAGAAAACCATGATACATTGAAGTGCTGTAATGCATGGCTAGCCAGCAAAGACCTAAATGATGAAAGAATAATGGCATGGCCCCCCTCTTCACCTGGCCTACACTCTGTTGAGAACTTGTGGGCTCTCATTTAAGTTGTTTGTTGATTATTCTCACTTTAACAGATCTAAATAAACAAGTGAATTGGGAAAATGTTATTTTTTCCATTTAGTCTTGTAATAATTCTGCACACTAATACTTGCCTGAAAATTGTCCACACACACAACAGTTGCATTTCCTTTGCAAAAAGGAATTCAGGATTCCGGTTTATTAATATTTTGCATTGACTGATACTATATTTGTTTGATATTGACATTAATCCTCAGAAAACTCACTTGCATAATAATTGTGCACACTGACACATTCCTGCATATATTCTGCATATACAATAGATCCCCGAAATTTGTGGGTGGTTACATTCCAAGACCACCCGCGAATTGTGGAAAGTTGCCCAGAGCTAGAATGTGAAATACTGATGTTACCCCTGTATAAACTGTAATGTCTTTTTTTTTGTATAACCAGGAAAAAACAGGAATTTACCGGTAACTTACAGTAATAAAAGTACAGGGCTTCAAGAAGAACAAAACGAAAAACAAGAGAACACAATTATTATTATTATTATTATTATTATTATTATTATTATTATTATTATTGTTATTATCTTAATTCAACAATGGGAGCACAAAGTAGATCATTTATAATAACCATGACTGCTGAAGTATGAATGTCATATTTAGGTTCCATGCAGACGTGTTAACAAAATGTGCTGTATGACAATTGGTGCCCTAACTTTCACATGCAATTGACCTGGATGTGTTCATTGGGATGATGTAACATCACTAATCTGAATTGTCCATGTAGGGGTGAGGATGACTCACTGACTGATGGAGCTCCATGTCCGTCCTTCAGCTTAGCAGGGCTCGAAGTAATGCGGAGAGAACCAGGAGAGCCCGTGTGTGTTGCTAAGATGCGAGTCGTTTCCACAGTAACAATGCCGGCAACGAGAGGAAGGCGTCCTCCATCTCACCACCCACAATGCTGTCTGGCTCATCTTGAGAAGTGAACACACAACCCGAATTGTGCTGACTGGCAGAAGAAGCGGCATTGATTAGCTCAAACTCTCGGGTTAACTCTCTTTTTTTCGGGATTTGTTTTAGTTGTATATATTTTTTTCCGTCTGAAATATTTTGCACAATTAATCGATGTCGTGTTGATTGTCTTGTCTTGACAACGTAGTTTGGTAGTTCTTTGGAGTGAAACAGCCTGAAGCCTGACGGCAGAAGCTCTCAGGGAGGAAGTGGGCGGGGCCATTTCTCACAGTGGCAGGCAGGATTAGCCAACAATTGCCTCCCTTTAATGAGCATTTTACTTTTACATTTTGTTCTTTTTGTTGTTGTTTTTCCTCCACACTCATCCTCATGATCTCTCTGACGCTTGAGAGTGTGGTTTTAAACAGTGGCCAAGAGAAGAAACCATGGAGGTCAGGACTGATAAATGAATTATCAATCAATATGCTGCTTATTTTATCTTTTGAAGTCTCTTGTCAGACTTTTTTCTTTTCTGTTTTTGGCACGATGCAAAAAAAAGGTGCCCCCCAATGGCTCTCAAGGCAAACAAACAGTGCTAAGTATCGCGCCTTGGTGAAGAACTGTGAGCTATTACAGGAAAACAAAACAAAAAACAACTACGTATATGGACACTTGAAATTGCCGTTGACTGATAGACATGCGTATTCCTTACTGAGGAGAACAAATCAAGGCTTGAGTTTCTCCTATGGTCGTCTTGCTTTTTGGTCTTGTTTCTGTGTATTAGATGTTTACACCTTAAGGAATCATGTGTGTATCCATTGTGTTGTAACTGTACATATATTTGACTAGGTGGAAAATGCTGCTATCCTGGCCATGAGCCCCATATGCTTGTGGACATGTAATAAATGACAAGAATCGTGTACATGTGTGCTTGTGATGTTGGAAAACCTCTCCTCAGCCACTTTATTGAAAATCCCTATTTAGGCTCCATTTTGGCCCTATATGGACAAAAGTATAGGGACTTTAATGACATTGCATTCAAATACATGGACTTAAATATGGAGCTGGTCCCCCCCATTTGCAGGTATAACAGCTTCCAGTCATCTTAGAAGGGTTTCCACATGTTTTTGGGGTGTTTTTGTGTGAATTTATGTTTACGTTTAAAGCTAGACTAGTCAATGTCTGCTTTTAACCAAGTTACTGCTAGCTAAGTTGCACACCTAAACACAAGTTTGCGGTTAATCCACAAATAAAGGCAAGTGCCTATAGATTTTTTTTGTTTAATATAGAGGAAAAAGGTGGATTAGAGATAAGCGAGAGGACTGGTTAGCCGCCAAGGTGCTTCTTGAAGAGGTTGGTCTCCAAAAATCATTTGAAGACAGCGAAGGATTTTCAGCGAGATCTGATTGCAAGGAGGATTTTTTTTCCAAGACTGAAAAGAATATTGATGTAGGATTTCCTCTTATTTTGAGAAGCAGAGGTTCAAGACAATCAGTGTTTGAAGCTCCAAAATTATGAGACGTGACATGCTGCTTGATCCGTGCTGATATCTAAGGAGGTTTTGAACATAATTTGAACATAATGCTTGCGGCCACAAGCAAAGGTTACATAGAAGAACCTAATGCATGCGAGCCATTTTTTTAGGTTCCATTGAAGAGTCATAGTGTGTGAGAATTTAGGAACACAGAAGACTAATCTCACGACAGCATTCCGAATCAGCTGAAGTGGTTTTGTTACCTTCAGTGGAAGTCCAGCTAGTAGAAAGTTGCAGTAGTCCAGTTTAGAGATGACCAGAGACTGTAGCTTCAGTGGGGAGAGAGGGTCAGATTCTTCTGATGATGTAAAGAAAGAATATTCATGTCCTGGAGAGGTGGCCAGTGCACAAAAGATGGAAAGATGGATCTTCATTTAGCATGACGCCTAGATTTCTTACCTTATTTGAGAGGACGATGCAGTAAAGAAACGATGAGGTCATGGCTAGGTGATGGACTCCCTTTGATGAAAATAATTTAATTCTTGCTTGGGTTCAGCTTTGAGAGGAGATGTCAGCCAAGCAGTTTGAATTGTGGGTCGTCACTGGAGGGGAAAGACGCAATACATTGAGTGTTATCTGCATAAAATAGTTTTGAGAAACAAATGCTGACTTGCATATAAACAACATATTCCAGGACTTTGGAAAGGAATAAAAGAAGAGATACTGTAGTCTGTAGTTGTTGATCTCTGAGGAGTCCTGCAAGGGTTTCTTCAGAATTTGTGTGACCACTGCAGACTTGAAGGTAAATACCATAGGTCATGGCAAGTTGAGCCTTTAATGATGTAGGTGATGTGTGATTAGATTCAAAGATATCATCTGGAGTGGAAATGTGGGTTTGCTGGACATGATCCGAGAGAGAAGTGAGAGGCCAATTAACCGGATGGCATGTGCTGGTTTATGGCAAGCAGGCGTCTTGATGGTTGGAGGGAAGGACCTCTTAATGCCATCAGTCATTGAAGAACATGGTGAACTTGTGGAGTTAGGGAGAGCTAAGGAAGATGGAATAGAGGATGTTGTGGTGTCACGTGTGGGTGACAAGACAAGGAGGTCTGAAGAAAATATTTGAAAGATAGTAGATGATTTTCAAAGACATGTACAGTATGGAACAACATGGAACATAGAAAGACATTTGGTTGATCAAGAGTGTTGCCTGCTTTGTGGTTCGGAGGAGACGTGTTGATCCTATTCATTCTGTAGAGCAATTATGAGATCAGGCACTGATGCTGGATGAGAAGGCCTGGCTCACAATCTTTGTTCCCGCTCATGCCCAAGTTGTTGGATGGGGTTGAGGTAAAGGCTCTAGGCAGGCCAGTCAAATTTTTCCACACAGAACTCATCCAACCATGTCTTTATGGACTTTGCTTCAGGAGTCATGCTGGAATAGAAAACGTTTTTCCCCAAGCTGTGTCCACAAATTTGGAAGCATCGCATTGTCCAAAATGTCTTGGTGTGCTGAAGTTTGTCCTTCACTCGAAATAACATGCCGTCTGAATTTGATAATTAAGATATCTGCAGCAATATTTGATTTGTCCATCTAGCCACTCATCAGTGATCGGTTTCTGCTGATCTCAGCTGGAAACGCTCAGGTCAACCTAGCAGTTAAAGTAAAGGTTTAATTTTTATCTTATGTATAAGGACAAAGTGTTCAGATGCCTGACCATTACACCTACATGAACTTTAATGTCATTGCTTTCAAATGCTTAGAGTTATTCTGCACCGAACTATTTTAACCATGCCTTAATGGAGCTGGATTTCTGCGTAGACATACTGAACTAGTAAAGGTTCTTCCCCAAACTGTGTCCACAAAGTTGGAAGCATGGCATTGCCCAGAATGTCTTGAAATGCTCAGGCATTAGAATTTCCCTTCACTGGAAGTAAGGGGCCCACTTGAATTCAGTCATTAAGAGGTGTGTCTTAATACTTTTGCTTATATAGTGTAGCTGTGAGCTGAATCATTCCCTTCAGTTAAAATGAGTTGTATTTGAACAAAAAGAAAAGGGAAGACTATGGTGAGACTCAGTAGGGAGATGGGCAGCTGTGGCGGGAAATGACTGAGATAAATGCAGAAGTAGCAACAGTACCGCCACCAAACAGGAACCACCAAACTGCCAGTGTTGCCCATTTTTTACCTCCATCCCTGCTCTGCTGCAAACCATGACCCTTGATTTCCAACATAACAGGACACTTAAAGGACCAATAACATGGAACATTATTTATGATCAATGGTCTACTTGTCTATCCAACTCTATCTAAAATCTTCAAGTCTGTAAAACCCAAACTTGCTAGTCTATAAAACCCATATATTGGAAAAATAAGCAGAAACAACCCCTTTTGTATCCACAGAATCTCGTGCATTGGGACACATCTGTTTTTCAGGGTTTGGACTTGCCTCCTTACTTCCAGTGACAGGTACACTTAAAGGTTCAGCATACCAAGACACTTTATTGACAAACAAGTGTTTTCTATTCCAGCATGACTGTGCCCCAGAGCACAAAGCAAGCCCATCCAACACCATTGGGGTGAACTGGAAAGGAGCTTGCGAGTAAGGCCTTCTCATCTAACAGCAGTGCCTTACCTCATAAATGCTCTACAGAAAGAATGGGCACAAATTACCACAGAAACACTCCAAAGTCTTATGGGAAGCCTTTCAAGAAGAGTGGAAGCTGTCGTAGCTGCAAAGGAGGGACTATCTCCATATTAATGTACAGTAACCCCCCTTTTCTCGCAGGGGTTTAATTCCCAGAGCACCTGCGCATAGTGAAAGACTGTGAGGTTGTGATGTGGTAAAAAAATGCTTAAAAGACCTCGTGTACATGTGTGCTTGTGATGTTGGAAAACCTCTCCTCAGCCACTTTATTGAAAATCCCTATTTAGGCTCCATTTTGGCCCTATATGGACAAAAGTATAGGGACTTTAATGACATTGCATTCAAATACATGGACTTAAATATGGAGCTGGTCCCCCCCATTTGCAGGTATAACAGCTTCCAGTCATCTTAGAAGGGTTTCCACATGTTTTTGGGGTGTTTTTGTGTGAATTTATGTTTACGTTTAAAGCTAGACTAGTCAATGTCTGCTTTTAACCAAGTTACTGCTAGCTAAGTTGCACACCTAAACACAAGTTTGCGGTTAATCCACAAATAAAGGCAAGTGCCTATAGATTTTTTTTGTTTAATATAGAGGAAAAAGGTGGATTAGAGATAAGCGAGAGGACTGGTTAGCCGCCAAGGTGCTTCTTGAAGAGGTTGGTCTCCAAAAATCATTTGAAGACAGCGAAGGATTTTCAGCGAGATCTGATTGCAAGGAGGATTTTTTTTCCAAGACTGAAAAGAATATTGATGTAGGATTTCCTCTTATTTTGAGAAGCAGAGGTTCAAGACAATCAGTGTTTGAAGCTCCAAAATTATGAGACGTGACATGCTGCTTGATCCGTGCTGATATCTAAGGAGGTTTTGAACATAATTTGAACATAATGCTTGCGGCCACAAGCAAAGGTTACATAGAAGAACCTAATGCATGCGAGCCATTTTTTTAGGTTCCATTGAAGAGTCATAGTGTGTGAGAATTTAGGAACACAGAAGACTAATCTCACGACAGCATTCCGAATCAGCTGAAGTGGTTTTGTTACCTTCAGTGGAAGTCCAGCTAGTAGAAAGTTGCAGTAGTCCAGTTTAGAGATGACCAGAGACTGTAGCTTCAGTGGGGAGAGAGGGTCAGATTCTTCTGATGATGTAAAGAAAGAATATTCATGTCCTGGAGAGGTGGCCAGTGCACAACAAGAAAGACGGATCTTCATTTAGCATGACGCCTAGATTTCTTACCTTATTTGAGAGGACGAAAAGTAATTATGAGGTCATAGCTAGGTGATGGACTCCATTTGATGAAAATAAATATGCCCTCAAATATACGTAAACACTTTCAATTCATTTTTAACACATTACCCTTAAAGAAAATTTGAAAGTAAACCCATATTCGTATTGTACAGTTTACAATGAACTCCTACAGTGCTTGAATGTAAAATACCAATGTTACCCCTGTATAGACTGTACTGCAATTCATGCACTGGCATTTTCTTTGGTATGTGCTCTTGTTTTCTTTGGTATAAGCAGGTAAATACAGTGAGAAATGAATTTAATTTACTATACTACAGACTTTAAGAAGAACAAAATGCAAACACGAAAACACTTGAGTTGCTCTAGGGGGAAATCAACAGCAAGAAGGTATAAATACCATTCTCCGATTGGCTACTTTCGAACATCCTGCCTCTAAGTACAATGGTATTTTACCATCCCAAGACACGCTTTCTTTGAGTTCTCTGGACAGTACCAAAACATTGATAATAGCTGAATTTGCTAATTTTTTTGTTATAAAAAATTATATTTTTCTTCATAATTTAGCACAAAAATGCTAGAAAAATCCTATATTGCAACAAATACATCTGTGATGTCCTGGTCTCGTCCACCATGCACCCTCCCTCATGCTTAGTTATTTATGTTTGGACCTGGTGCTTACTAACCCAATACAAGGACAAGTGGGCATGGTGAACTAGGCCCGGACGTCACAAAAGCAAAAAAATGCAGAGGATATTTGCGGAGGATATCTGAAATCGCGACTGCTTATAGTGGGGGTTTTATTGTGTATGTATTTGAATGAAAAGTCCCTGCTGATATACAGGTCGGGTCTCTGAGTACCTTAGAGTTTATGTTGAAGGGAAACATGCCGGGAGCGTTGAGACAAAAGGAAAACTGATTTAATTCAGATTTGCCCCAAATTTACCATCATCGTCATTAACTATGAACACTCGAAAGAGGCGTGTAGATCCACAGGGGGGTTTGGATAATACATACATGTGTATTTTAAATGTCGAACCCTGGTTCCATTCATTCTCACAGTGAAGAAATCCGCGTCATCAAAATCGAAACAATGAACCTTTACACACCGAACTCTGAATTATTTTGGCCATTTTACAA
The DNA here is from genome assembly GCA_037832545.1 of Rhabdalestes septentrionalis. Lineage (NCBI taxonomy): Eukaryota > Metazoa > Chordata > Actinopteri > Characiformes > Alestidae > Rhabdalestes > Rhabdalestes septentrionalis. The sequence continues at coordinate 24,406,034 of JBBMFX010000101.1, forward strand.
TGCAGAAATCAGAATAGAATGAACCTAATCGATTATGCAACTATAGAGAAAGGACATAAGCTTCGTCTTGTGTTTTTAAGTCAATAAAACCTCACGCTTGTTTGGTTACAAGCACGTTATAGCTGATATAACCAGATGTTTACTTCTCACTACGGAGGAAATTGGTTGCGTTCCAAACTGCACACTAACACACTAAGTAGTGTTCCTAAATAAAGTTAACAGCCCTTAGAACTATCTCCAGTAACGGTAGTTTGTGAAGTGT
>JBBMFX010000101.1:24406395-24423855 GCA_037832545.1 Rhabdalestes septentrionalis
GTGCGGGCGAGTCAAGTTCTTCCTCACTGAACGCGTCCAAACATGTCATCGTGGATGTTGTTTTCTGTCCTGCTGGAATAGAAAAGGGTCTAAAAGGTGTCCAGAAAGTTGGAAGCATGTTGATGTCCAAAATGTCTTGGTATACCATGGCATTAAGATTGCCCTTTACTGGAAGTAAGGGGCCCAGGCCAAATCTTGAAAAACAGGTGTGTCCCAACAATTTTGTTCACATAGTGAATTTAGAGTGGAACTGTATTATAAAGGTCAGCAATATATTGTCCTTTTTTTACTTTTATTTGATTATGTTCTTGACCAGCGCCCTGGGATGCCGCCCAACCGTAGCATGGCCCTGGGTGGAATGGGCCTGATTAATTCCCCCATGCCCGGCCCATCCTTCGGAGGCAGCATGCGCCCCGGCATGCCTCAGTCGACGCTTGACCCAGCTCGCAAGCGACTCCTCCATCAGCAGGCAGGAGGACTGATGGGACACCGGAGGGGGTGAGTCTCAGGTTGGACATAGAGTCATGAGTGTTTTAGTAAAAGACAATGCCCATAAACAATGTGTACCATAGATCTTACCTCCATGGGTTTACAATGCTTATGCTGTCTTCCTTGTTGCTCCACCTTGCTGGTCTATGGCTGGAAAGCCCATTTGTTGATTAACAGTTTCTGTTGGCAGTCTCTCAAGCCCTCAACAGTGGCCACAAAGCTGGTCTTGGCTGGGTTTTTTGAGTAAACTACACTCAACCTTGCAATGATGCACAGATAGGAGGTTTACCAGTAAAAAAAATACAAGATTTACTTGTTAGCTGGTATAATGTCTCATGATAAGGACTTTATTTTGGAGACCATGATAAACCCAAAAACACTGACACCACCCCTGCAAATAAAGCATATAAGCAGTTTAAGTAAGTAGTTACCAATTAAACAGCAGCATCTTAATGTTTGAATGATGTTTGCAGAAGAAATGTTTGCCACGAAAACAAAGTACATGAAAATGATGTATAAACAAATAATGTTTTTGAGGTTAAGAACTGTGAACAGGATATGGTAGTAATAATGTTGTTATAAACAGTAAAAAGAAAACATTATTTTACATAGGGTTACTAAATATTGGTTTACCAGCATGTGTGTGTGTGTGTATAGTGGTATCACATGATAAAAAAAATCTAATTATTATAAGCTCTCTGATTAATTAGCCTAAATTAATTGCTGCTGTAAAAATATTTACAAATGTTGGCGTATGAGCAAATGAATAATGAACATTACAGACTGTCAACGTCTGTTATTTAAGAACTGTCTGTTATTTAAGAACTGTAATTAATGATTGGACATATTCTTTGCTATGTGCTGTCATTTTCTTTGGTATAAGCAGGGTAAATACAGTAATAAATGAATTTAATTTACTGTAAAAATAGAGGGAATTAGTGAAAAACACAAGAACACTCGACACACCACGGGGTAAATTCTGAACTGCAGCTGCCAATCCGCAGCAAAGTGAAATAAATAACGTTCTTAGATTGCCTACTTCTTGCCTCAGACCTGACTGTGACATCCGAGCCGTGTGTGCCACGGCCCCTCGTCCTCATGTTGCTTGTTTATATTTGGGGCGGTGCTAAGCAGTGGCGTTTTATTCCGTTCAGGTGTCTGATTGCCTTGGTAACCGCTATATGGCGCACGAGGCCCGGACGTCACAGTCAGCTGTACACAGAGACGGGAGGTGCAAAACCCCAGATAGATTGAAACTGATCCACGCGAATGTAGGGGGTTACTGTATATATTATGGCTGGGCACATTTGTGCATTATTATTGTTTTAAAGTTTTTTGTATTCATTTTTTAAGTTGCTTTTGTGTGTTTTGTGTTCTGGGTGCGCAGAGCACACAACTCTGAGTCTCAGCTGTTTTTTGCGGGGCTCAGGAATCAAATTGCATTCAAAACCGAAGCTATTTTCCACAGCAGGGCATTCGAGTTTTATTTAGTTTGTATTAGGAAAATAAGTAGCTACAAATGGGGATTAACTCCATCTGAAAGTCAGTGTATCTGCATGCAGGGTCATTAAAGATCCTGTCGAAGTAATGGTGAGGCGTCCTATTACTTTAGTCCATTTTTTACTTATATGCATTGGTATTGTCCATCATACATGTGTATGTATGTATATTAGGTCAACTTATCAGTCATTATATTCAAGTAGATTCGACTAGTCGTTTGAAGACATCACAGGCACGTGTCCAACACTAAGCAACTTTCGTGAAAGTTCTCTGTAAAATGACAGTTAAACACAACAAAACAAAGGCTGATAACTTGCAGTTTCTGTGTACAACAGATAGTGTGAACGGTTTAAGCCACTCAGCGTCCTCTGGACTGGACGACTCTTTGCAGTGCTAGCGTTAGCCATGTTAGGTAGTGGATGCTGTTTCAGATACTGTGCAGAACGCCATATTGTTCTGTTCTTTAAAACTGCCTTCAGGTTATGCATGTCACCATGCTATCTGTGTGTCTTTTGTGAAATATCTCCACACATGTGATGTGCGTGTGTCTCCTCAGCTGCATGTCTCTCATCTTCTTTGTGGATTTGAGTCATGGAATGTGTGTCAGTGTCATCCAATCAGAGGCAGAGACTGCATTGGGAGGGGGAAAAAAACAAGACTAGTCGACTTCTCAGGGGGCATGGACTTAAGTCAATTAGTGTTAATGCCCTAAAGAAATGTGTGTGTATATATATATGTGTGTTTGTATATATATGTATTTTAGTACTGGACACGCTAAAATATTCGTATCATGTTAACACATTATTTACTTAATTCCAACTATTATTTTATCGCATGACAATGCAGTTTTTTTATTACTCCTATTTAGAAATGTTATTTTTTATTTTTCTGTGTCGACCATTTCACCTCACTTTAATAGGGATACTCGTACTGCTTGATTCTGCTGCTCCCTTATAAAAGAAAAATGTTTCTGTATGTACCATTTATTAACATATTTGTAAATGATATTCATGCCTGATAGACTGTTATGATCATGGCTGTGGACGATGTGCGCTGGTGTTCTGACGATTTATGCTGTCTTGTCGAAAATGCTCCCTTTAAAGTTTGTCTGTTTATATCACTGATAAAGATGAGAAGTAGAAAAATTAAATGCATAACCAGTGAAAAATGTTATTTAAAATATTTATATAAGCAGTGTATCAACTCATGATGCCAATGCTACCTTGAAGCTTATTCAGTTTATACAGTCAGTTTATAACACTGATAATGTTATATCAGTGGGAGATTGCAATGGTTGTGAAGCTATAATTGTTCTGGGGCCTATGCTCTGGACGCTGAAGGTACCTTGTTTTTCCTGGAACAAACTTGATTAAACATGAATGCCCTGCAATGGTTCATTTGCTTTGGTTTTATATTGGATTTGATTACATTAATGTTGAAGTTGAGATTTAGAACAATGGGCGAGCATAAGGATCTGACTTACTTTTAGCAAGGGCCAAACAGTGATGGCTAAAGTATGAAGTTACACAACTAATTTAAGCTGTGAATACCACTTACACCACTGCGTATGGCCGTACCACTTAGGCCTGTCATGATAAATAATAAATCAATTAATTGTATGATTACAATTGAGGTCGATAATTTTCCGGCCGTGATAATGTTAATTTGTTTGCTTTCCAACAGACTTCACTGTGATACATTGATCTCTACCGCCCCCTCTCGTTTCCTTAGGGTAATGAGGCAAGAAATCTCTTGTGGGTTAGGCTAATAGCTAGCTAGCCGCCTGGTGAGAAAATGCTAACTAGGTACACATTTAAGCTATGAATACCACTATTCCTCCAGAGATGTGCACTTCTTTGGGAACGTGCCAGAACCTCGGAGTCTCATTTCTCCTCGTTTATCCTCAGAAGGGTGATGTGAGACGTGCTTCACTCGGCGTCTCGCGCTCTGGTTCGCTGCGGAGCTGAAAAATCTCTACGTCTGTAATACTGATAATAATAGTATAATCAGGTGTAAATAAATTTTATTTAAATGAGAAGAGTCTAAATTTACAGAAAGACCTTTAGAAGTGCAGAGAGCCAGTCTGGTTTTAACATGCACTCAGGTTTATGGATCTTGAAAGGGTGCATTTGCATTATTATGTAATTAACATTACATCAGTCGAAAATGGAAACAACGACAATATTATCATTTATCGCAGTAATTTCTGGGACAATTAATTGTCCAGCAAAATTTGTTCTTATTACAGGCCTAGCTGTTGTCACTATTTGGCTTCATAATCAGCATGCTGGGGATATTTAAGTGCAGTAACCCAGCATCACCTTTCTGCTATTTTAGAATACATTAATTACCTCAGCATATATCAGCTTTTGGTGAAATGTAAATATGTCTGATGCCCTTTTTTTTCCAAAAGCAGTTATTTGCAAATACTGGAATAATCACTATTACCATCAGACAACTTTGTAAGTTTTCTGATTAAAAGCCAGTTCCATGTCAGTGTAACTGCTGTGAAAATAGCCCACCATTCAAACAGCACGTAATAAACAACAAAAACTGACCAGCAATGAATGGGGTAGAGCACAGCATAAACATTGTGTAGGACACGTGAAGTTGTCCACCAGTAAAGCAAAAGCATGAGCTCTTAGCGCTTGTTAAAAGAGTTTAATCATTTATCGTGTGATAATTGACAGTAGCTTGTCCTTCAACAGAGAAAGGCCTATTTGTCCCCTTCTTCAGAGATGACTTTGTTTCCTGCCTGATGAGAGGAGCGAAGTCATTGGTGTGAAACAAAGGAAAACTAACTCTAAAAATGTCTCATGATCTTAACTTTTGGAATAAGCCGAAAGGGAAATGTGATGCTACAGCTATGCCTACTGACCTGCTTTACTAAGAAGTCTAGGGGGAGGGCAAGTCGTTTTTTGAGTATTGCATTTTGGAAAACTTTCTTTTGGAGGGATTTCTCTTGCTTGGATTCATATAAGTTTGTTTCTTTGTGCCCAACCAATCCACTGACTAATGTAACTTATGCATCTGTTTGGTTTTAAGACTTAGGAATTTAAGTAGAGCATATGGTCTCAAAAACCATAGACGTGAAGTAAATATTACTGATGCTGTTTTCTATAATTATTTTTAAAAAATTTATCACAGCACAAAATTGTCAGAACATAGTAATTTGAGAGTCGAAACAAAAGTGACTCTCAAATTCCAATATTTTCAAGATCTAGCTTGTTTAGGGCTGCCCCCAAATAGTCGACTAAACGTTAGTCGATATGATGACGTGTACACATTGGAGGTTACTGATTGGTGGTTGCTGTCATTGCATCACTGTTGTATTTTTTTCGGCAGTCCGCTGCCGTGCTTCTTTAAGCCTCGCCTGGAGACAACTGTTTCGTTTTGTGGCAACCAAACACAAACCAAGAATAAGAAATAAAATCCCTCCGATTTTAATCCATTCTGACAACTGTAATTATATCCATTTTTTAACCTCATGTTTTTTACCTCAGTTCCGCTTGAGCTGCGTTTCGGTCGCTGCGCAACCAGTTGTAGTGGTAGGGTAGAGCCGAGCCGAGCCGAGCCGGTACCAGTCTGTGGAAAAGCACCATTGGACTGTACCTTTCCTTGTATATACGTAAGTTATTAAATTAATATCATAAATGAACAATTATGTGTAAGTCGACTAGGAATATCTTTAGTCGGGGGCAGCCCTAAGCTTGTTGCTAATATTTTTCATGGAAGAAATATATTGAGTTCATTGAAAAATATGTATTAGGAAGTAATGAGCACATTTGTATTTCTCCTTTATTTTTCTAGGGTTAAAAGACGTAAGATGGCTGATAAAGTCCTTCCACAGAGGGTGAGCTTGTCATCTTGTCCCAATCGTTTTAAAAAATGTATGTATTGTTTTTGCTCATTTGGATAATGGCTTTTTGTCATCTCATGCTTGTGCAGATTCGAGACCTGGTTCCAGAGTCCCAGGCTTACATGGACCTCCTGGCCTTTGAGAGGAAGCTGGACCAAACCATTGCTCGCAAACGTATGGAGATCCAGGAGGCCATCAAAAAGCCCATCACGGTAAATTTCCCTCCTCATATCACACAAAGAAGGGAGACTGACTATAATGCAGCTAACTACACCTGTTTTATTTGATCTGCACACACCCAACTGATTATGCAAGCTAACACAGCCTACCTTACCTGCAAAAAATATTTGTTAATCAATTACCCGAAACTGCAAGTTATGTATTACTTTGTCCCAAAACTGCTCTATCACTTTTTGACTTTTCCCATGCGCACCTGAGGAATGTACTAATAAGCTGGATCAAAACTTGTCAACCCATGTTACACACATACATGCGTGGGTCAGAGATGTTCCCAAACCACTGGCCTGTTAAATTCTTCAAATGTGGAAATAATTATCAGTCCCTGGGTAGTGTGGGGCAGTAACAATTACACAGAAAACACATCACCAAAAGATTAGATTCAGGCAGACCTGTATTAAAAAGAAATGCAAATATAGGAAATAATGTCTCGTTTATTTGTGCCCTAATTTCCACAGAACTTCTCCTGCAATGTTCATATAAATTCATATTTTTATTTGCACTTTTCAGACTGGTGTTTTTGCAGTTAGACTTAGTGTATTATTTGCTTAAACAGAGGTTATTTTCATTTTAAAAATCGGAATTTAAATTCACCCATTTAAGGGCACAAATTAAAATGTATCAAATTTGGGCCGCCACAAATTTTGATTAAAAAAAAACTACAGATTTACAAATTGTTTTTTATTTTTTGATTTCATAATTAGCCACTTTAAATAACTAAATAATTAAATAACTTACTTATAACAATATGTTAAATAATGGGATGCTAACACAAATCTGTATTTATGGCTTTAAAGTCAGTGTTTGATACCTATCAGATGAATCTCTTGGGTCATTTAGTAGTCTTAAATGATCTAGCTAGACCAGTTAGCTAGCATATTATCTTCACAGAGCGAAAAATTGAGTGAAGTGTGAGTGAACACATCTTCTCTACACTTCAAAACCAGTGACAACTAAAGCAATAAAAATTAAATAATATTTTGCTATTTCTCTTGGTGTAAATATTAGTTATATTTTTTGCTTCAGGCTTTATGAATATTTAGATTTCTTAGCTGCCTACAAAGTGCTCTTAGATTAAATGTTGAAGTTGTTACATTGCTTTTTGTGTCAATACAATGCACCACACTTTTAAAAATAACCAGACTCGAGGACTAATGAGAGGAGATGTTCTCTGAACAGATGATTTTTCCAGCGGATGATTCTGCTCTTGTCAGCTTAGGCAGCTTACTTTTTTCGCAGTTCACCGCATGGCTCCGGGGTGCATCTCTCTTGGACTCAAAGTGCGTCATTTCAGATTTCTCCTATAAAATCCTCACTGCTGGTCACAGATCCCCATCGAACACCTTCATAAATCTTCTAACTGTTCTGCTATGGTGTTTTTTTATCCAAATTCAGGCTAAAAATACTTGTTTTTACAGGATAAACCATATTCTTCTTTTTGTTGCGCCCCTAGTGAGTCCCGGGTGTCAAAAATAATGGGGCAGCTTGGTGAAGGTTAACGTGTAAGTTTCTCCGGTTCTGGGTGGAAGTGTGTATATTAGTATGCCTCCCATTAAAGTTGTTTTTTTCCGTGGCCGGGCTGTGGGGAGAAATGCACCGTTAGACGTTGGAAAGTTTCTCCGGTTCTGGGTGGAGGAGAACTCTGTGCTCGGGCTCGTTGGAAAGGTCATATTTGTCACATCGGGGGGTGCACGGATTGAGGCGAGGCGCAGAGTGCAGGTTCTCTAGATGGTACTTTCAAAACTGAAATCAAACCTGGCACGCGGGCCGAACTCAAATACACAACACAGGGTAACACACAAGGAAGGACACCGTGCAGGATACAAAGGGTATAGTGAAGGTTGCTCCGTCAGAGCACACTGACATCTACAGAACATCTAATCACACTTCAACATGAACCACTCACAATCCCCAATCATTTAACTTAAAACACACAACAGCTGCACACAGTAACACACTCAGACATACACACTCAACCTTCAAAATAAGAGTCCCACATAACAGCCTCCACCACAACAGTACTGAGTTTTTAGTGTGTTCCGAATAAATGAACAATAAGAAATAACAAAATATTATTAAGTATTAACATTAAATATGTGGTGTCAACATTATTTCCAACAGAAAAATGCTTTATTCCGGAGTGTACGTATTTATCCACTAGTTTTATAACTGACGTCATGGGTTGTAAAGAGTGGAGCTCCACTCTCCAGGAGTCTGCTGCTAGACGCTCTTGGTTTTGCAGTGATTGATGTCACATGGTACTTTTTTTTTCTTCTTTCAAATATTCGAATCTCGAGCCACCAAGGACAGGGCTCACACTAACATGAGCTTTTTGTTTTATTTAATAAACCCAGGTAATCTATGTGGCTGCTGTCTTTTTTATAGGCTCAAGTCTGCTTAATTGAGTGTGTGAACAAAGGCTATTGTTATTGGTCAGTTTATGTATGTTGTGCATGTGATCTGTTGATGTGATGTGTTACGTGTTGGATTTTTTTGGAATGTAAGAGAATATATGGAATTCTTCCAAACCCCAGTTCTTGTAAAATGTTTTTTTTTCTTTCGTTACTCAACTACTAAAGTGAAAAGAGTAAATTACACACACCCACATATGTATGATGTAGGTTAGGCTATTGTAATGAATTTGATCATGTTCCACAAACACATCAGCACAAAGCCTACCCACTTGTGGTCTTTCTTCAAACATATTCTTCATAAGGTTACTCAAAGACCACACTTACTATCATCATCCTCTTTATTAGTATTATTAGGCAATATATTATCTTCATTTTTCAATAATGATAATAGCGTATTTCTTTGTGTGTGTGTGTGTGGGGGGGGTGATAAGGTCAGGGGGCGTTAGTTCAAATAAGGTTGAGAACCACTTGTCTAAGGGATTTGTGTCTTGAACATACATCGGTATTATTGTCGCTAACTAGGTCAACAAAAATCCGTTCAGGGTCATCTCCTTATCTGACAGAACATCAGGCTTACTTATTGGTCATTTTGATTCATTTCCACAGTACAAATACACAATACACTGTCAGAAACCATGAGAAAGAGATGTCTGGCCATTATGTATGTACTTCACTTTTAATTATATGTGCAATAAATCCTCCTCATCAGCATTTTATTTTTGCTTATGTCATTCTCGCATGGCATTCTAGTTGAATGATTGGTTTGGATCTTTGTACTCTCTAGCAAAAGCGCAAGCTTAGGATCTACATCTCTAACACCTGCACACCTGGCAAGCCAGAGGGGGAGGAGGCTGAGAAGGTGTCATCTTGGGAACTTCGAGTGGAGGGCAAACTGCTTGAAGATGTAAGTAGAGGGTACAATGTTAGCATGATTAGGATGTCAACGCATCATTGCATAATTTGTGCTGTTGACATGCATGCAGTGACCCCATGGTGATAAATGTATTAATGTTATATTAATTAATATAGCCCAAATGTTAGGGTTTTTTTTAATCTTAGGTTACATTGTACAAGATTAACATCTTTTACACTGTGTGGCTGTAAAGCACAGCTTTCCAAATGTAGCGCCGAATGTCAAACAACAGTCTCAGTGCTGCCAAATCACCTTCCACTTTTACAGCTCTGTCTAACCAAAGTTCAGCAGAACACTGAGTGGCAGAGTTTGTTGGGACGGGGTCTCTTTCCGTTTCTTTGGCCACTGTAGATCGTTCTTTTGTTTGAGGACTGTGTCCTCGCTGAACTTTTTCAAACCAGATGTGCTTTCAGGCTTCTTACATGCCTCCCGGAGCAGTGGTGTAATTTTCAGAGGGATGTAGGGAAGAGGCCTGGAAAAAGGGAATTAAAATGTCAGTGTAAAGACTCAGGGTCCTTGCAGGCGTGACCCAACTGAGAGAGACATTGTTTGAGCTATAGCCACAAGAAAAGAGGAAGTTCATTTTCTTTTCTCTCGTTCTCTCCCTTTTGTGCCTCAGTGGTTAAGGCGTGTGTTGGATGGGCGGAGTGGAGCAGGGAAGAGAGAGAGCATTGCGCAAATTGTGGGAGAGCAATGTTTTCTGGTGTGGGTGGGTGTGTGAGATGCCAGATGTACAAATGTGATCAGCCCCAAACAATGCAGCATCAATCAACAGCAAAGGAATTCCGAATATAAAAACAATTAACATTTCTTTCTATGTATTCGTGTGCGTATGTGTATGTGCTTGTGTGTATATGTGAGATGCCAGATGGACAAAAGTGATCAATGCACAAAAAGGACCAGCCCCAAACAATGCAGCATCAATCAACAGCATAGGAATTCTAAAAAATAATAACAATATTTGATTCTCTGTATTTGTGAGTGTGAATGTGTTTGTGTAAATATGTACCAAATGCACAGAAGTGGTCAGCCTGTTTCTTTCCTTCTTCTATCCAATTATAACTAGCCTGGAAAGCAGAAGAGAAAGTTTTCCTCTTTCTTCAAAAGCTTGGTCATTGAACTGGATAAAGAACTGTATGGCCCAGACAATCATTTGGTAGAGGTAAGGAATACTGACATTCTCAGGCCATGCTGTCCATAGAAAGGCTTTTTTCAAAATAGATAATGGGTAGAAATAGAATTTTAGCAAAAGGAAAACCAATAGACATCAGAAAATACAGCAGAACATTTTTATTATATTTCCTTTGCTGCCCAAAAATGTGCTGATACAAGGTAATAAGGTGCAGTTTCACAAGTTTTTAATGCCTAATAACCTGGCACAAATGGAACCATTACCAGAAATCAGCTTTTTTATTGCAGTGGTATTTGGATAAAGACATAACAATGTGCAACAAGGCTTGGCTAGTGATGGGCCAATCCACCTTTTCCAGTTCAGATTAGATTCTTATACCGATTAGATTCTGATTGCCGATACCGATTCAGATTCTGGTATAATTGAATGTTTTAATTTAATATTATCATATTTGTTTTTATTGTGCTGCTTGATAGTAAGGTTACATCACAAAATAAATAAACTGATAAGCACTTATTAGAAGAGCAACAAATATAAACAGCTACAGTTTGAAGGCATACCAAAGGGATAAAGTATTGTAAATATCAAAAACACGGCAATCTAGGCTGAATCATTTAAATAGTTTTTGGGGCTGTCTGGCTGACATCGGACCTTCAGCTATATCGGACCAGATAAAGATATCATATTGGATCGGGCCCATCTTTAGGCTTGGCCATGCAGACTGTAATATGACCAATATCCTTCCTTAGAGAAAAATTTGGTCTTTTGTGCGTTAGATGAAATGGAAGTGTTTACATTGTAGGATTGTGTAAGCGTGGGGTATAACTTTGTGGTGTGGGATTAAATAAATGTTGTTTGATTGTGTAAATATACTTATGGTGTAACTGGGATTGTTTGTAAAAAGTGACTGGTGGTAAAGATCCTGTGTGTGAGGTCTGGTGGTAAGCTGTAATTTTGTATTTGATTGGGTGTTTTTTGGCCGTCAGTGGCACAGAATGCCTACCACTCAGGAGACAGATGGCTTTCAGGTGAAGAGACCAGGAGATGTTAGTGTGAAATGCACCCTCCTCCTTATGTTGGACCACCAGGTAACAAACATACACTCTTCATACGCAGTACCATTACCCTGGCAAAAAGTAAAACTCGATTTTTTCATCGAGTGATTGGATAAATCATACTTTTGTGTCAATATCAATACTGTGTTATGCAACATGAAAGGCCTCTTAAAAGGAGCAAGTATACACTGCACTCCTTTTTCTGACTGATGCAGTGTAAAATTGTCCGAAACTTTAGATATTTTCTGCCTTTTATGCACATCAGGATCTTAATTTTCCACCATTTCCATAGAGAGCAAAATTAATGTGCCGTCTTAAATCTTTGAAATATGCATCAGTTAAAACAGTCTGTTTAAAAGCAGAAATCTTAAGTCATAACTGAAAGTGCGATCACTTTGTCTCTTTGTCTCTTTCTCTCTTTCTCTCTCTCTCTCTCTCTCTCTCTCTCGCCACCCCTCAATCCCAGCCGCCACAATATAAGTTGGACCCTCGGCTAGCCCGGCTTCTGGGGGTCCACACCCAGACCCGATCCAGCATCATGCAGGCTCTCTGGTTGTACATCAAAAACAACAAGCTGCAGGACTGTCACGAGAAAGAATACATAAACTGCAACCGCTACTTCAGACAGGTACAGCCAGGAACTCTAAGCTTAAAAAAGCCATTGGATATCATAAATAATAGAATGCTCTACGATGCATTGACATATCTCCAAAAAAGCTGTCTCTTTTTTCATTGCAATAGCTCAAGTTTTGACACTTTGTTACACCCCTACTTGTTTGCGGCATTATCCTCAAAGCTTTAATAAAGAATTAAAGAAAATTCAAGAAGATTAATATTATTATTACTACTTTTGGGAACGATGCCTTTAACCCTTCTCAAATGGGGTGAGCTATGCTGTGATTGCGCATCTCATATTGAAAAAATAGGATTTTCCCAACCCGAGGAGCTTGCTTAGCCATAATACTTTTTGGCAAATAAACAGTGGTGAGATCCTAAAATGGCTAGTTGTATAGTTATTCATCGACAGAGGTAGACTTGTCCACATCTGTTAGTGTTTAGCACATTCTACTAGTGCAGTCACTTGTGCTGCATTGCATTTGTCTCATTCCTTGTTCTGGGCACCGGTGCAGATTTTTGCCTGCCCCAGGATGAGATTCTCTGAGATCCCCATGAAGCTTGCTGGACTTCTGCAGCACCCTGATCCCATTGTCATCAATCATGTCATCAGGTGTGTGTATTGTCTAGTCCTGCTGTTATCCATGAGAAAGAATGATGTCTTTTGTTCATGATAATTCAGGTACCTGCAGAGAAATGCAGGCTGCAACTTGCTGGTTTCCTCTCATTCAGTTATACTTGAATTAGTTTTGAAGGTCATCATGACATCAGTAATAGCATAGGGGTGGTATGGTACCTGTTTGTATCATTGTATCATTAGAGAAAAAGAATAGAACATGCAATACTTTTAAATGAATTTTGTCTTTGACAATGAACGCAAGATCTAAAATTTACAGCATGGTTTGAAGAAACACAGACTCTCAAAATGACTGCACCCATGTTAGAGCATATTTTCTTCTAATTAGTTTACTTGAGTATTCTGAAAAAAACAAAATAGGTTTACCAGTAACAAATAATAGTGAGATGCAACATTCTAGAAAGCGTGAACCTCTGTCAGAGTTCAATTTCTTGGATCTTACTGCATCTTCCCACTGTTGATTTTGTGGCCAGCGTGGATCCCAATGACCAGAAGAAGACAGCCTGCTTCGATATTGATGTAGAAGTGGATGACCCACTGAAGAGTCAGATGACCAGTTTTCTGACCTCTACCACCAACCAGCAGGAAATTGCTGCCTTGGAGATGAAGGTGTGTATGTTAAACCAAACCTGATCTGAAAAGCTTCTAACATGTATACACTGCCTATCCAATGTTTGGGAACACCTTGGAGTTTTATGCTAAATATTTTTGGAAACCTTTATTTTGTTTGCAGCTTTGCCACTTTTGAACAGTTTAAAGATTAATTAGGGGATACATCACACATAGAGGTAGTGCCAAAAGTCACCCATTTAATCCACTTGTTGTGGTGTCATCAGGTGTGTACTTACCAGCTCTTGAATTTTAGGAATTTAAGTGGGGAAAAACTTTGTGTGTTCTCAGACTTTTGATGAGCATCTTTGTTCTTCTGAGTGTCATTTTATGTAGGTTTTATGTGACTACTTTATTCATACAAAAGGAGTGTGTTCCTCTTGCTGTTTCTCATCAGATACATGAGACCATAGAGTCCATAAACCAGCTGAAGACCCAAAGAGACTTCATGCTGAGCTTCAGCAACAACCCTCAGGACTTCATCCAGGACTGGCTCAAGTCTCAAAGTCGAGACCTCAAGGTACCTCCCTAGAAGCTTGTCAGAATGACAGCAGGGCTGAAGCATTTGCCCAAAACGGTTAAGACTTGCTGGTTCCCATTAAAAAGCCATTCAGGCTAGTGACTGGTCCAATTGCAACACAGGGGCGAGAAGCATTACAGGAGAGAAAAAGAAGTGGGAGGACTTGGCGCCTTTACTCTGCTTGACCCTTGTGTGTCTGCTTTGTGTTTGTTTGATTCAGCTGATGACGGACACTGCCGGGAACCCTGAGGAGGAGAGGAGGAGCGAGTTCTACCAGGCTCCCTGGGTCCAGGAGGCTGTGGGCCGTTACATTTTCTCCAAGGTATGTGTGTGGAATAGTTCTCAGTGTTGAGAGGGATTTAACAGGCCACTGGTTTTAATAAATTGATAGTTTATTTTGGTACATTCTTTTTTTTTTTGCCCCTTTATCATTAACCATGGTTATGCTTTGATTACTTTGCTTACTTCATCATGGGTGAGGAAAATTTGTGTACTCATAAGCTGCAAACCAGTGAAATTCAAATGTGTATCAATAACATGATAGCAAGATAATGGGCTTTCCTCATGGTAAATGAGGGCTCAGTGTTTTTGATTCTACTGTTAATACAGGTGCACTCTAGACTTTACTCAGCACAGTTGTTTTAGATTCTGTAGTTTGGCATCTACATTTTGTTAAAATTACCAGCTGCTCCAGTTTAGTTTGTGCCATTGTTTCGTCATTAAAGTTCAGTGTGCATTTGCCTTTATGTTTTATTTCAGTGAATAAAAAGTGGTCTGCACTGCTTGCCAGGATTGACATCACTGAGAAATGCTAGCAAGCTAAGCTGCTAGCCAGCTGTGTTTATATTCATTACCGAGCAACAGGAAAACCAAACTCAAAACATGCTCCCAAAATCATTTAATCCAATACTGTAACATCTGAAAGTGTAATGTTTGTTTAGGTGTACATTCAATGTATGTGAAATTGCAGTGTAAATATTTGTGCAACCCACTTTGTCTTTCATGGTTATACATGGGCTGTATTACATCTTGTGTTTGGGGTTTACAGGTCCAGCAGAGAAGGCAGGAGCTGGAGCAGGTACTGGGCATTCGCCTCACCTAAGCCTCAGAGGCTCATCTAGGATTGGCCTTTACCCAGCACATCACAACCAGTCCTGACCATCAGACTTCTTGTCTTACAGAGAGAGTTCAGCTGTATGATGCAACAAGCCCAACTTTAAATGCTGCAACAAAAATGCTCAACTGGAATGTACATTTTTTTGTTTGTTGTTTATTCGTACATATCTTTTTTAGTGCAGCATATCAACATTGCATACCCAGCCATGCCCCTAACTTGATGTGATATTTTTTCCTTGTCCTGAATGTTGGACAGTGTTTTGCTGGTGTTGGATCTTAGTGCTGTTTGCATTTCCTTTGGTATTTTCAATCAAGCTTAGTCCTTTCTTGCCATTTCTTTGAGTCTTCAATGCCAAACTGCCTATTCTTTCTTTTTATAAAATGTTAAATTGTGTTCTGAGACAGAGGCTTAGAATCAAGTAGTGTAAGGAGTTCTATATAAAATGTAGAATTTGATATAGTTCCAGGAATTCATCTCTGTCGGACCCTCAGGAAGATAATGCTGGTCTGCGTCTGAGAGCCATGGTCTGGTCCAACCAAGCCCGGCAGGGACTTCGGCTGTTTTGCTTCAGTTCGATTCAAGGTCCCCCACCCCAATCCTACTCAGAGTGTTTACAGACTGTTGTTGTGTTGTTAGGGTGTTTTACTGTGATTGTGCCAGACATAGCTGTGAGCAAACAGAGAGCATTAATCTTGTTTTAACAGTGGGTAGGATTATAAGCCATTTTTGCATTTTGTAATTGACATTGAGATGCCATAAATTTGGAAGTAATAATTCCTAAAGAATCAAATATGCACCATTTTAACTTTCTGCCAAATTAAACTTTCATTATTTTGAAGTTATTTTTGCCTCATAACTCCCATACAAAACCACCTGAAAATGTCATGGCTGATCAACTGCATTTGGGCAAATGTTAAAATGGTGTATGTTAGATAATTTTATAACAATCTGCAGGTTAAAGCCATGTTTTTGCTTTTTTTTTCAGGTAAAATATGTATGCTCAGTGCGTAGCTCAATTTGTGCTTTTTACATTCCGATCAGTGATTATGCCAATGCTCTAGTGAATGACTGCAAAAGAGCTTGGCTTATCATTTTTTTTGTTTTTTTAATGACACTTGCACTTAGCCATTTTTAACTTGTATTGCAAGTACTTTCAAATTCCAAGCCTGTGAGATTATATATATTTTTGCTCTTTACATAACTGAAAGTATTTACAAAGTGCCATTGTCAAGCTGAATTTCAACAATTTCTTGTACGTTTTATAACTGGTTGAGTGGCATTTTTGTAAGGAAAAAATGCATGTTCTGTTTTGTAGTTTTTGTATCCATCAATGGCTTACTTTTTGTACTTTTTTACTGGGCAATTCTGTTGGTATATTTTGTACAATAAAGTTGTCCGCAAGCACAACAATCTTCAATGATTAACTTATTTCTCAATTCACCCATGCCTGACCTCACACAACTATTGCCAAAAATCCCATCCTCTCAATAATTGAAGTCATGTGTTTTTAATAATATAAATCCAGTGTATGAGTAAGTTTTATATATACACATATACACAGTGTCATCACTGAGGTACTGGCCCCACGCACTGCCCTCGTTGGTGGCATCCAATTGCTTCACTTGGTGAATGGGTTGAAATAATTTCACATTGTTTACATTGTGCTATAAGGGGCCAATTAACTGAACTTCATGACTGAATTGGGGTCTGTTTCTCCCACGGTTGAACTGAATATTTGTTATGAATCCATTCAAAGAGAACACTTGTGTTCAGCATCGCGGTCCCAACAAACAAGCTGGTCTAGTAATACCTGTTAGCCTGTGTTCTCAGCTTACGGCTTCTTCCTGCAGGTGCTGGCCTGTTGGGCCTCGCATGTGTGACCACAAAGCAGCAAGCTTGAACAAAGTCAACGGCACAGGTGCTGCTGGGCTAAGTCTAAGAAAGGTATTCTGAAGTCAAGAAGAACTTTTCTGCCTATGAAGATACCTAATGTTTACAAATGACCATAGCTTGCTCATTAGGTCACACCATACAAACCCCACCCCCAGGTAACCGGCTTAAATACTATTCGACATTAAATTTGTTTCAGTACCCTTCTTAGCAGACCTTGTTTTCCTGATTGAGATTTTTAACAATTAAATCGAATCAGAACGTATTATCAAGGAACTGAACTGTGGGGGTGATCTGTGAGAGCTGAGCAGTGAGGAACTGTAAGGGAGAGAGCGAGATGTTGGATCTCTGGCGCTGTGGGGTGGGAGAGGGAGATGTCTGATCTCGGTGGCTGTGGGTTGGAGGGTTCCGCTGGGGGTCGCTGTGGAGTTTCTACAAAGCCAGCTGTGATCAGGACTGAGTGTAAAATGGCG
>JBBMFX010000101.1:24436302-24449825 GCA_037832545.1 Rhabdalestes septentrionalis
ACAATTTATCTAAAAACTAACAATTTGTTTAAACATACTTAATATTTTTTACAAGTTGTCAGTAATATCAAGTGTTAAGAAACGAGTGTTTGCATTTCTTTTGAGTTTTGTAAATTATGATCTCTTGTATTAGCTCTATAATATCACAGTCGCCAAATTAAATGTAGTTAACTGACTCATTTGTCCTGCAAAATACATAAAACTGAAAAATACCATTCACTTGGCATATTGAATCAGTTTTTAATGTTTCAGCAAGAGAAATTAGATATTTTATTTGGAATTGAATATAGTTATTTTTATTATTGGTCGCACCACATGATATTTTGACATTAAATGACAGTAAAATTACAAATAACACCTGATTTTTAAAAATAAATAAATAAAGAATACAAAGAATACTTTATAGAATTTTCCCATCATCTACAACACCTATGAAACTCAGAAGACACAAGTGGGTTCACCTGTGATTTTAAGATGACTGTATTTGTATTGTAAAGATCCCAGTCCCCTCCATTCCCCTCCACTACAGCACTGATTGTGTGACTTTGTTTACAGTCCAGCAACTGAATTATATATACATTTTTGGAAAAATAAAAGATAGAATTCTCTTCTCTAAAACAATTGGTTCCATATTCGCAATGCCATTTAATTCCTGTCATGCAGCCCTAATCAACATTAATAAAACCTCTCATCAGGATATTAGTTTTTTTAATGGCAGCGATCACAAATTAATGCATAATTATCCACAAAACAGCTCAATAATGAATCCCAACTGTCGAGAGGTATACACATGTCCTGGCTCCCTCCTTTGTTTCTCTCTATTACACTCACCTCCTGGACTCTCCAGAGAGTTGAGTGACCCAGCCTCCTCCAGAGACAGCTTGTTAAAGAGACTTCCAGCCATGCTCCAGCTCCGCTGCCCTCCGTCTCTCGCTCTGCCTCTTGCTCGAGCTCTTCCTCTCGCTTCTTCCGTTCCCTCCCTTTTTTCCACCTCCTTGACGTCAGCACCAACTAGCAGACTGCTCCTCCTTTCCCCTCCTAGTCTCTCTATCCTCACTCACTGTCTCCATCTCCTCAAGACATTTATGACAGTAGACCTTGTATGGAGTAAGCACTATAAGACAGCAGGCACTATACGACAGCAGGCACAGTATGACAGCCGACAACATCTGGCAGCAGCTACAACACAACAGTTCCCTGTATGATGGCATAGGCTAAAGGCACTACATGACTGTAGGCCCAATGTGACAGAACAAGGGTGGACAAAGACCCCCAGTGCTCCTCTGTAGTGCATCCCTTTAGTTTTTTTCAGTAGGAAAGCCTGTCTTCAACCACACCCTTCTCATCGCTTTCTCTTTCTTATTCAGTTCTTGCTTCCAGATCCTCCTCTTTCCCAGTGCTTGTCAACTTCCCCGGGGGATCCTAGCACAGCTGAGAGCCAGAAAGAAAGAGAGAGGGAAAGAGAAAGAGAGAGGGAGTTCTATAATGACTCCCCTGAGAGAACAGAAAAAGGGAGGAGACCGTCCCTTTCCCTGCAGTCCCAGAATTCTTCCCGAGGAGAAAAAACAACAACAGAGCGTGATCTTAATCCAAGGCAGCGAAGATGAAGGTTTTGTTTTCGTCACACCCCTCTGAAGGACAGCAATCAGATGACCCACCAAATGGCAATAGCTCATTTTCCTCTATTATCTAACGACACGTTCCTTTATTCTGACATTTGGAGCCTGCCTTGAAGATCAAAGTCTTTCAGCGAACGCCGGATCCCAAAGCCAAATCAAAGATTACACAGCTTACCCAAACGCATCTGATCGCCCACCGTAAAGCCAAGATGGTAAGGGCAGCAAAAAAGAATCTAAAATCATTTTACGCTATACACAAGCACATCTTTTGTCATATCCCTGCTCAGAGCTGGATGAGTCATTCATGCTCTTAGGAATAAGATCATGCAGGAAAAAAGGTGGTTCTATTATTCTGAACTAAAAATCTAATAGCACATCATGATATCGTTTGAAATGTTGTTGTATATCATTTCGCTGAGGGTAATCTCACACCCTCTAGCCTCCAGACGATCATTTCATTAAGGATCCTTTGTGGCCTTGATGATTGGAGATATTGTACAAATGAAGGATGATGGTCCTTGCTAAATATTTTAGAGCCACAGATACACCCCATTGCATAGACTGTATATCATCTGTTGACGCAGAGTTCTAGCCTTTCTGACCACAGATATGCTCTTGGTTTGGGTGGGGTACCATTCCCAACCCAGCAGTGACAATGGGGTGTGTAAAAACATCAGAAAACAAAAACACTGTGGATCATACTAGTGCAATCACAGTCAAGCTAACTAGCAAGCTACCTTGAACCAGTGTCATAAATTGTTCTGGCTCCCGATTGGGTCCAGTATTTTGGTTTGAACTTTGGTGTGAAGGTGTAGTTTGTACCTAATATACTGGCACCAGTAGTTCTTTTTAAGATCCTGCTGGTGATCACCAAGCCAATTCATTGAGAAATTATATTTTAATGAATTAAAGAAAACACAGCAACCAAACTACAGAAAAAATAGAAAAATACTTCCCCCCAAAACATTCTATGAGTGTTATTTAATGTGTTACGTTTGTGAAATGATAACATGGACTGTGAACATATTGTGGCTGCTTCTTGGCATGTTTTACACCCCCCACACATGGACATCTGATCTTGTGAGTTCACACAGTGATAGTCTGATGGTAAACATCCTTTCATCTCGTGTTTGAGGCTTGTGTAACCTGGTTTTGAAAGGAGGAGCAAATGTGATGCAAAACCAGCCAAAGGTTGCTCAAACTGCAATGGTATCCAGTGGAAAATGCAGCTAAATATGTAACACCTCCCAGTTATTTGAATGGTCATCCTACCGATAGCACATGCAAAAGAAGTACATTCTCCATTTTCCTGCACATCAAAGAGGAGGACAGAACGTGTCCGATTTGTCCTTGAAACTGGCCCAGAATGTTCAGGGCATCAGGCCCTCAGACCAAACCAGCAATTTTACACCTCCACCTACTCATCTGTCCCTCCTTCCTTTCCTCACCTTCACTTCTGCATATTCATGTTTTCTAAAGATTCAAGCCCTTCTCTGGCACACTTCACTTCATTCAAGTTTTTCAGGTCTTATAAAGTACATGGCCCCACTTGCGACTGGCAAGATAAGGGAATTGACGTTTTTGCTCTCACTTTTGTTGTGCGAATGACAGTTAATTACTCTATTGCACTAAGGCAGGTTTATGGTCGCTCATCAAAAGTGTGTTAATCGTCACCTCTCTTCTTGCAGGGCTGTGATTTCCGGGAGCCTCAGAGGCAACTCCAACAGACTATATGATACATTTTGTACAGCGTAGTGCTAATCATCCTGGTTTTCTATGAAAAAACCCTCATTAAAAGGTTTTATTTACACTTAATATGCATTTGCCATCCCCATCAGCTTTACTACACCCCTACTGTGCAGCTCCACCTGACTGGAGTACAGCTAGAGACTGTTTATGCATTATGTTTGTATACCATCATCTAGCTCTTCACCAAAGGTTAGTTTATGACCAGAGCTACTCTCAGCTGGAGAGTAATGGACGGTGGACAACCGTCAACCTAGCAGTGAAGTAACATACTCCAGAAGTGGAAAGAAATTGTGCAAAAAACAAGCTAAACCTTGTTAATGTAGACCTATATAGTAGGCGGTAGGTGTTACTAATGAGGTTTTCGTGGGTGGAAGCACAAAGTAGGGGTTTCGAACAAAGTAGTCAGTTTCCATATTTAGCTATCATTTCTTTTTTTAAAGTAGTCTGCTCATCTCCGTCCTGGGATTCATGTTGAGAGGATCACAGCAGGTGCTGCTCCCTCAATAAATGTGTCCCTAACAAACTGGTCGTCCATATGGTCATGTTTGTGTTCTCCTACAAGCCTCCTGGAACACTGTGGCCCTGGGAAGATGAAAAGGTTGCATATATGCATGAACGGAGGTATATGCTTGCAAACTGACAATGCAGAGGGCACCAGGAATGGCTGGGATTCAAACCTGCGCGGGTATGAAAGTGCCAAGCTTTTACCTGGCAAAAGCTACAAGCTTTTCATTGTGATGCTGCCTCAAAGTGCCTCAAAAAAACTCTCGCATATCCTTTTTGTCCCTGAAGAAAGAAAATCCCTGTGTGACTTTCTTTTGCCAAAAAACTCATTTTAACATTCACTTTTGGAAGAAGACCATGTCTTTCAAACTGATATATGTAAATGGGATCTGTTCCCACTGGCTGTCCCCTATTGGACCTCATTCAAGCAGCTGCCAAAACGGGGGATTTGGAGCAAATGAGACATACAAAATGGATAATCGTGTGTAAATGTGTTAATGGTTGGTGACATCACAATAGATTTTACAGCTTCATCTCCATGCATGGCCTGCATGGACTGGATAATGCAATGGTTTGCTTTGAAAATGTTAAGATTCAATCACCAAACCACCTTTAAAAAAAGTTTTTTTCCTTAATACGGGTCCCCAAGAAAGTGTTATGTTCGTGCTGACAATCAAATAAATCACTGGAGATTAAAGAGAATGAGAAAGTATGTGAGAAAAAAACTGAAACAAAGAAGAAAAAGAGAACAGAGAGATGAAAACAAGGACGGAGGCGGCTCACCTGAGTCAGAGCTGGCTGATGCAACTGGCATTTTTGGAGTCTTGGGACGTCAACCCTTTCTAAAGCTTTTTGTCAGAAGAAATGAGAGAGAGAGAGAGAGAGAGAGAGAGAGAGAGAGAGAGAGAGAGAGAAAGCAGTGATTTATTATGCAACACATTTTCATTGAAAGATCAAATGCAATACTGCTCTCTTATCCCTAATTCCCTCACTAGTCAGGCTAACCCTTCAAGACCTCCCCGTGGGGTTTACGCCTCAACAGCTCGGTGAATCAACTGGAGAAATTCTCTGAGAAGTTCAGACTCAAACGAACCAGCATCTTTCTGTTGGCTGCAACATAAATGAGATGTCCCATTAATGAACTCAAAAATTAGTTTTTATGAGTTTAAAAAGTCAAATTTACACAATTTTTCAGATGTCTGGACCTCAAATATTGCTTCTTTAGGTTTGCAGTGATATCTAAAGTTGCAAACACACACTGGAAATCAACAACCAACCAAAGAGCCCAAACAACTTCCATATAAATTACATAACCAACTGTCCTCTCCACCTGCTCAAAACATATCCAGATTTTCATTAAGGCACTGCAGATTTGTGGATGTGGTTAAGGCGCCATGTCAGGATTGAATTTTAGTTCCTGAATTTTAGTTGCAAGAAATTTGACATGATGTGTTTTTTGTTGCAATTTCTATTAACTAAATATACAAATAAAACAACCATATAACCAAAGAAATAGACATTAATTTGTAAACTCTGAGTTCAGAGAAGTTTATCCTCAGCAGGGACCATCACAGTGGTGTCAAAGTACTTTAGTTCCTCAGTTAGTTGCCATGGCAGTGCTGATCTATACATAGAACATGCCGGCCAAGCTGACCAGTATGGAAACAAAAGAGAGAATGGGGCACACATGCTGACCCAACATCCTTCATCAACACTGCACTTTTACTCAGTCTGGAAGGTATATTGTGTATGTATCTGCTGAAAACAACATGGTCCATTAATTTGCCTTTAAAATCAATAAACAATAAGAAAAGTCAAGTCACTTCTTACCCTAGTCTTATGGATTAAACTTGAAAGACATTCTCTGTCTTAGGGTGAGAAGACTGTCGGTAGAAATTCACAATTTGTAGTCACACATACTAAATGCAATTCAGGACCAGACCCACTTCTAAAAATGTGAATAAGTTCAGCGAATGTTTGTAAAAAGGGAACATCCTGGAGTATTGTTATTGGCAGTGGCAAACTGGCTTTCAGTTGATTTATAAAAATAAAACTAACTTTGTGCTAGCACCTCATGGTATTTCTAACAGTATGTTATAGTAAAAACCTATTTTTGGTTTGTTCTTGAATAAACACACATCTGAGTCTTGTAAAAAACTCCACGTTTGAAATGCATGAAACAGATGTTAGCATTTTTTTAAACATGTGTGATTTAATTTTACAGTGACTCCCTCAGTAAAGAATCCTGACATGAAGCCACTGCCATTTTCCATTTCGAACAACTGGGAGAAGCTTAGTTATATTGTCATAATATATAAAAACCTCTAGAAGGCCTACAGCAATCTATACCTTTAATTAAGGGCTGATTCCGTACAAGTAGCTGATTCCATCACTAATTATGTTGGTAGGTAGTCCAAAGCATAAGGCTTCTGTCCAGCTTCTCAAGGCCAAACCATTGGGAAAGTTCACTTGGTCCATCTATCTAATTGTCAATATTCCATCAGTCATTTCTAGATTTTAAGCCTTTTGTTTCCAAAACTAATGATTTTTTAAATAGAACAAGCGTGACAATTCTATTCAATGAAAGTGAATGTAAAAATTACACAAAGGTATTTTTCAGCTTTCAAAATTGATTTGGAACAGACAGAAAGCGTTGGGGTTCCCCTTTCTGGTCAACGGGTAATGAGCTATGCAATAAAGACTTTTAAAATACTCCTTAATGAATGACCTTTCACAGATGCCTGGATCACAAGATTTCATTCAGCCTCTATAGAGCCTCTGTAACCTCCACCCATGCATTGACTGCTTTGCCGGGATGAAGAATCAAACGCTCATTAGTGTGTGGTGAGCTGAGCCTTTAACCCACAGCCGAACAAGAGGGATGTTGCACATTTGCTCTAAATGGGCCGAACTCTTGCACACATTCTCACTCATGGGACCTCCATGTCTGAGTGCAGATAATTTGAGCATGGCACCAGTGCTTCGAACTTTGCTACCTAATTTTAGAAATATAAACATCCATGAAGTATTGGTTTGCTGAAATTTTTTTATGTAGTCTATGCTGCATCCAAGACGCAGCTTTGTACAACTAAAACAGAGCATGGCTGTTTGTGTAACTGTGTGGTGCTAAATTCACGAGGGATCATCAAAAATGGTCTAGCAGCTGATCATGAGTTAATAGCACTTTATAAACACTTAATAATTGGGTCTATTTTGAGGCCTATTTTTGATTATGTGTGTATAATCCACTCTTTACCCTGCCAATCAGTTTGCAGCCCAGTTGTGAGCCAACACGTAATTGCTAATAAGACAAATGTTTAGTATTATGAGCCTTGTAGTATGTAGAACATTTGAGGTTTTCACATGCAGTTCGTTCATGATGAATTCTCTGGGATACTAGACTGGCCTAGACTCTTGATCTTGAGTGTTGGGGTTACGAGGACAATATAAATCAGTGAAATCATGTGGGGAGTCTTTCACATTTTCAAAATGGGCTAGGATAAGGCTATGTTTTACAGGCCAGGCATAAATCGTTGTAGGTTATATTGCAGATGTGGCTTTCTGAGTTATGAATGGTGCAAAGTATGCACCATCCACATGGGCAAAACTCTGGTGGTCATCTAGTGCTCAAATGTGCTCATAATTAGTTTTATTCTTTTTTTCACAGGCCGCCAGGGGCGGTGCATCAGCAAAGAGGATGACTAATACCAACAAGGTCATGAGGAACAGGAGTATCCTGAAGTGAAGCTGGTGTGGCTCTAGGGAGCACAGCTGAACTGACTGCAGTAGGGGAGGCAACAGTATATCTGTGGAATCTGAAGACTGAAGGTCCATGTCAAGTAGCCTCTGCAAGGACCCCTATCAGGGAACAAGCAGAGTTACAACAAAGCGGCCAGACAGACTTGCACTAGTGGTACTGCAGTGTGAAAGCCTACAGCTCAGCAGAGAAGCCCCTTCAGCCCTGTCATGGAAGCAAACAAATTATTGGCCTGTTCCATCGGCTGGCCTTGTCAGTTCAGAGAGTTTACAAGATGCAGCGATGAATATCCTGGTTAATGGAAAATAAATCCACTTCAATAGACTGATTTGATTTGTAAGACATCAGAAAGATGAATGTATGCAATGTACACAGACATTTAGCTGGGGTATTCATCAATAGAAATGATGTCCCATTTAAATCCCACTCCTGGAGCCAAGAATAAATGGAAGGCACCAAGATCCACTCTGTACAGCAGTGTACAACTGTCAAAAATCATTTTCCCTATCTATTGTCTCTGGCATTGTGGAAATTCTACAGGGCTGCCAGCTGATGGGGAATCCAAGGCCAAACCATATGCAGTTGCAACACTTGACCTCCCAGATTAGAAAAAAGGATCTTCCTGAGCACGAGCTGTCGCTCAGTAGTCAAAAGAGTAGCTGAAAAAAATATCCTATAAGCCCAAAGCATTCTGTTTCTCTGATGCAAGGACCTAATGCCTGCTTTAGCCTTGAACCAAATTGTCAGTCAGGTATTGGAGAGAAACCCCTCAATAATTTCTTTAGCTGCCTAAGCGTACCTGAGTCATTTATACTTCAAAATGACCATGAGTCAGAAGCCAAATCCCTGGAAATGCAGCTCAAGGCCTGAAGTTAGAAATCAAGGAGGCTGTAGATTGGAGAAAAGGGCTCAATGGGGGGAGAGCAATGAGAAAATTTTGTGCAACAAAATAAGTGAAGCCCCATACGTATTCACAGCATTTCATCTGCAGCGTAGGTTGGAGAAAATCATCTCATGTGAGGAAGCCCTCAGTGTTGCACACACGCATTTGCTAGAGGCATGTTCTCCAAGGGAGCCGAGGATCAAAGGCTAGTCAAGCAAATTCTGAGGCAGTGATGGACAGAAGGGGTGATCAATAAGATCTAGACCTGCACACACACACACACACACACAAACACAAACACACACACAAGGAGTATCTAATTTTCTTTGCAAAAGAACAGTTTGCTTTGAAGCTGTACCTATGGTCACCCTGTCAAATGCCAAAAAGCCACCTAGAGGGATATAAAGCCCCTCAGCACTCGGCTGTGTAGAAGCGGTACGAGCTGGACAGACATTTGTGATCCTGAACTAATCCAAACATCAGTACCTGACCTCACTAACGTGCTCTTGAGTAAATATGAACAAATCCATCATTCCAACATCTAATCTTCCCTTTCCTGGAGAGTAGAAGCTGTAACTGTAGCAAAGGTGGAGGGGGTTCCTGTTAATACCCTTGATTTCACAGGGAACTGTTGGATCATTTTCTGTTTCTGTGACACACACATCTGAAGTATCAAACTCTGAATTCCAAATACTGAGCAGATGTGTGGAGCTGGAACTCTGGGGGGCTTTGCATAGTGCAGTTATTACATCACACTACAATTAGCTTCACTGTATCAGCAGCCACAGATGCTCAGATGCAAAGTGTACATCAAGTGCCTTGCTGGAGATGACCACTTCAGTTCCTCCTGTTTCCCCTCTCCCTCTCCCATTCACTCAGTCCCTCATTTCCCTCCCTCTCTTCCTCCTCTTAGATTGATCTGTTCTGGCATGGATATTGTGACATCAAGCTTCCTGTGGCGACACACAACCCAGCAATCACCAAGACAGAAAGCACAGCTGTGTGTGTGCATGCCGGGGATTGTTGTGGGGGTATGTGTCGATGTATGTGTGTGTCTAAAGCTCCACAGAGGATGGGGGTTGATGTTCTATGGACCTATGAACTGAATTTGAACCAACATGAGTTTCCCCTGCAGCTTTGAAAGAGGTCACTGAATGGCTAACCATTCAAATTCCCTTTCTTTGCAGTCTTAGCATCTCCTGTATCAGCTGAGATCCCTCATGGTTCTCATCTGAACAAAACTGGAGTGCACAGACAACAATATTTGACCTTGGATTTTTATTTGCCCAGCATGCAATATCAATCCACTGACGCCATCATTGTGTGATTACTCGGACACCGTCGTGTTCAAGATGCTGCCCATCATCCCACAGAGTGGTGGACCAAATTTCATAATGACGGTTCCATACGAAGTCACTGAGATTCCTTGGTCAACGTGGAGACATATCCTTCACCAGGCAAATATTTCTTTCTGTGTTCTCAAAAAGAAAATTGGGAATCTTGTTGCTTTCCTTACTGATCTTCTAACTGATATCAGATGATTCATTAGAGAAATGTATTTTATGTTTCTGTATCATGCACATGACTCAAATTTAGCCATTTTATTTACCATCCAAACCCATCAGTGAATGCTGTTTACATCTTAACCCCTGTATGAAGAAATCACCAACATTTCTCTAACTACTTAAACTGAAGTTTATTTCATTTTTACATTGAAGTCCTAAATAACATCAACAAGTTTACTACACCTTAATGAAAAGCTAAGCAGGCTGAATGAGCTTTTGAAATGTATGTTTTATGAAAGCAATTTGGGTTAATTGGATAAGGATTGAGTTCAACCAAGTCTGAAAACCAATTTGTTCAATTTTACAGCTAGTCATATTGTGTCCTAAACCATGAACACAAGTCTGTTCTCCCATAATAAAGAGCTGGATGCAGTTTGAGCAGGATGAGAGATGGAAAATATGGAAAATATTTTGGATGACTACTGCAATCAACTCTAATTTTGAATCATTTCATTAGAATGTACTGGTCTGTCTGAAATGCAGTGTTAATTGAGATTGCCCATTTACTGCCCCAGGACCACATCCAACAGACAATTTAAGACTGGACAAATTCCGTACACAAATCCCACTAAGCGCCCTTAGGTACCCAACAGCATGGTGACACGAGCTTCGTCGCCCACGGCTACAAACACCCAAACAGGGTCCTAATCCACAGGCTCTAAAGCGCCTGACGTGCTGCCCGACTACAAATAGCCCTCCGGCCTCCCACAGGTTTGCTTTCTCATTACGTTACAGGAGGAAAACGGTCGTATCCAAGACAACCGTGATATCTCTCTCTCTCTCTCTCTCTCTCTCTCTCTCTCTCTCTCGCTCTCACTCCCTCCTTTTATCCCCCCCATTTTGTGCCGCTTCACCATGGCAACAGGAAGAATTGCATAAAATAGTTATAAGCCAGTGTGATTACTGAAGAGTGGATGTGGTGGAGATTTAAAATTCTTGCTTTCGGTGCTGATCTCTCAGCCTCTGTATTGTTCCATTATTTAAGTGTAACTGCGTAAACGAACTGATGGAAGAAGGCAAATATGGCAAATGACTAATTACAGGCAAAGGCCATCCAAAGACCACCTGGCCTGACTGATCAAATTATCAAATGGCCTGACTGCCAGCTAACAAGCTGCCAGGATATCAGGGGTGCAATCCCTGGGACACTGGTACTAGGGGTCCAGGTGCCCAAAGATTAGAAATAAAACATGCACATATTATAATTCAGTATGCATGCAGCTAAGTAGTGCACATTCAATTCTAAGTGCTGCACATTCAATTCTATAAAGGCTCAGTTCATTTTCAGTTCATTTCTATGGCCGTCATACAGTTGCTTCTTTAGTTTAGAACTGGAGCTGGGATGCCAATGTTGCTAACAAAATACTAGAGGTAAAGTATCCTGGATTCATGGTCACACGTGAACACTCCCCAGCACAGCACACAGTGCCAACAATGTGGAATTCTTTCTCACCTTTGACTCATTCACCAATTAAGCAGTGGGCAGCCAGCAACACAGTGACCAGGGAGCAGAATGTGGGGCGCTCTCCTTGCTCCAGGGTACCTAGCAGTCTTGGGATTTGAACCCAAAATCTCCTGCTTGCAGGGGCAACTCCCCAAACACCAACTGCACCAAATGGCCATTTTTATAGTTCACAGTACGTTATATCCCAAACCATATCCAAAAGTCTGCGCCACCTTAAGGAAAAGTTGGACGCAGTTTTAAGAGATGTTTTTATGGAAAAGATTTTAATGACTACTGACTTCTATTGTTAATAACACCAGCCAAGAAGCTCCAGTTCTAAATAAAGGTAAAAATAAATACATCTAATGTCTGAATAATGTTTTTGGAATTGCAACATATAGTACATGTAACAATTCTCAGAGCCACATAAGAAAAATCTGTGACTTCAACAAAGTTTCAACAAAGATTGGGAATGAAGTGTTCTCCTCTCAGCAGAGCACCCTGATTGGTCCCGCATGCTATGGCTGGTTTAATTATTGGCACATCCTCATGAATATTAATGACTGAAAGGTGTTACTACAGCAAGCTGCTGCTGCCTTGCAGCTGTGCTGGTCTTGTACATGGAGAGAGACCTGAACAAAGGCACAAACACAAACACTCCTTCAAGATTATCTGCTGCTGGGTGCAGAAAGATGAAGAGAATATTGAAAAGAACCACCTTTTCAACAGTGGCATGTGCTTTCACTTTTAAATTCAAATGGTAATCAGTACAGATCGGTAATTGCCAACAAACACTCAGTGAGCATAGCAGGGGTGAAAAAGTGCATCAAAGAAGGTGGTGATGCAACAGTGTTACATTTGAATAATATGAAAAATATAATAGTAATAATCCATTTTCTAATGTTCTTTTTTAGTTATTTCTAACCAATGTCTCCCAGATTATCTCCAGAGCTATTTACAATTACTATTTACAATAGCCATGTTCAGAAGTCTGGATATTTTCCACTATGTAGAGCTGTTAGCATTCACTGAATGAGAGGAAACCTACATCAGCTGGATTTCAATGTTGCATAAAATTCAAGTTGAATAACTACTTGTATATGGTTACTTGATGAATGGTCAAAGTATTAGTGATCTTGCTAAAATCCCTTACTAATTGATGCAGGAATGTATAGATATGTTTCGTCCAAGTGATGACAGCACTGTTATTCACATACTGTTTTTTACATTTAGAACTGGAAAAGGTGCTGCGAACAAGTCAGAGAGGGCAAAATGTTTGTGTGCAAATATGTGCTCTAATAGGAAGTATTTTGCTCATTATTTATTTATCATATGCCTATATTTTTCTGTCTTCTTCTTCTGGTTATAGTTTCTATGGCAACTCCTACATCCATATGGCAAAAAGTGGAGAAAACTGGCACACTGACTCGGAACAGGATGACCAAGTTTCATGTCTGTATCTTAAGCATTGTTACAGCGCTACAAATAACTTACATTATATTTACATTATACTATATAAAACATATATTGAATCACACCTGCAATCCAGGGCTTGGGCTAGGACCCTTACTTCAAGTGAAGGACAATCTTAATGCTTCAGTACACCAAGAAATTTTTTCCAACTTTGTGGACACAGTTTGGGGAAGAAGCGTTTCTATTCCAGCATGACTGTGTCCCAGTGCACAAAACAAGCTCCATAAAAAGTTTTGTGAGGAAGAACTTGATAGTCCTGACCTCAACCTCATCCAACATCTTTGGGATGAATTGGAACAGAGATTACAAGTAGAGATCGACTGATATATCGATTTACCGATATTGTTCCCGATATTTAAGCATTTTCCCATAATCGGTTATCAGTTTTGTAATATCAGGTTTACCGATAAACACCGTTTTGAGAATTACGCGCATGATCACTATTGCAGCACAGCGTCTGAGGGGAAACTGCGTGCAAAGGTAAAGTATACTTACTTGCTTTCCTATATTTAGTAAACTTTATTAAACA
>JBBMFX010000101.1:24453036-24480941 GCA_037832545.1 Rhabdalestes septentrionalis
GAGAGAGAGAGAGAGAAAGAGAGAGAGAGAGAGAGAGAGAGAGAGAGAGAGAGAAGGAGAGAGAGACAAGCAGGCTTTGACCCTGGTTGTCCATTGGAACCATGAAAAACCACGGGAAAGAGAAAGCTAAATTTACACAATGCAGACAAATGTATTGGGACCCCTGACCATTACACCAACAGAGCCTTGAATGACACACTGGTTCCAAAATCGGGAACCGGCACGGAACCGGCACGGGAACCAGTGCAGTGGAAAAGGGGTAATAGAATTAAATATGGAGTTGGTCCCCCTTTTCCAGCTACAACAGCTTCCACTCTTCTAAACAGGCTTTCCACAAGATTTTGGAGTGTTTCTGTGGGAAAATTTGCCCCACTCATTCGGCAGAACATTAACGAGGTCACACAAAGCTGGAAGCATGGCACTGTCTACAAAATCATGGTATGCTGAAGCATTAAAATTGCCCTAAGGGGCCCTGAAAACAGGTGTGTCCCAATACTTTTGTCCATACAGTGGGTATTCAGCAGTACAACAGTAATTAAACTGTTACTAATGTGCTTTTTAAGGTGGACTGAAAATAACTGCATCAAAAAGTCTCAATTAAGAAAATACACCAAAACACTGCTCTGTTGGCAGTGTCGAAGATTAAACCTGCTCACCTGAGTGGAATCTCCTGCAGGGATGAAGGTGAGAGGCTACAGCCAAGCAGAACCTGTTCCTTCTACCTCAAGCTTTGGTCGGTGGTCCCCAACTGATCTCATACAGGTGCTTTAGAATTAAATTTTAAAACCTAAGCGTCCAGACGGAACAAATTCAGCAGCCACGGAGGTCCCCCTATCTCCTA
The DNA here is from genome assembly GCA_037832545.1 of Rhabdalestes septentrionalis. Taxonomy (NCBI): domain Eukaryota; kingdom Metazoa; phylum Chordata; class Actinopteri; order Characiformes; family Alestidae; genus Rhabdalestes; species Rhabdalestes septentrionalis. Next base: position 24,453,878 of record JBBMFX010000101.1, read on the forward strand.
AACCTGCAGCAGCTCCGCTCTGCTTCAGTCCTTGTTCCTCCTGATGCATTCTGCAGTGTGATTTAAGGGCTCTGCCCACTGCTTTGCATTTAAAGGGGAAAGTTCCATTGGGCCCCACCAAAGGCGCTGTTCCATACGAGCTCTGGACGAAAGCCGATTTAAGGACGACCGAAGAGGGATTCTCACAGACAGATTACAGTGTAGGTCTAATTAGATTGGGATTAAGATGACTAACTTTTGTTTATGCATATAATTAATAAACATATTGTTTTCAAGGTTCAAATATCTACAAAAATAAATTATCAGACAAAAATGGCTTTGGCATGGAATTTGTGACATTTATTATGAGGTTTTAATAGAGATCTGAATTTAAAGAAGAGATTGTTAGTAAAAATTGGGCAAATCTGCCAAATTAAAATGGCAACCTTAAAATGTACCTTGAGAAAAAAAGTCGATAGTGTGCCACCTGGTGGTGATACAATGTAATTGTACTAAAAGTCAATTCAATATTCTAAAAGCTTCAGGGATTTAGGAATTTGTTGTTTGTTTGATTATTTTTTTATGGAACGGCTTATTTGTTTGGAATTGTATTATGTTTGCTTTTATTTTGGAACCCTATCTAAATGGCCGTTAAGAACAAGTTCAGTGTGCACAAAATTAACAGAAGCCTACAACAAAATGTATATTGCTAAATCTTTTAGTGTTTAATTTGCTCCCGCTTCACTTTAGTACCACCTACTTTCACTTTACTAAGTCTTCCATTCTTAAACACACTCAGCTGCAATTTTTCTCAAAACTCTCACTAATATCATCCTCCCTTTAAAAGAAGCTTTCACGTGAGCTGCTACATGATCACCTCAGCTGCCTTTCTTGTGTGCATCTAAAATGGCCATAGTTGATTATATTATAAGGGCAGTTTCCTGTGAAATATGTTTCTGTTTCTTTTTTTGATGCTTGAAATAAAATAGTACATATTTCACAGTGAGTGAAAATAAATAAATTAATTGTGGTCTTTTTTATTGTTCTAATAACATTTGCTTCATGGTGTGAAAACAAGTATGAAGAAAACTGTATTAAACGGACTCATTTTGCACCACTTATTAACGTCTAGTCATTCTTTATTATTCTGAATTTTGTGATTACCAAATTATTTACAAATTTCTCATCACAGTAAACATCTGGGGAGGGCAAGAGAGACAGAGACAGAGATACAGAAGGACAGAGGGAGAAAGAGAGAGACATTTGCCCGTATCTTGAGGTGAGACGTGACCCCTGGAGAAGGAGAGGGCCCCTGGTTCAGGCTGCTTTGGCTATTCAGTGAACATGTTTTGTTGTCACAGGGATGGATGGAGGAATGTGAGAGATGCAGCGAGACAGGGGAGACGTTTACCACGCCAGACGGTCCTCGCCTCTGAAAGAAAAGCATCTCAGGTCAGTTTTCATATCACCATCTGCTTCTCAGTTTTTGAATTCATCCAATACTTGTAGTGGAGACACAGCAACCCCTGGGACACTGTTCACTGTCCAGTTAACTAGTTGTATTAAAAGGGCACTCAGCCCAAAATGAAAAATGGAAGAGTCATTATATCTGCCTGCTCTCCTGTTAAAGCAACTCCAGAGTGGGATTTTCCAGTTTCATGGAAAATTCCTTTTGATGATACAGGCCTGTCAAGTGGAAACTTTATATTTCTATTTCAGTGGTACATCAGTGGATGTACTTAGTGTTGGGGGGGCATGACAATGTTTATACAACATATTGCATGCTGGGTATTGTAATGCATTCTCAAATTTCTTGATGAAAAAACAGGCACGGTTTACAATTTACCCTGTTTACCATGGATTACCTGCATCCTGAACAAGTGAAAGATACACAGGCTTTGTGAGTAGTGCTGAAAAAAACTAACTGGTGAGGTATGTATATAAGTGTATTTTTCTGTCATGTGTGCACCAGTATCTGTATGAGACCCCTATTCAAAAGTTTGAATATATAAAAAATTCAATTAATTTATCACAATTGTTTCCGCCCAGTTGATTCCCAAGATTCTTAGAATTTATAATCAATCAAAACCAATATGAATTACGTGGGGTACATAATTATTTCCCAGTTCTTGAACTGGGAAAAACCTTGAAACACTGGGGTGCTATAAAACCTTTGACCAGTAGTGAATATATATGTATATACGTGTAGAGAGAGAGAGTGGGAGAAAAAAACGTAACGGATTCTACAGTAAATAAAATTTTCAATGATTTATAACACACACGACAGGGCTGAGTGTGGGCGGAGCAAAGCCTTCAATAACATTGCTGCATTTAGGAAAATATACGAGTGGATAAAACATGGAAAATGTTTGGCGGTCTGTTTCTACCTGCAAAAATCTCCTGTTAATGGGCGATTCATCTCCCGCCCAAAACATTAGCTATCAGCATCTATAGGGCAAACGATATGCTTTACAGTCCTGGGGCTGCCTCAGATGGACGGGCTACACCCATAACTGCACACCAGCAAGGTGGAGCCACTAGCGAGCAGCTTCCAATAAATAGGCCAGATGACTTATTGTGATCCACATTACTGTAGATGCTCTGCTGTTGCTCACCGTGGCCTTACATCCTGTTCATCATCACCAAACAGCAGCTCCGCCATCGCCTCTTCCGGAGTGGATCTCCTCCCATATCTGAAAGAGACAGAGAGATAAAGAAAGACTGATGTCAAGAACATGACCACAGAACAACATGTCATTAAGTGTATGTTTCCATAAACATGAACGTGTTCTTAAAGGAGAAAAACAGCCTGCAGTCTGCTGTTCCTAGATAACAGGTTTAACATTGGAATTCCCCATATTTTCCCATTTTTGCATTTAAACAGTCGTTCAGAGCTAGTGTGAGGTAAACACTGTGTTACAGAGAAACTCACCAAAAGTTGTCACATGAAATGGTTTTGAATGCACTGCCTGTTTGGAGAAGATTTTGGGCTAAAACTGAACCTCATTCTTGGCAGAGGGATAAATGCACGGTGTTATGAGGCAAATTAGTCACAAACGAAAACTGACATAGATCCGATTTGCCACTTTTCTACCATCATCACTATATAAACACTCAGACGACACCACCAATGTAGAGAAATCTGTGGATTAACCTTTTTTTGTAATGTTCTAATATAGTGCCTCTTAACCAGTTGCAGGCTGAAATGCTAATTGTTGCGTTACGGTTTTAAAGTCCACTGAACAGTCATTTAATGTATGATAATAATGACCTGAAATAGCCAAAGAAAACCTCATTGCCTTTTCAGTACTGCAGTGGATCTGTAATTAAGTCAGAGCATGAATGCAAGTGTGTTTTCCCCCTGCAGTGTAAATAACGGGTTCAGTGCTTTATAGAGAGGACAGGTTAAGCGCATTTAATAACAAACCCGCAGCTTCCTGTCATTCAGCACTACAGTGTGTGCTGGAACTCCGGCGTCTATTTTTGGAGAACTACACTGATGATTTCATTTTGAAGAAGAATTACAAAACATTGTGCCCAGTGGACTATTGTGCAATACTGAATATTTATTTTACTACAAAAACCTTTTCCAGTGGGTCTAATCCTAGCAGTCCCAGTTTCTAATTTGATTACAAATGGTTAACTAATCTTTAGGTGATAAAGAGAATTCGGTGTGAAAGGCTGTGGAAACTGTGGTCCCTGAGAAAGGCAACTGGGACATCTGTGTCAGACATTTATCTGTGCAGAACAATGGTAAGGATGCAATGTCCCTCTCACCACCCTTTTAGGAAGCTCAAATGCCACCAGCAGCATGAAAAACGATTAAAATATTAAAGTAAATAGTTATCATATGAATGTAATCTTGTGGGAATTTGCATAAATGAAATTGCTCATAGCTCACAAAAACATGAAAATCATAAGAAAAGGGCAGATTATACAAGTTCAGTCTGTTTGCGTGTAGAAAATACATTTTTAATAAAACTATCAAGAAGAGGGGTCCAATAACTTGTCCTTGAATTGGGAAAATCATTTTAAAACAATCAAAGGTGATTATTGCCATTTTGTTTAAGAGTGAACAAGATATTTGTTTTCTTTTAAATATTCAAGTTCTGCAAACAGCGCATCACTTCTCCTATTTTGATGTTTTGTCTTTTCCTTTAAAATGATGCTTTAAACAGCAATATATTTAATTTGATTTTTTTTGTTGTCAGCAGTTCCATCAAAACTAAGGCAAAGATGTTCTCTACAATACTTGCACCTATAAAAGATCAAACCTGAGAATCGGAACATTTTTTTGCAGTGGTTTCAAATGTTTTAACTTGTTTTTTGTGCCTGTCAGTGTCTTTTGTGTCTTTAGTGTTCAAACGGGAGATGCCCTATTTGGCTCTCTGTGGGACAATAAGTGAATCTTTAATGCTGATTAGGGAGAACTGACCTCTGCCGTGTGATGAGGTTGATGTAGTGCCGCAGGGCCGTGTGGTATTTGGCCATCTCCTCAGGTCCCACGTCTCCTGCCGGAGGTTCAGGTTTGGGTGGATAAGCGTCAGCCAGGCTGCTCAGACACACTAGCACACAAAACAAGAGAGCCAGGAGCGCTGTCCAGGATCGGAGTGAGCTGGCCATCTGGGGGTTTGAGGCACAAGAAGGGTCCTGTTAGAGAAAACTTCGGAAGGACATTTTTGTTTAAAAAGTTCTCAGAGGGAGGCTGGAAATGTGTAAAAAAAAACAGTTATCATTGTATTCATAGTAAATTACTATTAGGTCTTGTGATAAGTAAATGAGTGATAAGCCTACAACTGAAATATTTAAGGATGTTCTATAAATATTTTGTTTACTTCCTACCCCTGTGGTGTGTTAGCACTAAACCCCCATTAGAACACCAGGAATGGGCTAGGCATGATGTACTGTGCTGAATCCTTTATTTGCAGGACCTAAACGTGAAGTTTCCTGATCAGTGCTCCCCTTGGACGTATAGTTTGAGCATACAACTTTGGTAGAGAGCCTTTATATTATCTGGGCATTCTTTAAAATGGAAGGTTTCTCACACTCCCACAGCTCATTTACAAAAATAGGTTCTTTAATGGATTTTGTAATTATCATTAATGTAAATTGTACCTGCCTAAAAAACACACTTAATCATAATATTGGGATATTGTATATCCAGTATACAGTATTTCATCCGTGTACTTGCTAAACTGTTTATTTTAGTTGATTAAAAATTAGTTGTAGTGCCTGGAACCAGACATCTTTTTTTCTTTAATATAACAATCCTGTAATAATTTATCATTTTATTTACTATTGACCACCAGTAAAGCTCTATATGTTTTTACATGCAATGTTGATGATAGTAAAATATTGGTAAAATGAACTAAATCATTTTTGGGGAATGTTTGCCTGATTAAATTTGATCTGCATCCCTAAAACATAAATGGCTTTAAGACTAATTTTTTTTTAAATTTAAATTTCTGGTACATCAATGTCTCATTTATCATGCAACACATTCTTCACTATTTAAAATATTTATCGTGTATTCAATTTATGATAAATACAATACATTTTATAGATTTATAGATGTTCATAATCAAAAACATGTGAAAGAGCATTTAGAGGCAGATGTCTGGTTTCATTCAGCACTACTATGAATACATTTCACACCGATCAGCGGAATTCACTGTTAACCAGCAGTGGTTAAAAACACAGGACTTCCCTATCGCTGATCATGGTCCTGAAAACTTTCCCACAACGCTGTCCATGGTGCTGAACAATTCAGTTAAGGCTCTGTCTGACTGCTCTTTCTCTGTCCTCCACTTTACCATTTTGAACAAACATCCCCTGAGACGCACAACAACAGTAACGTATAGAGAGTCACTTACTGTGTAATAGGCTTGAAGGCTTGGAAGATGGTGAAGATGTTGCTGCAGGCAGCCGGTCTCAGTCTCTCATCCTCCTCCCTCGTACTTTTATACCTCCGAGATCCCAGGGAGAGACAGAAACGATGAGGGAGAAAAGTCAACACCCCACCCACCCAGCTCTTACTTACTTTACAACCACGCTGCTGCACTCATGACTCATGTGTGAACATCATCAGATATTATTACACACGCCTGGAAGTCAAGTGCAAATGTAATACCTGGTAATACCAGCTGAGACATTTGCAATTCATCATGATGCACTCAGTGATGGACTTTTTTCAGAAGGTCAGCATGACCATCTCTGTTAGGCAAAATCTGATCATTGACCTAGAAGCTGAGTAGCCCTATTTATGTAAAAGCAATTTTTACCAGACTGGTTTAAAAGTTATAAATATCGTCCAGCTAATGATGATTAACTTTCAGTTGTTTTAACACTGTATGCAGCCATTAAGTTACAGTCAGCTATTTGGTTCCTAGCTACTGATATTACTTGTAAAGAGATTTCAGGCACAGCTAAGCTAAAATAAACAAACATTACTGAACCTGTCAGTTTGGAAGTGTTTATAAATATTGTTTATAGTGCTTAAATACAGTGTCTATAGAAAGACCTGTTAAAAATGTTCACGCTGGTTTTGATAGAAAAGCTGGGATAAGGAGACTCAGTGAAACACAGCTTACTGTGTAAAGGGTTGTATAAAAGCACACCAGTCAGAATACCCATGCTGACCCCTGTCCACTATCTAAAGAACTTATAATGGGCATAAATATATCTTGATCTCTTTGTCATTTTCTTCAAACCATTCCTCAGCAATGTTTTCAGTGTGATAGGGAGCATTATTCCGATGAAGGGGAACACTACCATTATGGAATACCATTCCTCAGACCAGCCCACCTTTTTCCTTTGCTCCATTGTCCAGTACTGATTCTCAAGTGTCCATTGTAGCCTCTTTTGGAGGTGGACAAGGGTCAGCATAGGCACGGTGACCAGTCTGCTTCTACACAGCCCCACATGCAACAATATGTGCTTTCTATCATGACCAGCATTAGCGTTTTCAGCAATATTTTATACAGGATCTCTTCTGTGAAACTGGCCCAGAATGGCTAGATTTGCCTCAGCAAGACTTGGTCATGCATGACCCTATTGCCAGTTCACTGGTTGTCCTTCCTAGGACCACTTTTGTTTGGTAAAACCCACAAGACCTTGCATTTTGAGTTGCTCTGCCCCAGTCACGAGGCCCTCACAATTTTACCCATGTCACAGTTTTTTCCTTAAGATCCTTAAGTTCACCCGTTTTTCCTGCTTGCAACACATCAGCTTCAAGAACTTACAGTTCACTTGCTGCTATATAAATTCCATTCTTGACAGCTCCCATTGTAATGATATAATCAATGCTATTCACTTCACCTTTCAGTGGTCTTAATGTTGTGGCACATTGGTGTAATGTACAGAGTTTGCTTATGAAATGTGTGTGGTTGTTCATGGTATTGCAACAAAATATCCACCCATTTAACTCTTGGGAACCACAGATGGCCACATTCTTCATTTTTATAACCACATAACTTTCATATTTACCTGCTGAATAATTCAATCACTAAACAATAGTCCTTAAAATTAAGGCTGTGGAGTAAAAGGTCAAAATACTTTACTGATATTTTGGGTGATAAAATCTGTGTAATCCACTACTACATTTCCTGCTGAACATCCTGCATGTCCTTTTCTCAGTCCATATTCCCAAACCAATAATTCACCCTTATCCACACAGACTGTCATGTTCATCTCTCCAGAAAGACCACAGTGCCGGCGCCAGTGCTGTTGACAGTGGCTCCCTGCCTTCGCATATCAGTGAACATGTTTAAAAAAGTCCAGTTGATGCACCGGACTCTGAGACGACGCCTGAAAGACTGTCGTCACAACAATTACACCTGTCAATCAATCTTCAGGTGCCAAGAACCCAGTTCTGCTTTGGCCTGCCAGATGTGAAAAAGGATGTCAATACTCCTTTGGTTAAATTGGCTGTAGTTTTCAAAGCAGACATTACTGAAAACTGACCTTAAATGACTGGCTGTTCTGAACTTTGTACTACATTAAAGCTCTTTATTGAAAAATAACCAGAAAGAAAACGAGCTAATAATCTAATTTCCAGATCGACCATATAGACAGTGATGTTGCTGAAGGTTTACCAGATGCTTCACATGCACTTCTGTCATGAAAGAGTTTATGATAACATTTTACTGAAGTGCAGAATTCAATGTTTCATGATATCTCCATAAGCCTTACATGAAAACTGACCTAAGTCATAAACATGCAGAAAGACATAAATGAGCAAAAAAGCTCATTTTGACATGGGCAACTTGCTGAGGCGTCTGACCAATTGTATCCATTGCCTGTGTATCTCCAGGCTGTGTTAGATCCTAGTAGTGCCTGGAAAGAGACTTTTCTCTGTTTCCTGTGGTGCATCTCCATGACTGTCACCATTTTCGACTGGCCACCTATGCAATAAAAGTCAACTAATTAGTTCCTAGCTACTGATATTAGCTGTAAAGAGCACAGCTAGGCTCAAATAAACAAACAATACAGAATCTCCCAATTATATATAGACCTTAAGTACAGTGTCTATAGAAAGACCTGTTAAAAATGTTCATGCTGGTTTTGATAGAAAAGCTGTGATGAGGAAACTCAGCTTGCTGTGGAAACAGACCAGTCAGAGTACCCATGCTGACCCCTGTCTACTGCCTAAAGCACTTATTACGGGCATAAATATATCTTGATCTCTTTGTCACTTTCCCCAAACCACTCCTCAGCAATGTTTGCATTGTGTGTACCCACTGTAAGTGTTTCCGGGTTGTGTTAGATCATAGGAGGACCTGGAAAGAGACCTGTGGTGCATCTCCATGACTGTCACCATTTTCCACAGGTCAACTGGCCAGCTATGCAATAAAAGTCAATGAGGAGAAACAACACGCGGTAGATAATGACCTTCCACTTCATCCTATAGCTGTGGGCAAACATGGAGAAAGCCACCGGAGATAAGCGCTACACAAACTATTGCGCTACGCTAACTCCACAAACAGCAGGTCCAGGGATAATGCCCTTCTAAAAGGCGTAACAAACATGTGTTAATGTCTGTTTGGCAAGTAAACTTTCTAGATGAATTGCTCCGAGGCAGGTCATGGTTGATTGGTTCTTCTCAACATGAACTGATGTTTTTCTGAATCACTCTGGACAATGATTACATCTCTGGCTACATTTTTATGGAAACCATGCTCTGGTCTTGGAGGTCTGCAGTGATGATATCTGCTGTGATAAACAGACAATTCAGAATAAGATATTTTACCTGAACTCTGCTACACAATTAGTACACAACCTTGCCATTAATACATTATAGAGTTAGACCATTAGACAATAAATGGACACCAAAACAAGTTTTTCCCAATATTTTACATTTTACACTACTCTGCTACATAACATTTGACATTACATGCCATAAATGTCTTATGGCGGATGTCATGACTTGTCACGAGTTTGGGTCTATCATTTCAATAGTGTCTTGTTACCATGTTATGTTTAGAACAGATACTATTATGTTTGGTGTCTGAACAGATTATGTTGCATGCTTGTATAAGGTTACACTGATGTTTTAGAATTTACCATATTTTACATAAATATGATCTAAAACATCAGCAGATTTTCACATCTTAATTCTCTAAACATCATTTGGTAGAGTGATTTGTTTGTTCAGGTTCCTTTTCTTGTGGAATGACTCAATTGAGATTCAACTCACGGACAGGCATCTTGATATTTTCCTTTAGAACTACCTGGCATGATTCAGAATTAATCAATAATGGCAAGTCATCATGCCCCAAACAGAGCAAACTCGGTGGGAAGTATATTTGCCTGAAGACCATGAGGTCTTGGGTTCTAATCCTACCTCCAGCACCATCACTGGATCCCTGAGCAAGGCCCTTAACCCCAAGTTGCTCCTGTAGTTAGGAATGGAAGTCGCTTTGGATAAAGGCGTCTGCTAAATGCCGTAAATGTAAACATATATATAATAAAATTCGTATGCTGAAATGCAGCATTCCTTCCTCCAAACAAAAATATTCTCATTTAAATCAAAAACGTCTATTTCGATCTTTTGGTGATTTTTGTTGGGTGACCACTCCTGGGGAGACCACTCCTGGGGACTTTCCATTTGTATCTGTTAGACTGTAGATTGGTGGATTCCCAATATTTTAGAGCCTCATCAACAGTTCTTTGTCTGAGGTCCTAATAAATTTCCTTTGTTCATGCCATGATACAGTTCAAAGAACATGGGCTATGAAGACCAGAGTTTGATCGATCATTGTTTAATAAATAAAAAAAGGTACCCACTCACACCTGATTTTCATTCATTTGATGTGATTCACATATTTTTGCCTCTACCAGATCTGTAAAATTGGGCTTCAGTAAAATCGGGCTCTTTTAGGAAAATATGATGATTTCTGAGGTTTATGCAGAAAAGTGTTCACAAACTTTCAAATATTTTCACATGCCCCATGACACAATAGAATACAATAGAAAACAATAGAAAAGTGTTACTTGATAAGAAAATCTAACACTATGAAAACAAGTTTTCCATGCCCCAATCTATCTTTTTAGCCACAAGCTAATGTGAAGCCCAAGCTAAGACAATTGCCATGAGTTGGTTTTTTTTTATTATCAGAGGGCAAAACACAGACCTTGATTTATAGTTTTCATTACTGATCTTGTTGATTATACCTTGCAACAAGGCGACATTAGACAAGAGAAAGAAAGGGTAATGAGACTAAATGTCTTCTCCTCTGGACCAGGCATGCAGAGGAGGGCAGAACAGGTTTATTGAAAAAGAAAAACCAAGAAAGCATCTTCAAAAATGTGTCAATAGCCAGGGGTCATGACCATCAGCAGAATCTCTAATGGTACGATTCCCTCCATTTGCACTTGGACAGGGCTCTAATCCCTCCAATCTTTATGGGCACCTCACTGCTAGTTCCATAACGTGGCAGTACACATTACATTTAGGCCGAAACTGCTAATGTGAGCAGAGTGCTTCAGAGGCGGACCGGCATGTTTACACTGGTATATTTAACCATGTGGGAGTGGAGGAAAGAAAGAAAACAGCGAGATATGATGAAGGACTGATAAAAAGGCATGGCCTAATAGTGCGGGTTTCAGAGGAAGGATGATGGTAATAACAATGTCACTTCAAAATAAGACCTATCATCCCAGAGTCATGAATAAGGCATGAGTGAGGCCAGGAACCTATTTCCCTAGTGCTAGCAAGCGCAGTGACATGCTCTATGTTTCTCTGACCCTCCTATGTTTCTCAGACCCAAGCGGGCCATATTAAACTAGTCAGCGGGCTGGTGATTTACCAGAGTTCATTTCAGTCGGAAATACTGCCTTAAAGAGGCAGAGGGAATCTTTTAACTTACCAGATTGGATTTCTTTGCAGTAGTAAGATTGGTCTCCAACACAAATAGAATCATTTTATTTACTATCAGCCCCCAGTAAACCTGTCTGTGTCATCTGTGTCTTTACATGGAATGTTGATGATGATAAAATAACAGCAAAATTAAAAGTGTTTTCCTCTGGGACTATTTTGCCTCACAACACCCTGCACCAAAAATGGATTTCGAAATACATTTTAGTCCAGAAAACTTCACAACTGCCATATAAAAGGTAGCATGCAGCAAATTCAGACTCTTTCACTTTCTGTGAGGGAGCTTGTAGCGGTGGGTGTTTGGTTCCACTCACCACCACTGTGAACAATTCTTACTTAGGAAGCTTCTATTTGCTTCTATTATTTCACAGATAGGTTCACAGGGGCCTGATGGTAAAAACACTCAGTAAGTTTCTTTTGCCGTTTTACATTGGACTGAATAACTTTGTTGCCATATTAGCTCTCACTTATAGAGAAATCTGGACATAAATGAAGATCTTACTCTCGTCAAACAGCCTTTTTCAGTGAGCATGATTTCCACTGGGGTCAATATCTAGTTCACTAAACTACCGAAGTACAATCAATGCAGAGCAATCTCTTTCAGCGAGTAACAGGCCTTGTTTTGAATGACAGATACCCCCTGTGGAATAGTTCTGGACCCTTGGGTCATTCTTTCCAGGCTTTTCCTTAATTGAAACCATTTTCTAGCCATCCGATCCAGCGCCAAAGATTAATCATCTGCAGGCAGGGATCAGTTCAACAGAGCAATGCTAATGCAGCACCTACCAGCTAATGTTGGTGGTTACCATGATTACTTCTGGTAAGACATGCCTTTAAGGATAATGAAAGATATTTCAATTTAAAGACCAGCTCTGTTGTATTGACTGGGCAGGGGATAGCTTGTTACTCAGGGACAAAATTTATTACACACAGTTTTCGAGGACCACTTTAAATACCACAGCAAATTACATCGTCTTCGGGAAATTCTGATACCTTCAGCAAATAAGGACATGAATCAGCCCAGCTTTCTAAGGTACAGCCCTTCAACAAAAATAGGAATAAATAGGAATAAAGGACAATAGACTAATAAAGTAAAATCTTACAAGGTGTCAAAAGCCAAGGCAAAAAGATGGGTGTTTTTTGCTGAGATAAAAAAACGGGCAGAGAAGAGACCTGTCTAATCTAATGGCAGATCAAAAACACAATGGATATTCTAATGGATGTTCAATACTTTTCAGACTTCGCGTTTTCCTCCCGTTTTCTTCTAAAAAGAACATGTTACTAAGACCTCAAGATCTATGGACATGGCAGCAGGTTTGCACCTCCATAACGTAACTCCTCTGCAGCTGGACGGAGTAAGGGGTCGTAATCCACAAGAACGCTGGCTCCACGGGTGAAATGGACAATCAGCTTTCGGATTGGCTACTTTCAAACCTCCCACTACTGAGTACAGCGGTATTTCAACATCCCAAATCAGCCGTTCTCTTGTGTTCTCTGCACAGTAGCAAAAAATGTATGCAGTTTTATTTTATATGGCAATGTAGTGGAATTACATAATATTTATGTTACAAAATTAGTAAATTATAGCTGTCCTAATTATTTAAATGCATGAAAAATTCTATATTGTCAAGAGAAAAGCTGTGAGGTCTGTGGCTTCTCCGCAGTTGGTACTTAGGGTCCAAAGTGTGCCAGTAAAATATCCCCCATACCATTAGAAAAATGTTGAGCCTGTGGAAATTTTAGCCTCGGTTTCCTGTTCTTAGCTGACAGGAGTGGTATACAGTGTAGTCTTCTGCTGCTGTAGCCCATCTGCTTTATGGTCCAAAGTGTTGTTCATTAAGAGATGGTATTCTGGTTGTAATGAGTGGTTGGTTGAGCTACAGTTATTTTTTAATAATTTTGAACCAGTCTGCTCTTTCTTCTCTGACCTCTGGCATCAACAAGGTATTTTCATTCACACAACCTGCACTTACTGAATATTGTCTCTTTTTTGGGCCATCCTCTGTAAACCCTAGAGATGGTTGCGCATGAAAACTCCATTAGATCAACAGTTTCCGAAAAATTCAGACCAGCACTTCTGCCCCCAATAAACATGCCCTTCCTTCCCCATGCTGATGCATGGTTTTGACTACAGGTATAAAAAAGGTTTGATTTATGCTTGTTAATTTTTCCCATCGCTTTTGGTCCCTCAAAAACTTGGAGAGCACTGTGACACTCGTGCATTGGAATATTATGTGCATAAACCCCCTGATAAGTCTGAGCAGTCACACTTTATCACATTCTCCACATGAACAGTCATTGTATATTTTGGCAAGACTGAAAATGATACAAATGATATGCTATTGTTCTAAGGTCACCTAGGTGAACACCTATGGGAGAATTGTTGACTGTTGGCACTCCACCACCCATTCTCATCCAGCAGATGGAATCTCTTAAATCATATCTTAAAGGCTCCTTTCCTCCAGAGCAGTTTCAGAGTCTGGCTGAGGTTCACTGAAGCTTTTAGTTTCTTGGTGTTATCCCACACCTTCCTAAGACATTTTTTCGACACCCATTAAATGAATGCACTTTAACATAAGAAATCGCTCCAATCCATTTTGAACAATTTCAGGCTTCAGGGAACAATGTTAGATATCTAACAGTAGGGGAGCAAAAGAACAATCTGGTGGATGCTAGTCTCCAACATATAAACAGAAACTATTGATGAGAAACAGCCTGGCGCTGACGTGACTGCATTCTGTGCTCGCTCTCTATATCCTAATTTACTTCTGAGCAAGCCTGTCAGTTCACATTGTACAAAACAAGGCGAGATGGGTGATGTTAATCACTGGGTCTGGTTGGGAGGATTGCCCAAAACCCAGGGCACTCCATCAGAAATGAAATAGAACTTCTTCATCCATAATTACACTCATTAGTCTCAGCCAAGGTATTTCAGCATCAGAGCAGTTGGGGATTACGACCCCTTACTCCGTCCAGCTGCAGAGGAGTTACGTTATGGAGATGCAAACCTGCTGCCGTGTCCATAGATGTTAAGGTCTAAGTAACATGTTCCTTTAAGAAGAATACGGGAGGAAAACTGCATGAAACGCAAAGTCTGAAAAGTATTATAAAACCCAAGGTTGAGAAAAAGAGGTTTAATTGTCACTGTCTTGTTTAAGCCCTATTTCATTCTTATATCAACACAAAAACATGAGCCAAAAGCTCATTGCATCTTCCTACATTTCCAGCTTAGCTAGTTAGTTGGCTGATGTATGTTCAAAAGCAAACACACTGAACACGATTTAAAACTAAATCACATCAATATCAAAACCAAAGTCAAACCACGATGTTTTTTAAAACCTTATTCAGAAAACTATACAACACAAGTTAATAATTTTAAGTAACAATAATAAAAAGAAAATAAAAACCAAACAAAGCCATTGCAACCAATTACCTCTCAGAAATTAATGATTCACTTTTTTATTCATGTTAGGAAAGCAAGAAGACACATGCAGAAAGGCCAAAAAAAACAACAAAAAACCAAACAAAATTAGTCCTCCTTCAATAGCAGAGTTTCCACCATTTTAGGCAAAAATATCTCAAGGAAGTGGAAGAAGTCTTGAAAATGCCCCACCTGGTCAGTGGTTGGGGTGAACTTCAGCACAGTCTTAGTGCTTTCTCCACCACCCACTACAGCTGCATCCACTCTGAACTCCACCAGAACCTTGGGTTCTGCCACATTCTGTACAATGTACTGTGTAACCCTGCTCTCCATGTTGCGGCAGCCACCTTCAGGTGTGGAAGCCTCATCGCTCGTTTTGAGCAAACTTCTCCGAATCTTCCTGCGTCCAGCCCATACTGGGTGTCTCTGTGCCCAGATCCAGTAAGTGCTCTCTAGGTGTTTCACAGAAGGGTCAAGTCTTTGCCTCTTTTCCCTTGGGGCAGAAGAGGAGGATGGGCTGTTCTCAGCAGACAAGCATCGTTTGACTCCCGAGTGGCTTGTTCCTGGCTGGCTGGAATCTTTAGGGCTCACATTATTGTTCACCTCCGTGTCATCTTTTCCAGACTTGATTTGATCCTGGCTGTTCTCAGGCTCCTCCACAGGAGTACACATCAGAACACCTTGGAACGCAGCCTCAACTGCGGTGCACACTTTATTAAACCAAAGCCCCCTGAAGGCATCTCCGGCCAAGCCCAGATCCTTGCGCAGGGATTCAGGCAGAATGGTGGTCCGGAAGGGAATGCTGATCTCCAGGGTCTTCTCTTTGTCATTCTGGTATTGAGGGCCACCCTCAACATAAGGGGCAAACAGGCGCACCAGGCCCCAGGACTTGCCTTTGTTAGACTTGCGCTGATACTGCAGGCTGCGGCAGTACTTCTCGGCTTCACAGAACTCTCTGTGGAGGTTTCTGTGTGTCCGCTCACTCACATTTGCCGCCACGTTGTGGCGGAGCTCAAAAGGGTCCAGGACGTTCACAGGGCCAAGTCTGGGACCAAAGGTGTCTCTCCATCTGGACTCTGAGCCCTCTGGACTTTCAGGGATCTTTTGCTCCTTGCTAAGGAAGTCTGTGATAGGCAGAATTTGGCCTTCTCTCAGAGACAATACTGACCCAGGGAAGTCAAAATTGGAGTAGAAGGTAAAGAAACCAAAAAGCAAGGTGCCTGAGGAAGAAGGGAGGAAGAAAGATAAACACAAACTAGAGGAAATTAAACATGAAAGAAGATTAAGTATATACTATAGACAATAAGCTGAATTAAACTCACTAACCCTCCTACCAGGGATCTAAATTCAATAGCCAGTTTATAAAGGCACAACTATCTAGAGGTCTACTGCCCTTCACTGGCCTTCAAAGAATAAAAAATTGCTTGTCCAATTTATACCTCACATCACAGACATACGATTTGTTGGAAAGTACAACTTATGTTATAACTGAACACTGGAAGAATGTGGAGTGTTTGTAACACACTTACAGAGATCATCTGTGTTTTTACTTGGTGGGACACCAAGTGGCTGACTGGGGAAGGTGCAGTCCCAACCATCAATTACACATTCCTCCTCCACACCTACAAAAATTGAAAGTAGGAAATAATTCATAAACCACAATGCAGATAGAGGTTTACTAAAACAGCTGATTATCACAACATGTTAAAAGAGAGATGCTTCATTAGTCTTAGGCCCCTCAGTACACATACATGACACGCTCTTGAGTTGCTGCACATTGGGCAGCACAGAAGGGTTTACATTCTGCAGGTAGAATATGACCAGTAGTGTCAGTGCATAGTTATTTAGCAATGGTCCACCGCCAAATGGATTTCCTGTAGTAGAGGGAAAAAAAGACAACAAATAAAGGCCAAGTATTACCATCGCACCACAAAAAATCTTGCATGTTAAAATGCCAACACAAAAAATATTGTCAGACAGGGTAAAAAGAAACACCTTATTGTAAAGTTATGCTAAATGCAAAGGTGTGCTATACATTTCTGATCAAAGTGGGTAATTAACAGGATACAAATGTCCCAAAAATATAGACAAGTGTAATAAAAACCATTAAAATAGAGGGAAAACCCCAGAATGAACATTGACAACCTTTGAAAAAGTCTACAGACACAGTACCTGCTAGCTGTTTCTGTTTTGCCCAGAATCGCACTGTGTAGACCAATGGTTGCACTCTAGAGTCCAGCTTAGAACAGAGCTGCAAGAATTGGGTGTTTCTGACAGCAAGTCTGGCAGGGAGAGAGTGTCAGATAGGTGAGAACAGATGTGACTAAAAATCAGAGCAGATGTGCAGCTACTTAAGGGAACTGGATGATAAGGTTGTTCTCCATTCTTTACATTTCTTTTAAGGATGGACCAAATAATACAAATACTCACGATTATTTGATTCTATATTCATTACTTGGAAGATTTGTCATTTTTTAACACTCTAATCTATTCTTGGAGCCCATCCCAGATCAGGAGGCAGGTAAATGACTGGCGCGGTGTGGATATAGCACATGACGGCCAACCCAAGTACCTGGGTGTCACCTTGGATAGGTCTCTCGTGTATAACGGAACTGCCGTGAGCTTAAATTTAAAGTTGGTGCCCGTAACAATATCCTGAGACGCCTTACTACCACCTGCTGGTGAGCCAGCCTTCACATTCTCTGAACAAGCCATTTAGCTCTTGCCTTCCCAGCAGGCGAATATGCAAACCCAGTGTGGGCATGATCAGTTCACGCTGGGAATTTAGATACGACTCTCAACCAATCATGTTGAATCCTTACGGGAACTCTAAAATTGACACCTCTGGAAAGCTTTTCTTCCTGGCTGGGATCGGCCCACCCGGCATATGGCGTGAGGTAGCATACGCAGTTGAAATGCTAAAGCAGACAACTTCTCTATGGTCACCTTAACCCCTCAGCTCCCCTTGAAAAGGATCCAACTACAGCAAGGCTAGAGCTGTGGGCTGAGAAGTTCCTGATATTGGACCTCCAGATCCCTCATGCCGAACCCCCTGCCCCAGAAACCGCCTACCATGAGCAACCTAGAAGGCACTGAACCAAAATCAGGCAGGTGTAGGCAGATGCAGGGCAAACTAGCAATGACCAGTGCAACTGCAGCACTATACAAACTATGGAGCACCTGCTGTCTTGCCCTGACTACCCTGTCTCTTGCACCATGGAGAACCTGAATGGGGCCAATCAAAAGTCTGTGAATCTGGCCATGTGCAGTGTCGCCATGTTTTGTTGTTACCTGTTGTTAATTGTGATGTCACCCTGTAGCCCGAGATCACGATAGTTGAACTTGACCACGGGAAGCCGGGCAGTGCTCACTGTGTGGACTTTGTGCACTCCTGGAACACATTTCTGCAGAATGGCCGACACAAGCTCCAGCACCTCGTTTGGGGAAGCTGTGGCGAGATCAATATCTGAGAGGATAGTGTCTTCTGACTGATTGTCTTCTGACGGATTTTCTCCTGTCTGTCAGAGAGCAAGAATAAAGCATTTGTTCATTCTACAGCAAAGGAAGTATACGATAAATAACTCACACAACACTTTATCTGATGACTTCTGATGCTGATTTTCATGTCTTCAAATGCATTATAAATTAATTCTTATAAAATGACAATCACTATTACTGACAATGACACAACAAAGACATAACAGAAGTATTTCAGCATTGGTCAAGTAAAAAAATTACAAATAAATAAATAAATCAATCAATGTCACAAACCTGAACGGAGTACAAACACACAAACACAATCAAAAAAATATAATAGAAAGACAACGTGGACCCTTCAAAAATACCTCAGACAATCAGTGTCTAAAGACCGGCAAAAATAATTTGACTGGAATACATGAATCCCACAATTCATTTAGACACTAGTCTGTGTCCCAAGCCACACACTTTTAAATCAATGTCACAAACCTGCTCAATTTTCTTTCCTTGAGATTGAAAGGCTTTGGTTTGTTCCAGGTCCAGGACCAGATCCAGGTCACAGGAATGGACACCAAACGTGTTCACGGAAGAGCCAAAAGCTACAACCTGGCAGTCTGCAACAAACAAACAAGCAAACTGTCTTGGTTGTCTGCTCCCTCACAGTAGCTTGAATGACAAATATGCAGCATGAAATTTTTTTTTTTGCATTTTACTAAAAAAGGACTGTACTTATTTACACACATATATAAATAACACACTCAGTAAACCTCTAACAATCGTAGGGGTTACAGTCCAAGAACACCTGCATATAGTGGAAAAAACGCAAATTTGTTTTGTGAATGACAAAAATTATATTATGTATTATGTAATTTCTCATGCATTTTCTCATGCAAAATTATTAAGGAAAATATCAATTACTAATTTTGCAACAAATATTAACAAATTCAGCTACATTTCCATATAAATAACCATTTCTTGAAACAGTCCAGAGACCTGTCTGGACTGGCGGAGTAGGAAATTGGGGTTTCCATGACTTGACCTTACTGAAAGCCAGTACGTCATGTATTCTCACACAATGACCTGCACATATCCTGTCAAAAGATGATCATATTCTGTCAAAGTCAGCAATTCTTTGCCAAGTTAAGCAACAAAACACATAAGGATCACAGAGAGCAGTCTGGCTTGTATTAACCCCTATCTTACAGCATGTGATCAACTACTACGGAAAGCTATTTCAATGAAAGTCTTTGCGACCCATTGTGGATTTTGGGCAGGTGTCATGTTCCACTGATTCTTTATCCCTGTGTCAGTTTACAAATGTGCATTACAAATAACATGCCTGCATTAGAGACCCTGTTTCTTTTTGGAATGAGGGTACATGCTGACCTGGCAGGAACTCTGTAAAGACTTCTTGCAGCAGTTGGACAAGGAGCTCTCTGGCTTTCCGCTCAGTTTCGTTCAGCTGGAAATAATCCACCATATTCTGCATCTGCTCATTTACCTGTCACAAAAACACAGAAACCACAGCATTAAACCACTGCTCTAAACAATAATTATGACATTTCTCTGTACTTAAAAATAAAAATCATACTACAAATATATTTGACATGATCAGAAGGGGGGTTTGAGGTCTCTAAAATGAAAACATTTACCCGAGAGGCATAGCCATGTTGACAGGTTATTGACAGATTTCTTTTTCCCTATAGTGTAATTATATATTATAATTAATAAAGTTAAAACAGCCACATTGTGTGTGTTAACTTACAGATGCCACCTGGCATAGCATATAGTTAAGCTTCTCCAGATCGATCTGCGGTTTCTTGAGGTCTTGTTTTCCCTTGGTGGCTAATTTGAACTCCTTCCTCTCTCTGGGCTTAACTCGAAGCTTCAGTCCATCCATTCTGTGCTCAAGCTGAGCCAAAGCAGCCTGCGTGCTCTCGATTGAACTGAATTCAATTATGGCATACACACCCTGCAGAAGAGTAGAAAACACACACACACACACACTGTGCCTGGCGTTCCTCAGAGGTATTAGGACCTATGCTATTTACATACTAATATCCTTTAAGGCACTGACCTTGTTCTTATCCACGATGATTTCAGAAACAGGCCCAAACTGCTGGAAATACTCAGCAATGTTGGTATGAGAAGTGTCTGGTTTAAAGCCGCTGACAAAGATGCAGCTCTCCTCCTGAGCCTTCCTCTTGGCTCGCAGTCGGCAGAGGTGCTGGTGCTTCTTTCCTTTAATGTGGTCTTCCAGACTCAACTCTGGTTAAGAAAGCAAGGTGGCTAATTAGCTGGTTTCAAACAGTAAAACATTCACAGCACACACAGACAGATGTAAGGCAGTAGCGGTGTACAAACACACAAACACAATAAAAAATATAATAGAACGACAACGTGGACCCTTCAAAAATACCTCAGACAATCAGTGTCTAAAGACTGGCAAAAATAATTTGACTGGAATACATGAATCCCACAATTCATTTAGACACTAGTCTGTGTCCCAAGCCACACACTTTTATACTTACCTGTTACATTACTAAACACATTTGTAATGGCTGTGTACTATTAATACACTATGTAATGGGTTAGTATGTGGTTTGGAATGCAGCCCCAGTAGCTCTTAACTGGAGCTGTAATTGGTCATACTGTTAGAAACACTGTGATTGCTTAGAGGCTCATTTGTATGTTACCGTCTGCTGCATAATTAGAACTGCCCAGAAGCTTAAAGGTTTTTGGTTCACTCATTACTGCTAATGTGCTCAAAAGCTTTAAAAACTTTAATAAATACATCTAGGTGTTACTTACATCTAGATGTACTTATTTGTACTTTTTTACTAGTTTAGTTTTCTTGCACACTTTTTACTGTTTAAAAGCCATTAACAAATACATCTAGCTGCTAAAATGAGTAGTTTGTTCTAGTTTAAACTTATATTTATCTTATTTTTAAGGCTTTTATGACACTTTTCTGCCAGGTTGCCCAGAAGCCTGGCTAGGCTAGGCTAAGCCATGCTAATTTCGCCTCTCGCCCAGAAATGTAACTAAACTCACTGTTAGCCGTGTGAATCTCACAGAGCTTGCAAAAAAAGCCCTTCTGCGTAGGCTGGACGTCTTCGTCTTCTTCCATTCTTTTCAGAAAACGTTTTAGAGTTGAATAATAAATCGGTACACTAACAGTACCCAGCAGACGAAGTTAAATCTCCCTCCACGGGGTCAGAGCGGGTCCTTCCGTCTGCACGGACCGCAGGAACATCAGAGTCACACTTCAGTTCCAACTCTCCAGTCAGTTACGTCAGTTACCTGATACAGTCTAGGCGGCATTGAGCACACATCTAAATCTAAATCTATATCTATATCTATCTCTCTCTTTATTAGTAAGTACATATATGCTGGGCACTTTAATCACGCAAGTCTCGGCGCGTTCTCACTGGGTGAAGTGTCCCCAATGTTTGTGTAATAAGGACAAGAAATATTGGGACGCCTGACTATTTAACGACACTACAGTCAGTAACGTAAACTTTATTAATGGGGTTGGTCCCCTTTAAAACTGCTACAATGTGTCTGAACACGATCAAATCCTCACATTAAAGTCTTCAGAACAGTGAATTAGTACGGAGAAAACAGGTTGCTGATGATATTCTTGATTTCGGGATAAACGTACGTCTAAAAACGTGTAAATTCTTATGATGCTCATAAATCAATATACACCATATGGACAAAAGTAACGGAACGACTTTCCATTACACCAACAGGGACTTGAATGACATAGCATTCAGATACATCGACGCTCGTATGGAGTTGGTCCCCCTCAGTAGCTGCTTTAACGCACTGGATTCTGAGGGTACCTTTTTTTTTTTTTTTCATAACAAACTGGATCAAACATGAAAGCCCTGCAGAGGCAAATAGATTTGGTTTATTATTTGATTTGATCACATTAATGTTAAGGCGTACAAGGAATATTTGAACTGCAACTTTGTGTTAAAGTGAATACGGCTGTTAAAAAGCACCTTTTTTTTTTCAAGTGTTCACAACCCAAATGTTATTTCATTTTTGTTCATAGAACAGTACAATACGTATTTAATTTTGCATATAAATATGTATAACCTTAATAATCTATATATATATTAAAATACAAGGCTTTAAGATGAACAAAAACACTACACAAGTTAGAAATCAGTCTAGATATCCTACATGTTCGAAAGTCAGCCCTCTCTTCCAAAATCGGTGCCTGACATCAGAAATGCTCTACAAAATAATTGGGGACAATACCAAAGTATGAACATGGCACATCCTACTACTTTCCATACCTATTGGGCCATTTTGTGAGTGTGCATTTATTAGTAAGTGTGAAAATAACTAATATTTACATAAGAAATGAGGTAATAAGGAGTTTATTGATGTAAACAGTTTCCAAAGCTGAAACCCAAACACAATAAACCAGCGTAGCTGATAACAATTTGGAAGAACACCCGTTTACTTAGCCTCAAACTGTTTATTTTTTCAACATACAAGACACTTCTAAAAGTTTATCATAAGAATACATGAAGGCAAGAAGAATTTTTTAAAGCAAGAATGGAATCATGGCAGTGGCCGAAAAGACAGGAAAAAATTGTTTAAAATGCCCCAGTTCTTCCAAGCTTAAAAAAATAAATGACATTCCAGAAAAATTACATTTGGAAAAAAAAGCCTTTTTTAAACATTAAAAAACAGTAACTAAAATTTAAACTTCAAAAGAAAACCCCCAAAACAAAACAGTAAAAGCTATCATAATTGTAACGTCCCAAAATATAAAAACACTTTGAACTCTGAATATTTACAACTAATCTTCAAGGACAGTGCTTCACTTTCTCCTCGTCCGCCTCACTGGAGCTGAACTGGTCTCTGCTTCTGACTTTTTCTGACCTCTTGTCCCTCGCCGAGTACTTGGCTCTGCATGAAGATGTAAAACTTGATTACTAAACAGAAAAAGTTACATTTAACATGCAATCATTATTTCAATCTAACTGGAGATTAAGAGGTTTGTAACTGTTTAAAATCCAGAAATCGAGCTGTGACTGCATACTGTATGACAGTTACAATTACAGCATGCTTCTCAGATATGGGTTCATGCATCCAATTTGTTGCTGGCATTTAACATGTTATCATTCAAAGCAAGACCCACTCAATGTTTTTATTTCTGCAGTAAAAAAAGCACCAATTTCAGTCTAAGGGAGTCCTTCTTGCCAGCTGTCACTGGATTCTCTACATTCTCTTACATGCAGCAGTACGGTACATGTTCAGCTCTTGCTCCAATGACAATCAGTGCTGACATCGGCCTTACTATATTCTATATTAGGGACCACCATATTTTGAGAATAGTTGAACTGCTTTTTTGCAAATATGTTTTGAGAAACATTTAAAGAACAATTGAATTGTGTACTCGTGACTATCAAATAGTATGGAGAACCCAGGAATAAGCTAGGAAGCTTATGCATAGGGAAGCCAGTATTTAAAAGGAAATGAATGAATACAAAAAACAAAAAACAACAAACAAAAAAAAATTACACCTACAAACATTTAATGAGAAACAAGGGCAGAATGTAAAAATACAATTTAATTCACACAAATAAAACAGTAATTTACCTGAGCCAGGATCTTCAGGCTGTGCAGGAACAGAATCCACTCCCTGAGCTGCCTTTCGTTTGCCCCTTACAGGTTTGTTTCCATCCTTTTTAGAAGCAGGTTCATTTGCGTCTGCTTCAGCTTGATGGCTTTCTTCTGGTACCTCTTTGGCTGTTGCCTTCCTTCTTTTGCTAGGTGCAGCCACTTCTGTTGGAGTTCCAGCACTAGCAGCTGTCCCCTTTGTTCTCTTCGGTAAGGACTCAACGGTCACATCAGCTGTATCATCAATCCCCTTTCTTTTGGTTCTCCTTTTTGGGCAGGCTGGAACTTCATCTGACTTGGAAATCAATGAAGCACCAGCTCTTCCTCTCCTGGCAACTGGGGCATCATTCTCACAAGGAGTCTCTGCAAGTGGTTCATTAGGTTTCTTTGCCACCCGCCCTCTGCGGCCTTTGACTGGTGGATCTGCAGACTGATTGTTTCCCGAGAGCCCTTCAGTAGCAGGAGCCTCGAGTTCCATTTTATTAGACATCTTTTGGGGTTCTCCCTCAGCTGAAGGAGGGTCCAACTCTTCAATATTCTTCCAGGTCACTAGATCAGAATCCCAATTGACTGCTTTCTTTAAGGTTTTTTTTTTATTTTCAACGGCAGCATCTGACTGCTTGACTGTTGTGTCTTCCACTTTGACAGAACTTTCTGCTGTTGAAATCTCTTTTTTGGTGTATCTCCCTCTTCCTCTTTTATTTGGTACCACACTGGCAGCACCTTCAGCATTAACCACCCCTTCAGAACTTGCATGGGAAACTGGAGTTTCAACAGGGTCTGACAACGGCAGCTTGGTGTCAGTGGCCGGTTCTTCAGTAACTTCCTCTTGTTCTGCTTTTACAGCAGCTTTTCTACCACGAATAGATTTGACAACAGGAGGAGGCACTGCAGCAGCGGTAGCACGGCGTCCCCTTTTAGGAGGGGCTTCTGGTTCATCTTCAGTAACTGCCCTCCTCCCCCGCACCAATCTAACAGGGACTTCAGACTGTTCTACATCACCGTTAACTTTAGGTCTATCAACATTTTCCTGAACACCTGGCTGAGCTGCTTTTGGCTGCCTTGTCCTCCTGCCACCTCTTACATTTTTCACCATGGGATCCACATGTTCCACAGCCTCTGGGACTTCTGCAGTAACTGTCTGGTCATCAGCAATCTCCCTTTCCTCACTCCTAAGATTTTTGGACTTGATTGTAGAACTTTCTGGTTTCTGTCCAGATTCAGCTAGCACAGCCTCAGCATTAGTTTTTGGTTCATCTACCACCTGTAGGTCTTTTGTAGCACCTGGTTTTGTCCTCCTTCCACGTCCTGGCCTTACAGGCATTTGTGGTTCCTCAGTCACTACAACTTCAGAGCTTGTAACACCTAATTCCACAACATCTGATGCAGGTTTGGTAATTTCCTGAACTTGTGTGTTTTTTTGGGTTTCTTTCTTTGTTTGCCTGCCCCTCCGTGTTCTTGTATTGGTTTTAACAGGAGCTTCGTCCACAGCAGAAGCCTGAAGTTCAGCACTCTCTTGCACATCATCTTTATCTGCAGCTTCAGACATTTTTGCTTCTTGTGGTTCTTGTGGACGAGATATGATGAGTGAATTCTCTGATACATGTTTATCTTTCTGTCCCCTTTTACCTCTTTTAGCAGGGGCTGGTGACTCTAAAGAGGTAGCTACCTCTCCTGAAGACTCAACAGACTTTGACTCTGGAAGAATGATGTGGGAAACAGGCTCAAATTCAGTAACACTCTGTTCAACTTTTCTTCCCCTCCTGGGTTTTAATGGTATACTTGGATATTTAGACACTTGGTCAACATCTTGAGATGTTCCTGAGCCCTCTGTGTGGTCTTCCTTGTCCTTGATTTGGCTCTTCGGAATTCTTCCTCTGGAGGACTTTCTAACTGGATTTAGCACGGGCACAGGCTCTTCAATGATGTGCTTACCTCTCCTGCCTTTCAATGGGGCACAGAGTGGAAGAACAGACTCCATAGCTTTAGTTTCCTCCTCCCTTTCTGTCTCTACAGGAGATACAGAATCTGTCATCTTGGATTCCCGTGTAGTTTTTACACGACCACCACGTTGTGTCTTCTTAGCGAGAGAAGAATTTTTGGCCTTTTCATCTTTCTTAGGGGCAGGCAATGATTGAGAAACATCTACAGCAAGGCTGACTACTTGGACAGGCTGTTCACTGCAGATTACTTTAATTGGGCTGATCTTTTTCTCTTCCTGGCCAGATATTGCCTCTTCAGCCATTTCAATCTGTGGAATATTTTGGATGGCAACAGCTTCTTGAGTTTCATTTTCAATGCCCTCAGCTGGGCATATGTTTTCTTTGTCTTCAGATCCCTCATTAGCACCTTTAAAAGAAAACAGTTTAAATATCAGATTTACCAAAACAATTTCCCCTAGTTACAAACGACCACAGAGACCCAAACAGTGCCTTTACCTAACTTTACTAACTCACCTTCAACAGCCAAATCAGATGCCACAGAAGTTAAAGTTTCTTGTATCTGTAAACAAATGATAAAAATTCTAATTTAATAGTAAAGAAAACAAGGGATACTTTAGGAAATGAAAGAAAGCATTGGAATAAAACTCTACCTCAGCTGATTCATTTGTGTCATTTTGTTCCACCTCTGCAACATCAACCTCATTGTCAATAAGCCTTCCATTCTCCTTGGGGGTCTGAGGTAAAATTTCCATTCCAGACAAATCCTCAACTGGCTGTTTTTTCTGCTTAGGAGTCATCTGCTGAATGCCTGTCAGGTCTTCCTCAACCAGTTTATTTTCCTGTTTGGGCGTCTTCATCATTTGCTGAATGCCGGTCAGATCCTCTTCAATTGGTGTATTTTTCTGTTTGGGTGTCTTCATCATCTGCTGGATGCCAGTAAAGTCTTCCTCAATTGGTGTATTTTTCTGTTTAGGTGTCTTCATCATCTGCTGAATGCCTGTCAGGTCTTCCTCAACTGGTTTATTTTTCTGTTTGGGTGTCTTCACCTTCTGTTGAGTGCCCGTCAGATCCTCCTCAATTGGTTCGGTTTTTGGTTTGGGCGTCTTCATCATCTGCTGAATGCCTGTCAGGTCTTCCTCAACTGGTTTATTTTTCTGTTTAGGTGTCTTCATCATCTGCTGAATGCCTGTCAGGTCTTCCTCAACTGGTTTATTTTTCTGTTTG
>JBBMFX010000101.1:24532381-24546570 GCA_037832545.1 Rhabdalestes septentrionalis
ATTTGTCCGAATACGGTATTCATAAAAAACACGTTATTTGTGCCAATCCGAATACCATATTTGTATTTGTCTCCACCCCTAATGTATATATATGTATATATTATATATGTATATGGGGGCATTAACACAAACGTTGACTAGTTTTTTTAATGTTAAATCTAAATGTTAACTATTAATGTAAATATTAAATCTAAATGTAAATGTTAAATCTAAATCTAAATGTATATATCTAATAGGCTGGAGCCTATCCCAGTTACAACAGGCGAAGGCAGGGTACACCCTGGACAGTCACCAGCACGTCGCAGGGCCACACACATTCACACCTAGGGGCAATTTTAGTGTGATCAATTAACCTATCCCCAATCACACATGTTTTTTGGCTGTGGGAGGAAACCGGAGTTCCCGGAGAAAACCCATGCTGTCACAGGGAGAACATGCAAACTCCACACAGAAAGACCCTGGGAGTCGAACCCAGGACCTTCTTGCTGTGAGGCAAGAGCGCTAACCCCTGCGCCACCGTGCCGCCCACCTCTCACAATACCTTCAATATTTACCCTAATTTCCAGGAAAGTGCGCAGATTAAGGGGTAAAACTACTGATTTTTTCCCTTCTTAAAATGTGCCCCTTAAATAACTGAAACTTCTAAGTAAAATACCTTATGTTTAAGAATAAAGGGTTTTGCACATACTTTTAATCCACGTTTAAGTTAACAAATTAATAGCCACTCAAAAGAAAACCAATTATAGTTAGAAATCATAGAAACATGCAATTAAATGTACCATGAAATAAAGAAGATAATCACAGGGATGCAGCAAACATATATATATTTTTTAAAATAAAATGT
Organism: Rhabdalestes septentrionalis; assembly: GCA_037832545.1. Classification (NCBI taxonomy): domain Eukaryota; kingdom Metazoa; phylum Chordata; class Actinopteri; order Characiformes; family Alestidae; genus Rhabdalestes; species Rhabdalestes septentrionalis. The sequence goes on from JBBMFX010000101.1 coordinate 24,533,226, forward strand.
TCTCTTGTCTCCCCCACTACATCTCCTGCACTGTGCTACACATCATTTGCATGAGCAAAGGGGACCTGCTGGAGTCAGATGCAGATGTTGAGGACAGGAGGGCAGTGGACCGACCAGCACAAGCACCTCCAGGGAGTGTCTCTGGAGCTGTTGAGAGACAGAGGATGGCAATGGCCTGTTATACACCAGATAATGACTACATTTAAATGTACCCCAGATCATTATGTACCCCAGATTATAGTTTACAGTGTGAGTTTAAATTATTGTGTAGTGTGAGTTAAGACTGAGTTTAGATGGAAAGGCAGACAATAAATAAATTGGCTGATTGGCAAATGTGTTTTTGTTACATTTTTATCAAAAGGTTGACAAATGTTAGTCACTTTGGAGAAAGCATCTTCTAAATGGATATGTAGTGCCCCCTACTGTCTGTAGTAGGCAGCATCAGGTTCAATCTTCTAATGCCTTGAGATGGTGAATTATGTCCCTTTTCTTTCACTTTGACATACTCTACAGAATAAAAACTATGGATGTACAAGTTCTGGTGTGAATTATGAACTCTTTAGAATAAATAACCCTTTAGAGTAAGTAAACAAAAGTATTGAATTTAATTTTAACAATTTGCAAAAAATAGAAATGAATCAGACACAATTTTACACATTCACATACTCAAATCCAAATATCTGAAAAGAGATTAAATCCCCCCTACAAAGAAAGGTAAATTACTTTAAAGAGCTAAATGAACCAACATGTCAGATTATACCTTAAACCAATAGTATGAGCATAAAACATTTCACTGAAACCTTACTGATCCTAAGCACTCATGAATAACTCTAATTAAGTAATATTTACACACTTGTGGGCCCACACAGACACATATTAACCACTCATTCACATACCCTTGTTGCAGGCCTGAAAGGTAGCTTGTGTGCCTGGTAGCCATTGGAACCGGAAAATGGCCTCGTCACTTCCCAGAGCACAAATAAAAAACTGTACCTCAGTTCCCTTAATGATACCACTGATTTCCTTTCTGATCTGATACCAAGTTAAATTCAGGCAGGTATCGACGATACTGATCCGATACCGATAGTTTGTACAAAAATGTGAAATGTTTGAAAAATTTAAATAAAAAGTAGTTGTTTGATAAAAAGTTTAATAAAAACTAGTTGTTTAATAATGAAGAATTACCTCAACAAGAAATAAAACAAACCTGAAAACCACATGCACACTTTCCTCAATCATGTCACACGGCTCAGCTCTTGTTGCGAGAGAGAACATTGACACATTGCAATGCATTTATACAGCCGTATTTCACATCTGACCATGTCAGGCAGAAGAGGATGTAGTTTCTTCTCATTTAGATGATCCCAATAATATACTGTAAATTCCGGACTATAAGCCACTACTTTTTTCCCAAATTTTGAACCCTGTGTCTAATAATCCGCTGCGGCTAATGCATGTTTTTATTTTCATGATGCCAATACATTTTACCTCATAACTGGACCTGGCGCCAGACACAGATTTGCAGACGGACCTTTGGGGAGGCGACACATTTTATAGGCTCTTTTCGGGTTGATATGTTTTATGTGCATCTCCAATCCCGGAGGCTCGTATTCCCACAGTGGGGCCGAGTGAGTCCGAGGGCGGGCATGACCTCCTAAGTCCCGCCCATGACGAAGATAAGAAAGATGATTAATTACTTTTCCTGGTAGCTGCAGTATATACATGGGATATATTTTTACCAGTCATTAGTAGATGGAATGTTGTTCCTGCACTGTTCAGTAAAAAAGCAGAAGCAAAATAAGGTGTGTGTTACTGATACGTACGTATACTTAAAGTGAGCCGCGTTACATACACTGTTCGAAAAATAAAACCATGTGCAATATTTGTTTGTTTATGTTGCCATAATGTTTAAAAGTAAAACAATTCTCTGTATATATGTATATTTATACAACGTGAGACACATGCGGCTTATAATCTGGTGCGGCTTGTACAAATACAAAACTGGTTTTCTTTGTAAAATTAGAGCATGCTGCTTTTAACCCTTTAATGCACAAGCTATTGGAACCCCCTCTAACGCACAACATGGGTCCAAAGTGACCCGCATTCATTTCCAGTGTAATTCCAAGCATGGACATGGTTTTCTCTCTTACAACTTCTAAAAACAATACATTTAATCCTATAATATTTTATAAGTTGATAAATTAGGTAGAGTTTAAAGCATAAAAAGTATTTGTTGTCATTTTTCTTTTGTATCTTATAAATAAATATATATTTGTAATTTATCCATTAATTTGCAGACATGGGTCCCAAGTGACCCTCATACATTTCTAATGTAATTCCAAGCATGAATATGGTTTTCTCCCTTATAGCTTCTAAAATCAATACTTTTCACTTGTAATATTTAAAAAGTTGATAAATTAGATAGCGTTTTAAGCACAAAACAAATATTTTTACTTTTGTATCTTATGTATAATCATAGATTTTGAATTTTTCCATTATTTTTCAGACATAGGATGAAAGTGAACCGCATTTATTTCTAATGTATTTCAAGGCATGGATATGGTTTTCTCTCTGATAACTTTTCGAACCAATCCATTTCATGTTGTAAAGTTGTAAAGGTTTCTTAATTAGGTAGTATTGTAAGTGACCCATATTTATTCTAGGGATGTCCCGATCAGGTTTTTTGCCATCGAGTCCGAGTCATTTGATTTTGAGTATCTGCCAATACTGAGTCCCGATCTGATATTTCTATATACTCCACTAAGGCGAATGGCAGGTCACTCACTGCGATCATTTGTGCTATCTTGGCTGTGATGTCCTGCGCCTTCATGCCGTCACAACTCAAGGCATTTTTTCTCTCCTCTTCAATCTCTCCTGCAGCGTGAGCTGACTCGTCTACACACACCTGCAATCACACAATGCAGACAATGATCCCCAATTCCCTTCAATAATCACCCACAGGTGTTCTTGTGATCAGAGACAGGGCGAGCCGCAGCGCGCTGGACACCTGCCACCTGCCACGCCCCCTAATCACCACTCAAACAGTCACTCACGCGAGTCCAGGGAAAGAGTCTGTAGTACTCTGGCGAGTGACTGCGCAGTCGAGACGAACCTGACACAACATCGTATAACTGAGTCCTGATCGGGAGGTAACGTCCAATCGATTCTGAAACCACGTGATTGGGCCCGATTTCTGATCACGTGATCGGATCGGGACATCCTTAATTTATGCCCTATCGAAATTCTGAGGAACTCTAATATTTGCAAGTATTTCCAGTCAGGAAAACATTTAATGCAAACCACTGTTGACCATTGACTGTTGACACACATTTTAGAAGTTTACAGAGCTACTTCTGCAAAACTACATGCAAGTATAAATTTCAGTTATAATATTACAGAATTATTACATAGTTATTTTATATATTGTGTAGCATTGTACACAGATACATGGATGTACAGAGATTAACATAACGAGACCTTGACGAGTGAAAGAGGCTAAAGCTAGGTGAATGTTGTCATTTGTGATTCACTGAGACAGCTGTCTAGACGCATTCTCTATGTTCTCTATTCTCTATATATTCTTCACAGTTTTAGAGTTAATAATCCAGTTCTCCATGGCTCACTTTAGTTACTAAAGATTAGTATATGAAATTAGTTTTATGTTGTTGTTTGTTTAAAATGGTTCTAATAATATTCACTATTTTAATCACAATCGCTTTGAGTGTTCAACCAAGGTATTGTTTTACCAAATATATTTCCATTCATGGAGTAGCCACAGTGGAATGAAAATAATATTTGCTGTTTGTGAAAAGCTGAAAATATAATGATAAATTTAGAAATTAAATGATGAATTAAACAAATTTCAAACAATATTGCAAAGAAATTCTGATTCTTGCTTAATTTTAAATATGAAATGAATGCGGGTCATTTGTGACCCATGTGTGCAAATATAATATAGGTGCATAAAAAGTGTCATAATTCAAGGAGAAACCATAAATGAATGAAAACAATGATTGATGTTTGTAAAAAAACTAAATAAGGGATGGAAACTTGGTATATTAAATGACAAAATCAATTATTATTTTTAAACTACCTAGGAAACTCTAACCCTTCAACAAAACTCCATAGAAAATGAATGCGGGTCACTTTGGACACATGTTGTTCATTAGAGGGGTAGTGACAAAAAACGTATTTGTCACTTTTTTTAGGTTTAGAGATATAAATAAATAAGTTTTGAAATGAACAAAAACAAGTTAATTGAGGAACTCATGGAGTGTTGGCTCATGAAAATGAGTTATTGCAGAGATATAAAGCTAATTACACATAGCCGGGTCACTTTGGACCGATGTTGTGCATTAAAGGGTTAAACAAGAATTGCATGCACAAGATTGAAATAATTTAGGATTGTTTCTAATCAACCCGGGTTCAAAATCATACACACAGGCTCAAATATATACAGACATCCTCACTAAATACATTAAGTGGTGCTGAAGATTCTAGAATGTCTTAACTTGACAGAGCCAAGGCCTACTATCTTCTCGTTAGTGATCATAATTACATGCAGCTGGTAGTTTTTCTTTGCCATTATAAATAGGAGTGTGTTTCACAGCATTCATTCACAGACAATACCCTGAAGAATACCCCGAAGTCCAAGGAAGTGTAAGAACTGTAGATTTAGCTGGAAAAGTCTCTTGGAACCATCTCCAAAAAACTGCTGTTGCCAATATCATCAGTTCAAATAATTGTATGTAAGGTTATTCGGATGTGTCAACACTTTCCGAGGCCTGGAAGAAGACACACATTGACACCCTCAGATGAAAGGAAACTAGTTAGGATGTTCAAGAACAAGCCAAGGATCTCCAAGCCCGCCATTTCCTGGAAGTGTCACTGTCCAGAGTTTTACATAGCCATAGACTGAGAGGGTGCCAACAATGAAAGAAGCCCTTGATCCAAAATTGACACTTTCAAGCTTGACAGAAATTTGCAGCTGCCCACATTGACAAGCCTCAAGCTATCTGGAGAAAGATTTTATGGTCAGATGAGAAAAAGATTGAGCTACTTTTTCACAACAACATGAGGTACGCTTGGAGGAGATAAAGTGAGGATTTCAAACCTATGAACACTTTAACTGTCAAACCTGGTGGTGGTAGTATCATGCCCTGGTGCATTTTCACTGCCAATGGCACTGGTGCATGGCACAAAGTGGATGGAATAATGAAGGAGGAGGACTACCTCCAAGTACACCCCCTCAATTCAACAGCTAGATGGTTGAAATATGGACACAATCCCAAACCCACCAAAACTGTTTTGGAATGGGTAAATCAGGCTAACATTAAGCTTCTGGAATAAACTTCTGAAAGCTCCAACCTCAACACTATTAAAAGCAAGGTCTGTGACATGAAAGCAAACACTTTATATTAACTATACTGCCAAGAGGAGTGGTCAAATATCTAACAGGAATTATTCCAGAAGTTTGTTGATAGCTACAAAAAGTGTCTTTCCAAGTATTCACAGAGATGTATTTTTATATTTGAGACTGTGTGTATAATTTTGATCCTGTGTTGATAAAAACAATCTAATAAATACATTCAATCTTTTGCACCCAATTCTTCTTTTAAAAAGTAATTGAAGTTTTGCATAGTCATTCTGCCCTGGAAAAAGATAAATTAATATAAATTATTCATACCCATGATGAGAGTATGTAAGCTTCTGACCAAGAGTGAGTGTGAATGTGTGTGTGTGTGTGAGTGAGCAACTACAAAAACAGTACTGTGCAAAAGTCTTAGGCACCTTTGAAAAATGTTTGGATCTGTTTATTTCAGCAGTGGGTTTCTTCATTCTTCATTAGCATAAACTCAAATGAACAAGAAATCAGTAAAAAAAGATTTGATAATTTTTTGAGCTTGTTAGAAGAACATAGGTTTAGTTTCATCTTTCTGCTCACTGCCTCCAGTCATTGTGTGGATTTAATTGATAAAATTCCATAAGCAGCACACCTGATTTCATCTGATGAAGTAAAATAATGGAAATGGCTAGGAGAACATTTATTAAAAATGTTGTGTTGATTTTTGGGTTAGTTATTTAAGTATTATTACAAAATTTGTGTTATTATATACTGTGTTACGGTGTTATTATATACTGTATATAAATAAATGTTTTTTCTTTTTAAATTTTATTTTGAAACTAACAGATGTGTCAGATGTACACTGTTGTTCTGGGTTAATTAAAAATTGTCTATTATCTCCAGCAACATTAACCTTGCCACTTGATTTTTGCAATGGTGATGTTTTTAAACATTTTTGCTTATTGATTGTGTTAGAGTGTATTGAATTCTTTATTTTCCTTAAAGCCAGTGTTGAGAAGCGTAGGCCTGAGCGAAGCCCATAATCAGTAAATATGCAAAGGTTCTGGCCTGGGTGGGCGCAGTATCATCTCCAGCTCCTCTAAATTGCTGACTAGTTCTTTAGTAGATGCTCATGGAACATTTCCATGCTGTTTATTTTGTAGTGAAGAGGGAAAATGATAATGATATTCCTAATTTATTAATCTGTTTGCTGACAGAGCCCCTTTAGGAGAGCAGAGCCAAAGTCAAACAAGAAACACATTTGTAACAAATTGGTGTGCAAACATCAAAGATGCCTCTTCAGCAAATGTGTCCTGTGCTTAGGGGCATAACCTACCATTCTACACTGAAGTGCTGCTAAAGCAGAGCAGCTATTCAGGTCAGAGCTCACTTTCTGGCATGTTAATTCAACTTAGAGGATGACTTGCCATACATTTTAGAGACAAGAGGAGGGAGGGTGATATAGTGAGGGTTTATTTATTAGAATTTCTATTTGCTAATACAACTCATGATCTGAGCTTCATTTCTACGCTTCACACATCATTCGGTGTGTAATTTTTCTTCTGCTTGCCCATCATTCAGTGCAGTTTTACCCCACAAATATTCTAGCACACAAATCTGGAGCATCAGCCTTCAAAACTGGTGAGAAAAGGTTTATCTGAGAACTGATTGACTCTGAATGACAACAAAACTTATTAACCCTGAAGACTGTGACTTAGTTAATTTGAGTTAATTAAGAGCGCGGCAGCCTTAGTTTAGCTGGGAATGGCACTGAAGGTCTGGTGGAAACAGCTAAACAACAGATACTATAAGGCAGGGATCTCTAACAGCAGTCTTGGTGTGCCAGTGTCCAGCACAACTAAGCAAACTATATGGACAAAAGTATTATGATTTCTGACCATTACACCAACAGAGACTTTAATGACAATACATTAAAATACTTAAGATTGTAATATAGAGTTGGTCCCCACTATGTGGCTATAACAGCTTCCATTCTGACCAATAATCTGATCACAGCACTTTCTCCAAAGCCTTCTCTCAATCATTTATATGTTCATTGGTAAACTTAAGATTGTCTGTACATGTGCCTTCTTGAGAAGGGGGACCTTATGCGCACTGCAAGGTTTCAATTCATTTTAATGTAGTGTGTTACCAGTGGTGTTCTTAGTGGCTGTGCTCCAAACTGCCTTCAGATCATTAACAAACTCCCATGTATTTCTGAGCTGATTCCTTGCCTTTCTCATGATCGACCTCAGCCCATAAGGCAACATATTGCATGGAGCTCCAGATTGGGGGACAATTGATGAAACAGTTCATTTTTTTGTAAGTCAACAAATTCAGTAGGGGATCAAATAATTATTTCCCAGTCTGTGGGAGTTGAATAGGAGTTTTATCCATATTGTGTATCTTTTCTGGTTAAATACGTCTGGTTTAACTCCCACATTCATTTGTTTAGTAAATCTGGAGGGGAACTACCTGACTGTACTAGACAATGCTCATCCATGGCTGGAGTTGAGCATCCCTGCAGCATTGTGAGATTATCTGCCTTTGAAAAACTTTAAAATAGTTACATTTGCTGTAATGGCCAGTGCCCTGTCCGACCTATTTATACTGAACATAATTTGAGTTTATCATGTTTGATATCATCTTAGGTTTCTCTTCACAATACCATTTATTTTCCAGGTAAGGTGAAATATGTTACAGTGACTTTGCTAATGTTAACTGTGGTCACAGGCAATTATTATACCTTTATATTAACGACTTTAAATTGACTGTCTTTCTCAGTAAAATGTTCGAGCCAAATCATCTCCTGTGGCTTTTATGGTCTCATTCTACACCTAATTTAATGCCGTAAAGGCAAAATGCTGAGTGGCATGTGGAGAAATTGAACAGTGCTTGAAGTCTCTAAGCGCAGACACGTGTTAATGCTGAATGTTGACGTCAATTGCCACATCTTCCTGACATGTCTACATTTAAATAACTTTACAACCAAATTATAAATTAGAGTAGAGAAGCTGGACTTGCTGACAATATGCCATATGCAGGATTGTGTGTCCTACATTCCTGTGAAAGGCCTGATCTACAGCCTGCAGAGTCAGCTGTAATGCCCATAAATACCACTGCAGTGGGTACAGGTCTGCATTCAGGGGCCAGTTTTCTGACAAAACAGGTTAAAATGTGACTAGCAAAATCCAGCTTGACTTTCACAAGTTTTAAAGTACTGGACATCAGAAAAAAAACCTTTTATTTACATTGGGGCCTAAAATACTACAAATGCTTTTTAAATAAATACAGATAAACTGTATAAAATGTCAGGAATATGATGGAGCTCTATATAGCAGTACACATCACCAGAAAGGGCATGAACTGAAAGCATCAACTTACAGTTCTGAGAAAGCTCATCATGGACTTGTACATAATCAAAAGGTTTTAATAATTCAGGGCTCCCCCACAAGACTTTCTAAACCCTTTTCCCCCAAATTCAAGACAGGGCATAGTTTCAGACCTGTATTAAGTCTAATTACTGTCACATCAGTGTTGGTTTAATGTTATCATTCTCATTGGCTTGCTGCTGTTTGACCTGTGTCTCTTTTAACTTCAGTCAATCTTTTGATCATGTGACTGTCACAATGTTATGTCCATTTTCTAAAATTTTATTTAAACAAATCTAAATTCAGTTTCTGTTATTGCGAAAAATGTATTGAACTACGTACTTTATGAATTCATCATATCATGTATCATCTTAACTTCCTCTTCAAAAAATGATTTATATTTATATGTATGAAGTAAAATATGTGACAAAGTTACAGTGTGTGCTGTGAAGTTAGTTGAGGTACCAGGCAATTATTGTCTTTATCTTAAAAACTTTAAATTGATTGTCTTTCTCACAAAAATGTCCAAGCCACATAATTTCCTGTGGCTTTAATGATCTCATTCTATGTTTAATTCAATGCAGAAACATGTCTATTTTCAAAAACTTCCAAGGTTAAGAATTTTTCTCTCAAATTCATCAACTGGCAAAGGTCCATGTGAACCATGGGACCTGATAAAGTGGTTGATTTTTAAAAAATGTATTCATTCAAATTGTTTTTTTGTTTTTTTTGGAAAATTATTTCTCATTTTGAATTTTTATGCACCCTTTTTTGGAAACCAATTAGAACCACTAAATATGTTTTCCCACCCTAACTTGGAATGGCAGAGTTGGAATGGCTACAGTGCTCTGCTGATTCATCTGTTTAAAATATGACACATCACCTGGGCCTCTGCATATGAGGAGAAGATTCCGGGTAGACCATCCACAAATATTGCGAGGACTTGAAACTGAAAGAAAGCCAAATTTACTGTACTTATTTATCATCAGTAGTGTCTGGACAGCTTTAGCAAATCTTTTGCTCTGCATTTCTTCTAGAGTTCAGAAAGGTGAATGTGTTAACATGGTCTGAGCTACCTATGCTCTTTAAGGCATTAGTTTTAATGTATTTAATTTTAAATGTAATGCTGTTTGTTATACTTTTAGTTTCACATTGATGCTTGAGCCATATAAATGAGTCAGCCAGATGTGTTTCTTCTCTTCCTTTGCCATCAATACAACTGCAAGTACATAAATTGCATAACATGCAAAACACAACTTCCACAACATCCTTCCACTACAGTCATGACACACTTCCATTAAATTAAGCATCCCTTGCCATCTCTTGTTGACATTAGGATGCTTTTCGATCCCCATGTTGCCCCTAAACTGTTTGACCATACAGTGTGTTTATGTTCACACTGTGTACAGTTGGGATTATGAGCTACATGTTAGTGTTTGTGTTGTCTTGTCATATCCTGTGCTTTTCCCTGTCTGAGCATATCATATTTTTTCCCTATACACATGGTTCATTGTTTTACTTTTCCAGCTCCACCCCGGTTTTCCTGCTCCACAATGTAAGCACACTTGCTCACCCGTGGAATGATTTGCAACTTCTCTGTGTGTAGTGGAGCCAGCCTGGCATGGATTCTTAGTGTCCCCCTCTGTGATGGAGACACCGCCCGTTGAGCACTCATGTCCACTGGAGGACACCTCCGAGCAGGGACTGGACCTATGTCAACCTCTTGCCAGGGGTGTCATGGTATGGGCGCTCGGACACTTAGCAAACCTCTTCATTGTTTTGGGTGCCTCTGAGCTGGTGCTTGGGTCCATAACACCACTTGACATGCTGGAGGAATCCCCTGAGTTTGTGCCTAGCCTTATTGCATCAGCCTCTGGACTGCCCACCACTGCTCCCTCTTGTGCTCTGGAGGGCACTTTCCTGGTGGATAGATCTGATGCTCCAGAGAGAGCCCCCTCACCAGCGTCCCCAGTGCCTCTGAGAGCATCGCCAGCACTCCTTTGTGTTTCTCCCCCATTCTGCCGTCCAGGAGAGGTATTTTCTCATGCCAGAGCCCCTGCTCTGCTGGGGATTTCCCTATCGCTGCTAGTGCCCCCAGGTTCTCTGGAAAGTGCTTCATCATCAGCTCTTTCACTGACTTCACTGGGTGCTTTAAAGGGCATATCAAGTCCAACATCCCCTACAGCTCTGGAATGCGCTGCCTCACCATCTCAGCCAGCTTTTTCGGAGGGGGTGCTGTTGCCTGTGCCCCCTTACAACTCTTCAGGATATTCTGGTGCTGGTTCCCCCTGCAGCACGGCGGAGCTCTTTGCTGCTAGCTCCCCCTGGTGCCTTGGAGAACACGCTCTTGCCAGTGTCGGTGCCTGATCCATGACTGCTACCCTTTTGGTTCCACGTATACTCAGCTGCCATTTTCTGCCCGATTGGTCCCAGGTCTCATGATAATAATGATACAATAAACTTTATTAGTCCCACAAGGGGGAAAATTTACATAGGTCATGCAAACAGTTTTACTATCTATTTAAATTCTATTTAAACATGCAATTTTTAAATGATTTTTTAATAATATATATGTTTAAATTAATAGTAAAGTTAAATTAATCAGACAAAAAGCAGAATCGCATTTATTGGCCAAGTATGTGAGCAAGCACAAGTGTATAAAAGAATACAGTCAGTATAATTGCTATATTATAAATAACAGGAAATTACATTAATGCTAAATAGTTGTGCTCCACACTGTATGTTTTGTGGTTACAGGCAGCCTTATTCTGTGTGTGTGTGTGTGTGTGTGTACATAAATATATATATAAATATATAGATATATATATATATATAACCACACCACGGTCATGTGACCAAGACTGAGTCTACAGTGACAATCCATCTCTTTCCCATCAGCCTTCTGTGGCATACTCTCACCTCCCACGCATCCGAAACACACACACACACACACACACACACACACACACACACACATAAACATACACATACACATACACATACAGACATACACACACATACACAATGAGGAGAAACAGAGCAAAACAATCATCACCTTTCTGAGCCATTAGCTTGAAAGCACATAGCAATCCAGGACTTGCTCAGTTGTTCTCTCCAAAAACACACACTCAAGCCAAAAGCCACACACTCACACATGCTATCTAGGACCCTTTACAAAAGATTGTGCTTATTGTACCTTTAAAGTCTTAGTCAAAATATTTTTACAGTCATGTGCAAAGGTTTGAACACCTCCTGGTTTTCAGATGATGTTTTTTCCCTCTTTTTTCCCTAGTTTTTCCCATTTATTCATGTCAAGCCGCTAGCCAGGTCTCACCCAATTGAGCAATGCCTCCAAACTGGGAGGGTGAAATCTAGCTTCCATTGCTCCACTCCATCTTTTGCAGTGAAATGACCATCAGTGTCAGACTTCCAAGAACATCCGAGATTGAATGTTCAACATGCTGTGCATGCCAGACCATCTATTAATTTTCTTGAATCCTCTATGGGAAAGTATGAAATTCCTAAATCAAGAATAGAAAGGTTTCCAGCCAAGGCGGGGGGGTTCCAGGTACTGACAGACAGGATTCCCTAACTTACGCAATATTTTATGCAGCTTTTGTCTGCTCATGAAATGTATTAAGCAAATAAATTAATCAGATTGTCCTATGCAAAGTTATTGGCGGTACACTCCAGTGTACGCGTCATACATGACAGATGTGTAACGGAGCCTCTAGACCAGGGGTGCCCGATGCCAGGAGGGTGAGTGTCCATCAATTAACAGGTGAGCTGAGCCAGGTGTGTTTGAGCAAGAAAATCACCAAACTGCGCTGGATCGACCTTCCAGGACCAAAGTTTGGTATCCCCGCTCCAGACCATGCTATGAACTCCTGGACATAACACTCATCTTACAGATCACCCATTGAATTTTCTTTAGCTAAACAACATATGTGGGCAATTTGCCTCTCGCCTGAGCACAGCTGGCCAATAGCAAATGCTGCCAGGCCAAATCTGGCAAATGAACAATGGTTCATTTGCAAGGTGGTGTGGACCCAGGCTGGCTCTGGACGCCCGCTTATAGCCATTGTTGCAAGTCATTTGTTTACACCCCTGTCTCAAAATACCCCCTGACGAGTGGACGTTATGAAGTGAGGAGTGAGTGCGAATGTGTGATTGTGTGAGGAGGTAAATGCAACAAATGCTCACGGGTGATACCAGAGCTGCAGAGGAGGCCACATTAGCATGGACCTGATGCTAGCAACATGTGCTCTATGGAGTGAAAACAGAAAGCATGTGAGGTCAAGTAACGTAAACACACACAAACGCAAGCTCACATACTGCTTAAGACATGAGCCAATCTGTCCACTTCAGAGCAAATAAAGTCTTGATAAGGCCGAATCTAATTTACCCATCTGCAATCGAGGGAGTGTAGAGAGAACATGGAGTGAGGAGTGCGACAGTAAGATATAGAGAAACAATAGACTGAGCAAGATAGAAATTAGAGAGCAGGGAATGAATAAATTGAAAGGGAAAGAAAAAACAGATAAAGACAATGTGGTGAGAGAGAGAGAGAGAGAGAGAGAGAGAGAGAGAGAGAGAGAGAGAGAGAGAGAGAGAGAGAGAGAGAGAGAGA
>JBBMFX010000101.1:24549735-24563053 GCA_037832545.1 Rhabdalestes septentrionalis
TCAGCACAGGCTGAAGATATGTTCTGGGCATCGAGGGGCCGCTCCCCACCCACCCATACACCCAATCGTGCATCTCGAAAACCGCCGCTCAGAGAGGCTTCGTTTATCCGGGCATGACAGCAGGGACGTACTGGAACTCATTACATGTTATGCCAGTTACAAAAGGTTGAAGATACAGCACACTTGCCAGGAGCTGGGGTGGGGAGACGGTGTGGGCTGGGCACGTGGACCATCACTTGTCCGGGACCAAGGCAAGCAAGCATGTGAGCTCTGAAAACGCTGCAGCAGGATCTGCTTTGTTTGTGAGAGCAGTTAGCCGAGAAGTTTGCATCTCCGAAAACACGCAGTAGGCAGGAAATCCAGAACCCTTTATGTAGACACATTTTTGTGTTTTCCCAATGGGTCTCTTTCTTGTCTTTCTTCATGTGATGACTTTGCACATAGAGCTATTGTGAAAGACTCTTTAACGGGCAATTTGTTAACATCGATCTTTAAGACTTTGCGCTAGTTGCCATGGTTTCCCATCCGAACACATAAGTCTGGCTGTCAGGGTGTGAAGTTAATGGGAGTTTAAAAATGAATCATGTCAGAGGTGTTGATGAAAGCACCCTTGAAAGGTGTGTGTAAGGACTGCAATAACGGAAGGCAAAATAAATGAAGGGAGGGAAGAATTCAGAGTTTGGCTCCTGGGAATGGACTGATTAAGGATGTTTTGATAGTTTTTTTGTTGTTTTTTTTGGCTAATGTTTGAACCTGAACTTCTCTAGACTATGAGTAGCTCATGCACACCACCCAAGGAAGAGAGCCCCTGAAGTGTGGCTCCTGACCTTTTAATGCCCAATGGATTTCAATTCTGCTGATGTATATTGAGGGTGGACCTTAGGTCTGAGGTGCTTGGGGAATTGCTAAAGAAGGAAGAAGTCAATGAGCACTTGGTCAGTGTAAGCTAGCATGTACCATGGGTATATTTATGAGTGATGTGTCTATTTAATACTTATTAGGCCAACTGGTATTGTTCTAATACGGACCAAAATCACTGGATCAGATATCAGAAAAAGCCTGAGCTATCACGTAAACTTGTAACCAAACTGAGCCACATGCCGTAAAGAGAGATACACAGATGAGCACATGAGTAACGCTGAGGAGAAGCAAGGCTGGGCCCCTACTCCCTACATAGTGCACTCTGTAGGAAATAAAATCAGTGTTCCTGCACACAAACAGAGAACAATGTGTCTAGCAAAGAACTACACATGCAGAATTCTATAATGGTCTAATTGTGCTTAATATGGATGTGGAAATTCAAATTGTATTATTAACATAGCACATTATAGAGTAAAACATTTTAGATTTGAGTGCATCCAGACAAATGCATTATTAAAAGCTTTGCTATTGAAGAGAGGGAAAAAGTCAGATTGGTGTTGGTATCGGCTGAGTTTGCAGTATCGGACATGAAAAAGCGGGATTGTGCCAACCCTAGAATGTATTAGCCTCACTGTCTAGCAGGTAGAATTAATTTAGCTTTGTTGAGATTTCCAGTAATTGTGTGATGCATTTGCATAATGCAAGCCTGGCATTGTAGCGTGTGAACACTGATGGATGAAAACACAAAAATCATAAAAAATCCTGAATTCTGCCAAACCCATTAGGCTAAGGGATGCAGTGCTGAGCTACAGGATGTTACACAACACAAATAACATAAAATGCTGGTTTTAGGTCGGAATGTCCTTGTATGGAGATCCAGTGCGTAATCGTAATATGCTATCCCAATCAAACCGAAATAAAACTGTCAGACAGCTTCGGATCCCGCGCCTCACAGATTTAATGGATTTAACATCCTAATACGAGACGTTGCTGACTGGCGTGGCGCCTTGTCCGCAGTTTTTGCCAGAACCTACTATCAAAGGAGATCCAGTCAAGCTGGATTTTTCCCCTGCTCTTTCCTGGACTGCCTCCTTTTTATCCTCTTTTCTGATGCTCTAATTAATTGTGTTAAAAATGGAAGGGCATGATAGGCGCCGTCACGCATATCGGCATTAAAAACAGTTTGCACCTTGGAGAGAAGTCACCATGGCAATGAGGCCATATTCTCCAATCTGTAATGAGCGGACTGACACTTTAATGGAAACTACCAACGTATCTTCTCACTTTTATAGCGCAAGGGAAATCAAGAATCGTCTGAACTGCACACAGAGAGCAACTTTCCTCGCCTCAGGCACCCAAGTGTCGTGATTTTCCATCTGCGTCTCCTTGTGGAATCTGATTTTGATACGATGGTTTATATATGTCCCATATCGCTATTCCAAAGATGGATCACAAGAACTAAGGAGTGCAGGAGTCTCAACACAGGCGTTTTGTCAAGTTGAAGGCAAAATGCCCAGCTCCAATGAGAGAGTGGCTGTCAATGGCAATTGACCCAGCTGGCTTATTAGAAGTCATAGTTACCAGGATTAACAGAACATGCCATTATTCTAGGGTAACTTCTGTCACTTATTCATAACAACTTGCAGAGAAATGCCTGTCAAGTTCTAAAATTTCAGCCCACATCACAGGTTCCAAAGCACAGGTTTAAAAAAGCATCGTTAACATTTTTGCCATGTCTATGTCAGACATTGTAAAGTACGGAAAAAAACTCAAGCGTCTATATTGGATTACAATTAATTTTGTAATAACTACAAATGACTATGTAATAAGCAGAACAGCAATAACTTTTACAGTTTAAACAAGACAAGAAACATGGGCCATCCTGCTACATAAAGCCTACAATATAATAGAGAAGGTCTTTGGGTGGGAGATTCCCACAGATATGCCACTGTATGGCTGTTGCGTGTCTCACAGAAGGCGTCCACTTGAACATGAAAAGGGGGATCTGTTTGAAACACAAAAGCCCTGCTTCTGGACACAGGTCAGCATATTTTGCACATGCTAGGGCCTAAATAACACACTCGGGGGGCTTCCGTTGCACTCTGCCTGAGGAAAATGCGGCTTCTGGAGAGGAAATGAGGCAATTTTTAACCCAGCCACCCCTCCTCCACCCCCCGCCGTAATGGCCCTGGTCAATGGAGTGTGCGGGGTCTCTGTTCAAGCGCAGGCGTTCCGGAGGCGCGGATCCATAAATTATGAAACGTTGGGGGACGAAGCCTAATCACCTCTGTGCTGTCACCTAGCAGAAGCAAGAGCTAGTTTAATTTACGCTGGCACATCCGTCACTGCTCTGGCTAATTTCACTCACGCTAGCTCATGGAACGAGGGAGGCAGGGAAGGAAGGACAGCTTCAGGGATGTGTTTCCCTGGGTTGCCGTTGTGTTTGTTTCATTTTTTATATCCTACTGCCTGCTTTCTCTTTTCCAACAGTTTTTGTAAATAGGATGGGTAAGTGTGAGCCTATATAAAATGTAAAGCTTCTAGCAAGCTTTCACACTTTTGACTAAAAGCAAGGCAAGAGACTTTTTCAATTTCACATTTTTTCTCTCATTCAGAAATACTGCATGTAGGACTGGCTTGAATAATTCCAACACGCCAGTATTTGTTTATGTTGGAATTTGGCGCCCAACTCAGTATTTGGAAGCTTCATCCTTTTCCGCAGATTCACGAGAGACCTTGATAGGACTTATTGCAGAACAAGAAAAATGCACAATGCAAATGTGCCAAAAAAGCATCAAAGCTGTTTTTAAGTCTCTGGCAGTTTTGAATGGGGCACTGTAGCATCATTCAACACATTTTTAAACGTGTTGAATAAATGGCCACAGAAGAGCTAATGGATGGTGTAAGATTAGCATGGATTATCAACAATCAAATAACAGTTCATCTATATTGGGATATTCTAGGGAGTTTTGACTGGATTGTGGACAGTTTTTTGTGATTTTAACACAATTTGCATGTTCAGTGCACCTGTGATCCACGTGCACTTGAATTCTGGTGCTTTCTTCCTCAATAAGAAGTAAGAAGTAACCCATCAAAACACAGTGGGTCTAACAAGGACAAGGCTTTGCTTTACCCTGAATTTAGCATCTCAAACCTTTCAGTCCTGTTCACTACTAAGAAATCTATGCTTGCTTGGAAAAGATCAAAGCTTGTCAAAGCTTATTGAGTGGAGCTGATTCTTGGTCAATAATTACTTCTCACAGGAGAGTTATTAACATTTTGTTCTACAGAAATAAGCTGCAGTCTGCTCAGCCGAAATGTAGAAGATCCCTTTTCTCTATCCCCCAGCGCAGAAACCCATCTGACCTCTCGAGTGGTCAGTTTTTGTCCTGCGTCTGCGACCACAGCCTAGAAGTGACAGTGGTGGTGACCGCAGTAGTCGACTGGACCGGAGCACTGCTGACCAGGCTGGAGTGCCGCTGACCACTTTGCACGCTTGCAGAGTCCAAAGACATACACACAAAATACAGAAAGCACTCAGGCAGCCCCGGAGAGGCTTTGAAAGGGCACTTCAAGCAAATTAGCAGCAAATTGAGAGGAAAAAAGGAAAGTCTTGCCTCAAGTGGTGGAAGAAAGTGGAGGACATAGGGTAAGCGGCAGGCCGCATCCTGCAATAAGGGAGGGAGCAGAGGGTTAATACACTCGTAAAATAGGTGCCTAAGAGGGCACTTTGGAGCGATGCCACGGAAGAACAACTTTTTGTTGCCTGAAGAAACTTGGACGGTTCTTTCAAAAGCCATTCATTTCAACTTCCACATAATGCAGCAGGTCTATACCAATGACATATCTTTCCTAATGCAGTACATCCAAGTCAAGAGCCTTTTAGTATGTAGCAGTTGTACCATGCAGCACAGTAGAGTGCGCATCCAACTGTGATACTGGAAGAACAACAGCATGGCTCTGGGTGCAGAGAGAGAGGAGCAGAGAGAGAAAGAGGCAGAGGAGGGGTGTAACAAAGTAGGGAATGGTAATGGGAATGGAGCGAGAGTGTTGGGGGGGTGAATGTGGGATGAGTGTGAATCAGATTTTCAATGACAATGTGCTTAAGATCACCATTTCAAAGGAGGAACGTATCATCTGTCAAAGGTAATGGTACTGTCCTTCAGGGAAAAGTAACAGTGCAATGGAGGCCATTCATTAAAGTGTGTGTGTGTTGGGGGGGTGCTATATTTACAGCTCCAAGTCTTCAACCTTCATTCCCCCTATAGACACATATACACACATATTCCAACACCACCCCTCGAGATAAGACCAGCCTGGGGAAAATAAATACATTTAGCTCCAATTGTCATTTGGAAATATAAATATAGGCCGGATTTCCGAGGTGGCAGAGCCTGTCGCAATTAATCCAGGGCTAGGAATCACAGGCCTGAGGGATAATATTAGAGCTGGCCAGTACAGAGAGGCAGAGTGAGAGAGGGAAGGAGAGAGAGAAAGAGAGACTAAAGCTCAGCAGGAAGGCTGGGCTTTGTGCCCTCGGCTTTACTTGGCACACCAAGCAGTCTGGAACGGCTAAAGGCCTGAACGCAGGAGATAGAACCAGATCCACTCAGCACAAGAAACTGATCCCAACACTACACCCAGAGGAAGAGACAGAAAGGGGGAGGGAGCTGGAGACAGAATGTGTAGGAGGACTGGCATTTCACTGATCACAACAAAGCCTCTTTCTCTGAAAATGTTACCAAGCTCAGTTACGGTACAGTACGATTAGGTAAGGAGAGCATATCAGGTGCTTTTAATAGCTGCTGACTCATTGCTCTAATATATGTAATGACACTGTAGTGTAACAAGAGAACAAAAACCATGTCAGCGCATTTGCGCCAAAGAATAGACTCAAACAGGCTTCAGAGGATACAACTAGCCTTCAAACAAAACAGTAAAAAATATTTAGCAGTTTCTTCTTTTGATACAGGGTATAATATATAGTGAATACATCTCCTTTCTTCAAGCAAATCTGTCCTACCATTTTAGTGACCAGTGTTTGTCCTGCCTCACTGGCCACAAGCTGGAAGCACAAGTAGTGGTGACCAGAGTATCTGGCTGAGGACCACGGTACCACTGGACTGCCTAAAGCACCACTGACCAGGTCACGGTACCACTGGACAAACCAAAGCACCACTAAACAAATCAAAGCACCGCGGAACATACCAAAGCACCACTGACCAGGTCACAGTACCACTTAAATAACCAAAGTAGTAGTGATGCAGGGGTCAACCCGCAGGTGTGGATGGTTTAGGGCAGACATTTTTAAAATATTGTGGTTGCGGACGGGAAGCCTGTAACGATAACAAATTTAGCTGGACGATAAATTGTCCCAGAAATTATTGTGATAACTGATAATATTGTCATTGTGTCCATTTCTACTGATGTAATGATAATGGCATAATACTGCAAATGCACCCTTTCAAAGATCCATAAACCTTGACTTCTAAAGATCACATAACCCTGGGAGTGGAAGACATGGTAAGACGGTCAGCATACCTTGACTTTGTGTGGCTTAAGACAGGATCTCTCAGGAGTGGCAGTGTGCTAAATTCTAGTGGTGTCCCTATACTTTTGTTCAAGGTGATTGTCTTCGTCTTATTAACTCCAGCTCGCCGGGGAGCATTATGGCAAAAAAGGGGACTTTGGAAAGCTCTCATTGAGCCCTGTTTAACTGTGAAGTTTCCCAGAGATTGGTGCTTGCCCCGTCTAGAAAAGCCACGAGAAATAAGTGCATGTTAAAACCGGACTGGCTCTCTGCACTTCAAAAGGTTTTTCTGTAAATTTAGACACTTCTCATTTAAATAAAATATATTTGCACCTGATTATACTATTACTTGGCTATTTTTTATTATTAGTATTACAAATGTAGAGCTTATTCAGCTCCAAAACGGACCAGACCGTGAGATGCAGAGTGAAGCATGTCTCACATCACCCTTCTGAACATAAACGAGGAGAAATGAGACTCAGAGGTTCTGGCACGTTCCCAAAGAAGTGCCGATCTCTGGAGAAAAAAAAACTCCCCGTCCAGTAAGTGAGACGGCCTTACGCAGTGGTGTAAGTGATATTCACATCTTAAATGCATATGTAGTTAGCATTTTCTCACAAGGTGGCTAGCTAGCTATTAGGCTAACCCACAAGAGAGTTCTTGCCTCATTACCCTAAGGAAACGAGAGGGGGCGGTAGAGACCAATGTATCACAGTGGAGTCCGTTAGACAGCAAACAAATGAAAATTATCACGGCTGGAAAATTTTCGACCTCATTTTAATTATCGTGCAATTAATTGATTTATTATTATTATTTATTGTGACAGGCCTAGCAGACGGGAGGGTCAAAAAATTACAAAATGCATTTCATTATCGATCAAAACTTGTTGTAAATGGTTGGGTGGTGTAGTTTGGATCTCCTGACAGGTCGGTTTGGGGCAGGTGTGAAAAAAGCCAACCCACAACACTACAAAGCACCACTGACCAGGTTACAGTCCCACTAAACAAACCAAAGCAACAGTGACTTGTGAATCAATAAATCAAAGCAAAAGACTATAGTACTGAACAGACCACCGAAGTTCTGTTATGCCCATAGTGCTGCATGAATCCAAGAATATAAATTGCACCACTGAACAAACCATGGGATCATTGACAAGGCTACAGAATGGAATGAATCTGAACTGATGATAAGGCCAGTGTTAATGGACCAGACAACCACTAAACATTATAAAAGCACAAACCAGACTTCCAGTGCTCAGTGCACTCTTTACAAAACTAGCCCTCTTTTTTCACATTAGTCTTTATTATTATCATTATTATTGATAATATATTACATCCACAAGTCTGTAGTTGGCCCTTTGATTTTTGTGAGGGCAAATGCTGGTCTGCTCCTGAGCCAAAGTGAACAGGCCCAAGAACTGTGAGCCAGTTCCTCTCTCTGGAGTCTGTAGGTTGCGACAATCTAGCTATGAGTTATTTCCTTTCTGCTCCGCAGCCTCTCCCCTTCTACATTACATAAAGATCCAACTCGCCTCTACAGCCACATTTTCCCATAGATTGAGTAAAAATCTCAGTGGTGGAGTGGGAAACACCTATGATTGAAAATCCATTTGCAATTCTCTTGCAGGCACTCATCCAAGAACGGCTACGTGTACGCATACACACACACACAAATGTAAAAAATTACAAACCTGGAGACGATTCGGCTGCAAATATCCACCTCATTTACTGTAAGTGGCCTTGAGTACTTCAGCAAAGAGTTTCAGAAAAAAGTTTAAAAAAAAAAAAACGCCAAGCGGCCCCTTTAAGGGTCTGAAATGAAGCAGAGTTATCCTACCTCACTGACCTAATTGCTCTCGCTCCCTCTCATCTCTCTATTCCTCATTTCTCTCGCTCTCTCTCACTCGGCTCTGTGCTGTCTGACATGTAAAGATTTTTTAATACCATCAAAGGCGCAAAGAAAGACCAAAAAAAAGGGGAGGTGAGACATAAAGAAAAAAGCCTTAACCATTTCATCTCTCGACCGTGCGGGAGCCAAGGCCTAACGCGGAATCCCTGATGATAAAAGAGCATCAGCATTCAGGGGGCTTTCAGTGCTCTCCTCTCAACATATCATATGGGTTTAACTTCCCAATCCTGCCTTTCATTCAGTCTCCTTTCCTCTCCCTCTGCCTCTTTCTGCTCTTTTCGGCCCTTTCCCACACTCCCCCTCTCCCCAGAGGCGCTGGCGGACGCGTCATAGGCTACCACAGCCAAACCAAACCGCCGTAACATCGCCTTTCATTTACCAATGGACCCGCTGCATCAGCCATAACGCTCCTCATTAAGTAGACGGAGACGCGGCTCACAGCTGCTGCATCTGTCAGCCAGTTTAGGCCCGGGCTTACAAGCAGGCACTGCCTCTGACTCGCTGGACTGATTACGTGATTATAGTTTGTGCTGAGTGTCACTGCAAGTTGCAACTCCCTTCATCATTCTATAAAAGCTTAACTGACAACTCAAGGGCCCGTCACGATGCCCGTAATCTCATCATCAAAATCGTGAAGTGGCAGGTTCTAAACAAGGCCCTCATTCCACCTTTTATTCTCTTTGAAATATATCTCCTTCAGCAAAATGTGAACTCAGTTAAAGAGACAACCTGCTGCATTTCCTTATTGTTTCACAGTGTGACCATAATGAAAGTATTTACAGTGGCTGAGTGTTCATAATCACGTTTGAAATATGGTATGGCTATACAAAATGCAATAAAGCTAAACTGTTTTTATTCTGGAAGGTCTAGACAAGGCTTGATCAGCTGCCATTACATACCCCACACATTTAAAACGCTCATCAACAGGTCAGTAACACATTACTTAATGAAACCTTCCAGGAACAAAGTTCTTCTAGGGAAGATCCCCCTCCAGAAACGTAGCCCAACTAGAGAACAGAAATCTGTCATAGCTGATTAGCCTCATGCTTCTGGAGTTGATCTTCTTCCATCAACAAAACAATCTTCCAAACCCAAGGACACTCCAGAAACTGGTTCTCCACCATCAGCAGAAAAAGACCCTGGCTCTAGAGCCAAGTATATTCTATTTCTAGAGTCAAGTTATTTTCAAAAACAGAGTCAACCATCTTGTAAAAATACTCGTCTAGAAATTTTGCATCTAGATCTCCTTCCAAAGCTAAAACCTCTTCAGAAAGCGCCTGCTTAGACCTGATCCAGCTGCAGAAACAGAGCCTAATTAAACACCTTGTAGAACCATCCTGCCTCTAGAGCTGGTCTCCTGCCAGAAACAGAGCATGCTCTCTGAGCCAGACTCCCTCTTCAATGTCCTGCGTCTAGAGCTGATCAGGCTGATCAAAGTTTCTAGAGATGAAGACCATCCAGAAACATGGGAAATATTCCATATGAATACAGTAAATTTCAGGGAATTTTACAGATTGATAATTTCCCTCAAAATAAGCCAATTGTGCAATATATTATTACTTTTCAAAAGTAAAAGGGAGTCAGTTTCCTCTTACAGTAAGGTTGGAGCTTCCCTGACTTGATGGATCTTGAAGCAAAGGAAGGGAATAAAAGCTGGTGCAGCACCACAGTAATGTATGCAACTTATGCAAACTGGTTCTATATTGAGGGAAAAAAAGCATTCAAATGAACAATGACACGAGGGACTGCCTGAAATGACACTGACCGATTCGCATACTTCAGTGGTTTAGGTCATGTTACAAATGTAGGTCCTACAGTTGGACTAAATCAGGGGCCATCCAGTGAGGGAGCACTTTGTAGAGCACTGCAACAATAGCAGCATTGTCATGATCACAATCCACTGCGGAGTGTTTTACGCTACACTTAGACGTCTGGCAGGCTGAGGAACACATTCTGCTCCTCTTTAAAAGACTTCACTCTGCACGTCCCGAGCAGGGAAGACCCATCCCATTCTCCTGGTGCCCGTCTCATTTAATCAACCAAAAACAATCCGTTCCAAGGGCGTGCAAGGGGAAAAATAAAAGTTAAACAAACTGTCAGAATCTCAGCGGCGGAAAAATAAATACATTTTTGCCAGGAGATGATGAGTCACTATCACAGATTGTTATTATTATTTTATTTCGTTCTTTTCCATTCTGCGCTCTGGCACTAGCCTTATTCATCGGAAGAGGAAGTGGAGAGGAAAAAGCTTTTGTGCTACTGAAACCAGCATGTAGAGGAACAGATTGAGCTATCAGTTTAGACAGAAACTAGAGAGAGATGGATCACTGCCAGGACCTGGGGGTCTTGTCCTGAAAGCAGGAGGAACACAGACAACATTTTCTTAACTTTAATACAGGCTGCAAACTTTTGACCACACTACGCATAACACATATATATTTAGACATCAGATGTGCCATTGAAAAGCTTGATTGCTGGCTTGGTTCCAAATAAGCCCACATGATGAATGGCATGCCCACAAAGTTTGGTGTAAATAAAAAATATAGCATCATAACAAATGACTACCATTCTCCAGAAGTGTCTACCATTCTCCAAAACTATCCAACCATGCCTTGAAAATAACATAATTGCTGTCATGGTTTGTTGATTAAAAAACAAAATAAAATGTATGCCATTGATTAATATGATGAACATCAAACAGGATGCCAATAGCTTGTAACAAAGCTGAGTTCTGCACATTGTCCAGTGGGGGGTAAGTAAGTGACCTCTCGGATCATTTGTGACCCAAACCAGCAGGATCTCATAAGTGCACATACATTGTGTTGGTGCAGCAAAATAGCTGACCCATCTAGGCACTGACTCCAAAAGTGGCGCTGGTACCAAGAAATTAGAAGCAGATCCTTTCAATTCTGTAATCTGTGAGACTGGGCCACTATGGATCAAACTATTTTGTTTAGCACATCCCACAAATGCTCAATCGGATTGAGATCTGGGGAACTTGGAGGCTAAATCAAACTCCTTAACTTTCTGTGACATCTCTCAAAGGGTAAAGGGGGCATTGGGCTGACACTCTTACCCTGAGCGACTCCCAATCGTTAGTTACAAGGACCGTCCCTCGGAGCAACTGAGGGCGAAATGGGGGTTTGAACCTGTGACTTTGTGGCCATCGGGTTCACAGGTAATTGTTTTACCCGCTACGCTATTACCGCCCTATTCATCAAACGATTCCTGGGCAATGTTTGTAAGTGTGGCAGGGAGCATTACACTGCCATTAAAGAAGAATGCTGCCATTAAGGGATGTGCTTGGTCTGCAAAACCTTTTGGTATGTGGCACAAGGTCAAAAATCCACATGAGGGACAGGACCCAAGTTTTCCCAGCAGAATACTGCTTCAGAGCATTAGAGTGCCTCCACTGGCTTGCCTTGCTGGCAAGGTAAGTAACATAAACAACATCCAACCATCCACGTGAAAACAAGATTTATCAGATGAGGCTACCTGCTCCATTGTCCAGGTTGGATGCTCACATGCCCATTTTAGGTACTTCCAGCAGTGTACAACAGTCAGCATGGGCACTCTGACCAGTCTGTGACTACACAGCACCAAATGCAATAGGAGTGTGCTGTGCGCCCGCTATTTGTATCTATATCTGTATTTGTTAAAAGGGAAAATAATTCGTATTCATATTTGTGTTTGTATTCAAGTAAAATTTAAAAAGCGCGCAAACCTGTCCGCGACCCCGAATGAACTCGGCGCCCGGGGAGCAGCGAATGGAGACGGTACCGAGCTCAGAGGTGCCTAGCGGTCTTCAGAATCAACCCATGACTTTCTGATCGCAGGGCGAGTGTCCTAATCACGCGAGTGTGTTAAGGGGGAGGGGGGCAGATTTCCGGAATACAATATTTTTAAAGTATTTGTCCGAATACCGTCTTCGTAAAAAACACGTTATTTGTGCTAATCCGAATACCGGATTCGGATTCGGCCCCACCCCTAATATGCAGCAATACATGATGCACAGCGTGTTTTGACACCCATTTGTTCCTGCTTCCAACACATCAACTGATTGTTAACATGCTGTCTAACACATCCTACCTCTTGACGGGTGTCATGTAGTGAAATAATCACTGTTTTCACTTCATATGTCAGTGGCTTTAGTTTTGTGGCTATTCTGTGTGTGTACAACCAAATTAATAAACATTAATGCGCAAATGCAAAACCATTTATAAAGTAAAGCTAATCTTATTGGAAAGTTGTACCAGTTTTGTACGTGCAGGTATGGCAAGGAACACTGTACACTTACTAAACCAAGGTCAAGTGAAAAGCACTAAAAACTAATTTCTGGTTCTGGCCCACACAGGCCACATTAGGCTGGTATCCACTAACCACAGTTTTGGTGCGGTTAGGCTATGTCTGCCTGGGGACTGTAACAGATGCCCAACGAGCAATCGATGATTGAGAAACAATGTTCTGCTTAACTCTGTTGTGAGTGGTCAGAGCAGTGGTTTTAAATGATTTTATACAACAGTAAAAGGTGAACTTATTATGAGTGTATCATATGCGTGGTGCATATATGTAGGTATAAGACATATGCCCACCTGCAAATACAGTCGCGTTTCAGTCTAAAGAGCCTTTCATGGTACAGAGTTTCATAAGTTTTAGAAGATGAACTTTACCTTCAGCCAAAATAATGACCTCTGTTTGTTGTTTTGATACTGAATTTATAAAAAAGTTTTGGTTGGGAGTTCATAACTGACCTGACACTCTCCTGCATCTTTCTTTCCACCTTAAATGGCAGCTCTCTTCCACCTTAAATGACAGCTCCTGCAATCCTTTACTCTGCCACGTCATGCCAGCTATGATGTAATCATCAGTTGATAAACATATTTATAGGACAGGGGTCCCCAAACGTTTTTTCCAGTGAGGGCCAAATAACTTTTCCCTTCTCTGATTGGGGGGCCAGAGTCAGTTTGTTACAGAAAAAGTGTGACGATCGCAGGGGTGGGTCACGTTCGTGTTCTGGAC
>JBBMFX010000101.1:24588170-24607132 GCA_037832545.1 Rhabdalestes septentrionalis
GATGTGTTTTCTTCTCTCATATGTGAAGGGAATCACTGGCTGAGATGACCTAAATTCCCCTCCAGACAGCACACAGGCCTGCGAGGATTAAAAGACAGCGAGAGAGAGAGAGTTAGGGCCAGAGCGAGGAAATAGAGAGAGAGGGAGAGGGAAAGAGAGAGAGAGGAAAAGAGAGAGAGAGTGAGAGAGAGAAAGTTTGAGCTGTTAATCTTTTTTTCCTCTTTGGGCAGGAGAACAGTTACGTAAAAGGCATCTATAATTCTCTTCCATGCAGATCAAAGGAGAACAAGGCCTCATAATCTGCATATGAGCCGCTGAAGCCCTGGGGGACTGTGTGTGTGTGTGTATGTGTGTGTGTGTGTGGGTAAGTCCCAGTTTCTTCCCAGCCATCTTAAGTAATGAATTAGCCCTCATTAAATTTAGCCATCAGTGCAACCTAAATTCAACTGTACAGTAAGTCAAGAGCAGCAGGACACACTGAGCAGAAACAAGGCCCTGATGCAAGAATGTTTCTAAGGCAGCATTTCACTTGATACAGTGGTTCTGTTCAAAAATCTAATTTACACAACATCTTCCTTATCCTGAACATTACAGATCCAACAAGACAGACAAGTTGGTTTCTTCCATTTAATACAGTGGAGCT
This sequence comes from Rhabdalestes septentrionalis, assembly GCA_037832545.1. Taxonomy (NCBI): domain Eukaryota; kingdom Metazoa; phylum Chordata; class Actinopteri; order Characiformes; family Alestidae; genus Rhabdalestes; species Rhabdalestes septentrionalis. The sequence goes on from JBBMFX010000101.1 coordinate 24,588,814, forward strand.
TCAAGGCTCATATAGAAAACAGCGAACAGAGATTCATACCTCAGTTATTAGCATGGCACAGTCTGCAAACACAACGTACACGCCTCAGAAATCACTCTGGTCCATCAACCCTGGATACAGGCCGGAGCCACTGCGCCATGGGCTCCAAAATACAACTAGCTTGCATTACATTTCCTGTTCCTGTTTCTTTGGTTGCTGAACAAAATCAAGAAAAGGAAAATCAAATGGACACTGTAAAGTAATTTCTAAAACACTCCAAAAACGTCAGTCCATTTTCTGTAAGTCAACTGAAAAATGTTGTTGTCAGGAATCATATGCTACTATGAACTGTTCGGACGGCTCCCTTATCCTGATGTCAGGATGAAGAAATTTGCATAGAACTGCCCCTCTCCTGTCGAACCCACTCCCACAAGATCAGTTAGCATTTGCATAAGATGCCGAGCACTATGGCTAAAGGCAAAGGCAAGTCACACATAAAGTGTTGTGTTGTCAGCTGCAAAGAACAACACAAGTCTCCACACTGTATTTGTGAAGGTGTTTGTGCAGATGGCTCCTGTTCATCTTGCTGAATAGCACCTCGGTTTCTGACATTTTCCCTGAAACTTTCGGGAATAGAGCTGGTGAAATTTATTTTTTATGATAGAGTGATTTTGTGCAAATTATGTCATTAAAATGTTTTGTACAGCCCACAGACCTATTATAACTTGTTTAAAAAGAGGTATAATATGTCACTTTTAACTTGAGGCAGCTACAGAAGCTTAGCAGGGATCAGACAGTTAGCATTTTGGTGTGTGGGTTTTGAAAGCAACATGAGGCAGCTAACAGGGATCCAATGAGGTCAAATGGATGGTGCCCAAGTTGCCACTTCACTGGTCACAAATGAGTCCAGCATTGTTTCTTCAGTTATTGCATAACTTCATAACGGTCAAGGATCACAGAAACATTTTACAGGACCAAATGTCCTGCTACTGTCCAGACATAATTTCCTCATGATATTCCAATATTCAGCCCATAAACCTTGGTCCTGGAGGTCCTCAGAGTCTCTTTATCAACCAAAGTTTGATACACCTGCTTCAGCTTTCTGAGGATTTCTTGACTGATGTTGATCTGATGCATTAGATTTATGTAAGGTGCAACTGAGACCCACTACACTAATCTCCCCATCAAAGTATATCTTAGAAAAAGATGATACAGGCTTGAATAAATCAGTCAGTGACTGCGCTTCCAGAATAAAATAAATATGTCATCAAATATTCGATTGATACATAAAACAAATTGGACCTGATTTTACTGTTAACCCTTAGAAGGTGTCCAGCATGAGAAAGATCAGCAAACGGAGAGCTTGTAGGAGAACAACCACCTGTTTTAGACTGTTTTACGCCATTTTCCAGGAATCAGATTTTACCAGTTGCACTCTAAGAAAACACAGTACCTTGTGGAGAAGCAAAACCCTACTAATGAGTTTAGCAAAAGCCAAAGAGCTGGCAGGTCACTAAAGACCACTTTACTTGATGGCTGAACCTTCAAGCGGAAAAGAAGAACCAAAGCATCTTCTGGGTGATTTTTTCAGAATCCAGACAGTAAAATCAGGTCCAATTTGTCTTATGTATCAATCGGATATTTGCTAACATATTTATTTGATTCTGGAAGCACAGAAAGTTCAGGCAGCACTACACTAAAATATCTTTCTTTTTAGACTATTCTCTGTTCTGATAATGCAGGCAGATTTTTGATTCAGCTTTGAAATTGGAATTCAGAATTGAGAGGGGGAAAAATGTTTAAAAATGTTCTTTCTGTCTGCTGTCCGAACCCCAAAAGGTCATGACAAAATATGCAGTCACCAGAGAAAACCATGAAAAAAAAATCGAAAGTTTGTCCAATTAGAAATTTCTAGTTGACGTGAAGGTCAAAAGGCAAAGGCTGGATATTCAGTTACGAGCCTCAGTCAAACGCATTAGTATAACATTCTTTTCTCTGCTTTATAAATGTGTATCTATCAATAGTAGCATAGACAGATATGCACTGGCCCAGAGTTCCAATATCATCAAATTCCTCTTTTTTATGGAATTCCTGCAGATAAAGGTGGCTTTCACTTTGTATAAAATGATTTGTAGAAACAAACCCATTCCAGGTTATTTCAGTCACGAATGTAATGACGTATTCTATCAAAATGTGTGGCACAAAAAAATAATTTTAACATGTGGAATCTCTGGAGGAGCCACTTACCACAATCTTCTTTCCAGCCTCAGGTTAATAACTTCAGTTCTGGAATGTACGATGCTTCACAAACGTTATAGCGCATTCCCAACGAGTCTCTGGTTGGTGCCTTTTAGCCTTCTGTTTGATGAATTTCGTTTTAATATGATGATAAAGTCAAATGTAAACACCTCACCATTTCTATAATTAATGAACAGGTCTAACATTTGGTAATGAACATTACAGATTTCTAGGGATAAAGCTACTTAATGTACACATAAAGGAAAAGTAACCCAGTGCACCAGAGGTAACTGTAACTGGGAGAACATACAGGGTTCAATCCAAGAAACAGATCTGTTAACCCAACTACAGAATATAAAGGCTATTGTTTGAGGGAGACCTCAGAGGAGAAATGTAGATGAACCTGAACCATATGATTCCTTATTTTGGTATTCCATGATCTCATCCTTGCTGGAGTGTAAGAGCTCTAGATGTTCACCTCCTCCATCCCTTCCGAGATGTTTGTTTTTTGATGCCTACACAGTTCAGGATAAAAAGGACTGAAGCTGTTCTGTGGGTGCCCCTGCTCCTTGAAGTATATCAATATATTGTAATATGTAGCTATCATTAAGTAAGGACCTTACATGCAAGGCCGACACAGAAATGTCTAAGGAAAAGCTGATACAAGCCTGCCCCCTGGTGGGTGGCACTGATATGTAGTAGACTGGTCAGTTTTCCAACTCATCCAACCATGTGTTTATGGAGCTTGCTTTGCACACTGGGGCACAGTCATGCTGGAATTGAAAAAGTTCTTCCTCAAACTGTGTCCACAAAGTTGGAAGCATGGTTTTGTCCATGCTTTGGTATGCTGGAGCATTACGACTGTCCTTCACTAAAATTAGGGACCTGTTGGATCTCTGAAAAGCAGGTGCATCTCAGGACTTTTGTATATAAAGACAGTACGCGCGCACACACACACAAACACACACTTATTTATTTATTTATTTATCTATTTATTTATTTATTTTTTAGATACAGCCATGGAAAAAAAAATCGAGAACACATTTTCCTGTATTCTTTTCACTGTTGACACAATTTGCAGCAGTGTGTGTGTGTGTGTGTGTGTGTGTGTTTTTCCATGGCTGTTTATACAGAAATCCTAGCCGGTAAGTGGTGCTGACCTCACCCATTTATCATAATGGGAGGAGGGGAGGCAACAAACTGCCAGCTGTTGGAGGGATGCTGTAGTCACAGATGGCACACTAACCAGTGTACATAGGCATCTATAATGTGTTAGCTTTATTAGTGTTGTAGTTTCAGTTCTAAGCAAGTGCAATTTTCCAAATATTGCTTCTTTCATTTTGAACCAGAGCTGCAATTCTAAAGTCACTTACACAAGGAAGTTGTATTGTTAGTCAAGTCAAATAGGTTTATTTGTCCTTTCAACCACATATACACATTACAGTGTGAAACTAAACAATGTTCTTCCAGGGCCAAGGTGCAACAAAACAAAAACCCAACACCACAAAAGCACAAGTGCAGACAGGACAAAAAGAGAGTGCAAAAAAACCCACAAGAGCAACTGAACAACTGGACAAGGCAAGATTTAATGCAACTGACAATAGCTACTGTACTAGTCTGAGTGAAAAGTTGTTATATTTTATTCTAGCAGTGAAAAACATGAACGCTTGCACAGGAGTCAATTTGAGTATATGTGCTGCACATATACTGTACTAAAATTATAACAAGGTCAATAGTCACTCCAATCTTTTCTGCAAATAGTGCTCCAAACATTGTCTCAACATGTTCAAACAGCATCCAGCTCTTAATTAGGGTGGGACAGATTTATAGATGCTGTTTAGGGATTAGGAGTTTGTGAACACCAGCCCTGGTGGTGTCTAAAATAGTTTGGGTTGACCAATGATCACCAGTAGCAATAGCCTTGTAGCTCCAGATTTAAACCAAAGAATCACAATCTTCTGCACAGAACTTAGTTAGTTGATCATGTACATCTGTAAAATTAGATTGTTGCAGAATCAGTCCTTTGTGTTCAAATGATTGGGCTCAAAACAAAAAATCTCAGTCACAAACATGAATTCTTTTCGGGTTCACTGGCTTTTATGCTTAAGCCAGATCACACTCTCTTGAACATAAACTTTCAGTGTTTTATTTGACACACTTTCCTATTTGACACACAGACTGTCGTTGGCAAGATTTTAATATAGCATGTTGGATCCATCTCCATTTTTCACACTTGCAGCAAATTCTTTCCATCTCTGCTTTTTATTATAGTGCACACAGACACACAACCATGTAAAGCATCTCATAAACACAAACACAAAAAATGGATACACTTTGAAAGCTGTGATTCATAGCGTTTCACTTCTAATGGCCCTTCGCCCTTCTTACAGTCGATACTGAAGAAAAAAAAAACACTGGGCCTGTGTTCATTTGGTTTTGGAGGACTCTGAATGGCTGTTATTGCCTATAAAACATATTTTGTATCTCAAATGCATCCACATACTGCGTGAGAAAGTGAGATGAGAAAGTGTTTTCCACAACTAAATCCACTACGTCAGCTAACTAGTGCCTGTGCTGGCCAACAACACCCTGAGAGATGGAAGGAGGTCAGCCAGCCATAACTTCCACATTTATTCGGGTTTCATGTTTTTGTTCATCAGTGTTCTCTCTCTCTCATTTACCCCAAAAATCCTGCTAATCCCTTTGCTGTGAATCTGACTGCAAGGCTTCCTACTAGGATACATTTTAATCAATAAAACCAGTTACTCTTAGAGCAATTTTAAGCCTGTTAACAAGCAATACTACCAAAAAAAAAATACAGAGATTGTGTTCATTCACCTCAAAATAGACACCAATAAGACAAAGAAAAAAAGTTAAACAGACAGGTAACTACCGTATAAGATGCTTCGGACGCACCCAATTTTAAAGGAGGAAAATCTAGAAAAAGAGTGTCCCAAAACTTTTGTGCACTCTAGATACATTTCCTTTAACCCAGATCAGGCCCAAAAAATGAAAACCGACATGACCCAAACAGGGGCACTTGTGTCTGAAACCCGACAAATTGACTGCAATTATTAAAATGTTATACGTGGGCCATTATAACACACGCTCTGAACTGTGGGTGCATTTATAAACTGACATCCTGCACGGCTGGAGCTCCGAGCAACTCAAATGCTGCATTACGGCCCGGTCTGACCCGAAGGTGGTGGCAGACAATATCGGACTGGGTTTGGGTTCCAGCAGAGAATCTAAAGTCTAATTCACAGTGCCGCACAATGGATGAAAGTTTTGGGACGTAACATCGATAATCTCCAAGTTCGAGCATCCTTTACTTTTTTCTCCCCCCCTTATCGCACAGGAAATAACGTGTTGTCTCGTTTTAGTCAACGAAAATGAAGAGACATTTTGGCACAGTTTTTATATTGTAAACCACATTTAGTCTCGTTGTTATTCGTCAACAAAAATACATTATAGATTTCGTTTCATTATCGTCACATGACCAGCATTAGCGTCACGTCTCGTCTCGTTTTTGTCACGTGAAAAATGTTCGTTGACTGCAGCACACACAGCATAAAAAGAGCACTGCGAGCAAGAACCACAAAAAGTTTTGGGGAAAAAAAGTCTGTCTTATCCTGCGAAAAATACGGGTACTTTAGCTTTTAGCTTGTTGTCTTTCTAACCTTTCTGTGGTTTGAGGCCACAGGACGAGTGAAGATATTCTGTGTGTTTCAATAGTGCATTAATACTAATTAGGGATGTGCAGAGCGGCCATTATTCGTATCTGTATTTGCATTTATTGAAAGTGGAAAAATACTCGTATTCGTATTCGAGTAAAATTCTTAATTCAGCACGCAAAGTTCGTCCGCCCCACCTCAAATGCACTCCTGAACTTGAGCGTGTGACGGGGGATCGGAGTATCTAAAAGTGAAAGTAAACATCGGTCAGCACGAAAATCCTCCTTGGCATTTTACCAAGTGAAGCAGCGCAGCCATAAACCCGGGAAGCAGTGTGTGGGGACGCTAACCTCACTCAGGGCACCTCAGAGGTGCCTAGCAGGAACGACCCACAACTTTCTGATCACAGGGCGAGAGCACTAACCATGCGAGCGTGGGTGTGGGGGCAGGGTTTGCTTCCCGAATACTAATATTTTCGTAAATACACGTTATTTGTGCCTTTCCGAATACCATATTTGTATTCGGCTCCACCCCTAATACTAATACTAACTAGTGTTGAGTACACCCAATATCCACAATGCATAGTGTTGATGGAACAAACGCAGAGGATGTGACATTTTCCTAAAGCAATGTGGTAAAACCTACAAACATCTTGGTTTTTGTGGGCCAAAAACAAGTGTCCTCTAAAACAGAAGTCCCCAACCAACTGTCAATTGACATTAAAAATATTTTATTGATTATCAGTGGGATAATGAGTTCCATTTTACACACTTTATTAATGTGTTGTTTCTTTATTGGCCAGTGAATTTTTTTTTTACATTCAATGGGTCCATGGCACATAAAAGGGACTGCTGCTCTAAAATAGCACTTGATGAATGGGTTAAGAGAATAACTTCATATTTTTCACACTGTGTGCAGTGCTTTGTTCATTTATGACAAATGGTCTCTTTCAGGGGCGCCACCAGAAATCTTGGGCCCCATGAAAAATTAGAATTTTGGGCCCGCCTCCCCTTTATTAAGATAATATTACTAGCCCCTAGCAGGGCCCCATGTCAGTGCTGGGCCCCTAGAATTGTTCTAACCTTTCCCCCCCTGGCAGCACCCCTGGTCACTTTACACTTTGAACTCCTACTGTTGGTTAGTAATATAGTTCATTAGGGTATTAGGGTGCAGTATGTTATAGGGACACACCCATTTATTTGTGTGAGGCCACAGTAAGATGTAAAACCTCCTAGTGGCAATGTTAACTGTATGCCTTAGCCAGCTAACAAAAAAACTCGAATTCGAAGTAAGAATTCCTCTTGCGTTCAAGACACATGATTGACTTCGCCGCAATTTTTTAAGTACAAAAATCTCACCAGAGGTAGTGTTGCCTTTGAATGAAAAATTATGAAGAAATATGGTCGTCAACGAACATTTTTCATGTGACAAAAACGAGACGAGATGCGACGTAAACATTGGTCATATGATGATAACGGAACAAAATATATAATGTAGTTTTGTTGACGAATAAGAACGAGACTAAATGTGGTTTACAAGATAAAAACTGTGCTAAAATGTCTCTTCATTTTCTTTGACTAAAACGAGACGAGACTTTATTTCCTGAACGATAGGGAGGGGAGAAAAAGGTAAAGCATGCTCGACCTTAGAGTTGAACGGCGTAAAGTCCCAATACTTTTGTCCATTGAGTGGCACTCTGAATTAGATTCTGTGCCTGAAACTGGCCGTGATCTAGCATTTGAGTGGCTCAGAGCGCAAGGAGTGTCAGTTTACAAATGCACCCACAGTTGAGAACGTGTGTTAACAATCCGTGTAAATCTGTGTATCATTCTTTCATTCATTTTTCAATATGAAACCAAAACAAAAAAAAACAAAAAGCCACTCGTATTTTCAGTTTTTGTTTCCAAAATCAAAATGACAAAACGGCTCATTTTCCGATTTTTTTTTTTCATTTCGGTGTCATAAGCTGCAGTGTGTAGGAGGGAGGAGAAACTCCGCCCACCGGTTTTGGCTGTAAAGATATTCTGAGCGAATAGACACGATGGTGTCATAATGCTTAAAAAATTGGGATATTCGCTTTTAACAGGTATTATGATCAGTTGGAAAAACATTTATCTTATACTGTTGCCTTCTCAGCCATGGCTTAAGCGGTTGCATCTTTGGTTCCTTAACACCCCTCCCTCCCCTTACCTTCAAGGTTCAAGATTCAACAGGGTTTCCAAACACACCCACACTCTAAATGGATGAGACTTTGCACGCAACAGCCCGTAGACCGATGCATCCCTCTTACATTAAAAATAGTACTGACGCCCCTGCTCACAACAATAAGACCCTCAGGCCACATTATAAGGACAAGACAGTGACTTCTGAAAGAATCTTTGCAGTCAAAATGTTGACACACTGCTGCCAGGGGCATATGTAATGATGTAGCTATCACGTCCACCCTCACTCTCTCTTCTGTGCCTCAACTTCTTGCCCCTTACACTGACAGAGAAGCACTTTTTTTACTTTTGCTGCTTTTGAGGCTTTTGGAACTGGAGTACCTTGAGCTTCCGTTTTTTCGTACTATTCCTTTTGACCTACCACTCCTAACTCTACCACTCCTAACTGGGAACAACAGTGACCGCCTGGCTCTTCCCTGAGTCCCTTCCCTGAGTTCCATGTTATCCCAATGTTCCAACTCATCACTGCTTGCCATTAACCACTTCCGGGTGGTGTGAATGAGTTCAGCCAGGCTGGAAAAAGCTGAGAGAACTCCCACTGCGAAGTAGAAGATCAGGAACACCGTTTTCTCCATAGGTCTGGAGGTGAAGCAGTCTACAGTATATGGACAAGGGAAATGACTGCAAGGGAACTGTGCCTCTACCCGAAAGCCATAAAGCAACCACTGGCCAATGAGGAAGCCCAACTCAGACAGCAGGCGGAAGCCTACGTTAACCATATAGAGACGCTTGAGGTGCCACTCCGGCTTTGCCTCCTCAGGGCTGTGTGCAGAACCTTGTAGAAGGTCCAGATGCTTTTTGCTGTGATGCATGGCGTACATGAGAAAGATCAAAGCAGGCGTGGAGATGAGGACGATGTGGAAGACCCAGAAGCGATACTGGGAGACCGGAAAAGCCTGATCATAACACACCTGCTTGCAACCTGGCTGCAAGGTGTTGCAGGAAAATTCCTCTTGCTCGTCTTCAAACAAGTCGCTGGCCACTGTACCCAAGATCAGCATCCTGAAGACCAGCATCAGGAGCAACCAGAAACGACCAAGCATGGGTGAGTGCTCCTGGAGAGTCCCAAAAAGTCCTTTCAGTAAACCCCAGTCTGTCATGATGAAGGGTTTACAGGCTAGAGAGGGTCTATCACATCCAAATTCAAACCAATCCAATCTCCTGAGGTTCAGGTCATGTCCCAGTACAGTCCTGAAATAGACGGTGAAATCAGCATAGATTCATTTGCTCAATCAAGCCTTCCAGAAGTGGCAAAATATCTTACAGGTAAAATGTGTCAAAACATACCTTATATACCTAACAGCCACCTGTTTCTTTCTGCATATTTTCCAGATAGCTCCATGACCAGAGGAACATGATGCTCCATGTGACGGCTATGATCCAAGTGCTTCCGAAGACGAGAAGGGTTTCTCCATCATGCACAGTTTCAAGGTAGTGGCAGTTCCCACAGTGGACAAATCTCTCAGGACAGAGAGATATAGCCCAAAAGGGCCTGGCCACATTCCTGCGTTCTGGTCAACGCCCTCCATGGTCTTCCAACAGACACAGCTGGACATTCTAGTTGCCTGATTGAAGTCAAATGTTCATGCTTTTAGTCCATTCACTAGTTTCTCTGAGGAACCAAGAAAAGGAAACTAGTTTTGATGATTGGAACAAGTCCTAAGTGAGGGTGTACATTCAAATCCGGGAAGGAACTCCTAATATCCTTATCAAGGGTTTCAGAAGGGTCAAACAAAGCCTGTTTATGCAGCTTGATGAGGGTTTCAGACCAGTATGGTAATGACAGGAAATATCTCTGCGTAGACGCAACAGCTTCAGTATAGGACTGCTGCCACTCTTCATGCATTAATAGCTGAGTGTACAGCAATGATTTAATCAACACTATAAAATAAGGAATAATTATAGGTCTTTTTCACCATTTGTTGGTCAGGGTCTGTCAATTTTCCCCCTTAAACTGACAATCCTGGATATCAAATGGATCACAGAACTAAATTGCAGTTATTGAGTAGCTCAGGCAAATATGTGACAAGTAAAAAAATTAAATAGATAGCCCAGTGTTCATGGAAAAAATTACAAATAAATGTGTGGAAGTAACAAATTTATTTGGGACACAATTATCAAAAAAATTAAGTTGCATTTTTTTTGTTTTGTTTTAACATTGGAACGACGGATCTCGCACAGATCTAAAATGATAAAGCAGCTAAAGACAATCGACAAGTTTATTTATGTAAAGATTCAAGAGTAAAACGGACAAGTAGAAAATATTTACACAACACATAAAAGCATTTCAACGACACCAACAAAAACAAAACACCACTCTTTCAATTCAATTTTGCAGCCTTCTTGCAGCAGATTCAGTGAATGCAAAACAAAGCGAACATTAAAATGTTGAATTCTTAATAAAACAGTAAGAAAATGGAATATTGAAATGTAACAAGGCCTTTAAGAACTATAAGAATGGTACACAGGGAAACATTGCTAAAATATGATAAGCAAGGTGCTGATGGAGTGGCAGTCTAGAAGTCGTCATCAGAGTCAGAATCCACAGCGTAGGTCACAGGTTTTTTGCTGCGTGCTGTTTTTGTCCTCGGTGCCACAGCGGATGAAGTCACTTCCAGTGTAAAGCTATCATCTTCATCCCTTTTACTTTTCTGTCAGAGGACAATAATAATACATTTAATTTATAGGCACCTTTCAAGACTCAAGTTTATTTTACAGAAGTTATTCAGAAATAAATGTTAGATAAATTACATTAAGAGATTATAATTATTTAAAAAGTAAATTATATTACAAAGAAATGTTTAAAGTCCTTAAAACACAATGGCTATAGTAATACAGCAAGAAGACTCATGAGCAAGAAATCCATTGTACGGTGTGATGACGCCATAGTCATTAAAGTGATTTACAACATACCTTCCCTTGAGCTGTGGTTTTGTTCTTGAGGCGAGCCATGAGGTTACCAGAGTCGCTATCAGAGTCATCACTGCTCAGTACAGTCTTCCTCTTGAAAGGGGCTGTTTTTTTGGCTGCTGGGGCAGGAGCAGAGCTGTCAGAGCCGCTGGATGCTGCCTTGGCAGTGGCAGTCGTTTTGGTAGTAGGCTTGGCTGAGGGCTTGGACAGTGCATCAAGGATGGAGGGCTGCTTCACATCTGCAGAGAGGCAGAGAATTATAATTCTAACACTGCTGTTATCTGATTTAGGTACACTAATTTTAAACAAATTGTTGACTCAAAAGTATGGCATGTATTGTTCTTTTTAATCAAAATATCTTTTATATCTTACTAAAAGTCTTACCAAGTAATCCAAGCAGTTAACATATATATGAACAATGCCTTGATTACTCAATAAAGCACTATTAAACTGTACTTAAGCAACTAGTTATTGTCCAAAATTAATCAAAAACAAACCGCCGATATCCCTATTTTTGTAACTGCAAAGCAACCCTATTTCAGTGGCAAATTCTGTTGGTGAACCTCCAGACCTACATAGTTTATCTAAACCTTTATGAAACCGTGCAGGCCGTAACATTAACCGACTACTTAATGAACTACTTAAAGCGCTACACGCGTGCTGACACAGTCAGCTACCCAATGAGAATTTTTTATTCAATCCGAGCACAGATATTGACTTGTATTACTCGCATGATACTCGTACTCGTCAAAAGTGCTTTATCCGTACCGGATACTCGTTTTAGCCAAGTATCCGGCTCATCCCTAGTATGCAGTATCATACCAGTTGCTCCTTTCTTCTTGGGGACAGCAGCGGTCTTCTTAGCTGCAGTTTTCTTGACACCTCCATCTGCTGCTTTCTTTGCAGGTTTTTCAACGGGCTTGGCTGCAGGTTTAAGAGCCGCACTTTCAGCTGTAAACAGTCACTAAATCATAAGTTATGAACCTAAAAACAGTATATAGAAGGTAATTAGCTACTATGACACTATTTAAAAGCTTAAGGGGCTTACAAGTAACTGCACACGTGTCTGCTTTCATAACCTCCTTTGTTTTTTTAGGTTTTGAAGCTGCTTTTTTCCTGAAACACATTTGAGGAGACTTTATTACACTAGAGCACATAAAAAAGATATGCAAAAAAAAGAGTTATTTTTCTAAAGCACCAGAGAAATATATGAATGAGAAATAAGGGCAAAATAGAAAGATAGAAAATAAGTCAATTACGGTGGGGGGCGGACAGGAAAGTCCTCTTCACTGTCAGAGACGACCTTGGGCTCTGGAACAAACAAATCGTCATCACTGTCGTCATCATCAACCACTGGGGTTTTCTTTTTGCCCAAGGACTCCCAATTTCCAGATTCATCCTCGCTGCTGGACAGACAGTATTTAACAGCAGCTAGAAACAGAAACATAGTAAAAGGGACATTTAAAATTACTTCAAGCATGCACAGCAGTTCAGTTGTACTAAAACAATTGAATGGGGAGTACTGGAGTAATGCATTTTTACAATGTGAAAGCAGTCAAAACATGCGTTTATGTAACCATGTTAATTTACTTCATTTTTCAGCAGTTAAATAATAAATACAAAAAATCATACTGGATGCTAATACAGCAGAAAACAAAAAAGAAAATAAAAGGCAGGTCAACCAAACATGGTGGCCAACAAAGACAAGATCAATCTCATTATTAAATACTAGGTAAACAAAATTAGACTTGCCCAATCAGCCTACAGTAAACAACAGAAGACTACTTTTGTTTAAGCAAGTTGTTGTGTTATGGATCAAAGGCAGCGCTGATGAGACTGATCAAGGTGCACATATGCCCCAACTGACCCTGGGTGATTATCTAAATGCAGCATGGCTAAATGAAGCACACCGAAAGGAACAAAGGCTCCATCTGAGTAAACGCCTCAAAGGAAATGCCTCAAGGAGTCAGTCATAGGGTGTCGAGGGTTTGTGTGCGTGAGTGCATGCAAAGGGTTCTCACCATTAGGTTTTCTTTCTCGTTTCTCTCTCTGGACCACCTCCACCGGGCTTGTGGTCATTTCAGAAGCAGAAAGACCATCTTCCTCTTCATCAGACAATAGGTTTGTCTTCTTAGACTTCATAGCTTTAAATTGCAGTGTTGTTTGCTTTCCTGACTTGGAGCCTGACACAGGGTTAGGAAAACAAATAACTCATAGTACGTAATTAAAGCAATATCAAAACACCAGTCATTAATCTCAAAGTTTTAAGTATTTCAATGCACACATTCAGTACCTTTCTCTTTGGTGGACTCCTTTTTGACCTTTTTGGTGAGACGGGCAGCCAGTCCAATCTCCTGCGGCTCTCCGCCATCCTCATCTTCAAATGCCATTTTCATAACCACATCCCCATCATTCTCAGACTAGAGAGAGATCATGCTTGTTAATTCTGACCACATCAACTGGCAGAACACAATGTACACAAAATTCACACACCTTGACTGCAGCCTTCCTGCCTCCTTTCTTGGTGTCAGCCTTCTTGACAGCTTGGACTTTCATGGTGCTGGTGGCGCGAGGGATGACTCGCCGGCCCTGAGGTGTTGGCATTGTCTCGTCCTTCAACTTTACCGCCTTAGTTCTGCCACCTTTACTCTTCACATTGGTCACTGTGTTCTGAGATTCCTTCTCAGTCTGTTCTATACGCTATGGGATCAGAAATAAAGATAAATACAGCAATTGCCATTTGATAAATTCTCAACAGAAAAATAAAACAAAAAAATCCCCAGACTTAAAGCAGTGGAGAGTCCATCCAGCAAATAAAGAGAAAAAAACAAACAAACAAGGGCCTATCAGTTAAAAACCAGCTGGATTTAAGTTTTGAATATGAATTTTAGACCATGGCACTGGAGTATATTTTATTAGCCCATTACAAATTCTTCAAATCTGTGCCTGAGGATCAGGAATGGATCACTAAATATCTTATTATACCGCAAACCCCAAACTAATTGTCAGCGGAAAGCCCTGCACATGCACAGAAATGGCAGATATCTGCTGCAAATTCTTTTTTGGTCGTGTGACATCCGTGCCTCATCCACCACATCCGGAGGTTACAGTCAGCTGCACTCAAGAGGCATAAGGTTTGAAAAGTAGCCATTCCAAGGATGTTATTTCTCCTTGCTGCTAATTGGCTGCTGCCCTGTGATGGCTAAACCCAGAATTTTGCCCACGGAACATCTCAAGTGTTTGTAATATTCATGTTCTTAAAGCCCTGTGTTTTATTAGTGCAAATCTAATTCTTTATGACTGTATTTATCATACCAAATAAAAGTAAAATAGTCCGGTCTAGGACTGCGAGAGTTTATGGTATAGTGTAAATGGTATAGTACGAATATAGGTTTACCCTTACATTTTCTTTAAGGGTAATGTATTATAGCTGAGTTTAAAATGAAATTAAAGTGTTTTGGGAGCCTACTTGTTTTTGGCAGCCTGTTTAAATTTTAGTTTTAGTCTAGTCTTTGCAGCAAGCTGTCATTTTAGTTTTTATTAGTCTTAGACTTTTAGTCGACTAAAACTTGACTAGACTAAAAAGAGTCTGGATGTGACTGAGTTATTTTAGTCTCATTTTAGTCAGAATTAACCACAACTATTTTTGTCTATTTTTAAGTCAATGAAAGCTGTATTTTTGCCTATTTATTAATGCAAGTCAAAATATTAAGTACTTCATAGAAGACAAAATCTAAGATTTCAGTCAAGCCTATTTCACAATTCAATTAAGGTTCTGAATACCTCATAGACTCAATACTGTACAGCCATTCCCAGAAATGGAAGACACTGATTTGAATTTCCAACATAGTTGTTGCCAACTATGTTAGAACTTAGATGTACACAGAATTTTTTAAATAAAATAAATGAACAACATCCCATCACTAAAAAGTGCAAATACAATGTGTAAAATGTGAAAATGTATGCGTGTCTTTTGCCATAAAACCCACATTTGTAAAACTGGTCAAAGTCTTCACCTTCAGTTTGTGGGCCTGAAGTCACCTGAAATTTTTATTTTTTTTTAATCCTTAACAAATAGTCTACACAATCAAATCAGAACAAGGATCAGCCTTTTTGCATTAATATGGGAAAGGCTGCTTGTAAAAAATCCTGTGTGTGAGAGACTTGTGTGTCCCAAAACCTTTGTCCACTCTAGAGCTATTTCATACACAGAGCTTCGATTGGGCCCCAAAAATGAACCCCGACCCGAGCCCGTGCATCCTGGCTCGACACATGAACTGTAATTTTCGGCCCGAGCCCGGTTGAAATCAGATTTTTTTAATACGTGGGCTGTTATAACACACGTTCTGAACTGTGGGTGCGTTCTTAAACTGGCACTCCGAGCTCCAAGACACTCAAATGCTGGATCACTGCCCGCCCCTAGGAGAGTGGCAGGAAATATAGGACCGGGTTTGGGTGGTCTAATTCACAGTGCCTCTCAAATGGACAAAAGTATTGGGATGTAATGTCGTTCAACTCTTAAGGTCGAGCGCCCTTTAGCTTCTAGCCTCCTATCGTACAGGGAATAACGTCCCGTCTTGTTTTAAGCAGCGAAAATGGTGACATTTTAGCATAGTTTTTATCTTGTAATCCACATTCAGTCTCATTCTTATTCGTCAACAAAACTACATTATTTCGTTTCGTTATCGTCACATGACCAGCATTTACATAGTCTCATCTCGTTTTTGTCACGTGAAAAATGTTCCTTGAAGGTATTTAGTCATAATTTTCGTTGACGAAAACACTAGTTTACACTTTAAAATATGATTTCCATTGAATTTTCAAAATCCTTTACACTTCCTCAATTTCAACCATATATATTGGAAGACAATGTGTTATTTCATTATATGCAAACAAATTTCATATATTCCGTTTGGGCTCAAATGATCTGGCTATGAAACTCTTCTTCGCAAATAACACAGTACACTGAAACAGGAACATGCAGGGGTTTGGGTGTGCCTTACTTCCAGCTCCTCTGTGAATGCAGCCAGATCCTCCTTCCACAAATCTGAAGGGGCCTTCTTTTTAAGCATGTTCAGTTCAGTCAGCTACAGCAAAAAGAAAAACAGTGTTAAACTGCACACCAAGAAGCATTTTGTGTTCCTTTAGCACACAGGTCAAACTAGTTTGCTCATTCCTGACCCATTGTCACCTTTGCATCTCTTTGCTTGCAAAGCTCTTCTTTCTTTTCTTTGGTTAGGAACCACATAGGCATGCTCAGCAGGTAGTTATAATCAGGTCCTGTTGTCTGCTCCTTCTGTTCATCCTCGTCTCCTGCCTCTTCCTCCATATCCTACAGCAAGCAATAAAAGGTCGGGTTGTGCATCAGGTAAATAGGGTTAGTCTTGAGTAGGAATGGGGAGCATATGCTGTATTCGCATATTTGAAAAAACACAACCTCCATCATACCTTCTCCTGTGCTTGTTTCCATGCTTTCACAGGGTCTGAGTCATAACCCATCTCCTGGAGCATGCCGATTAGCTCCTTCTTTGGTTTGTTCTCTGTTTAAAAAAAGAACCAATTATATTTAACAACTCTTAATATCTTTATCACCTTTAATTTGAGAAACAGCGCTTGCAAATGCAATTAGACTTAATTATAAACTAAATTGAGCTGAACTTGTAATACCTGGATGCAGAATACAGCCTTAAGATAGAAGGCAAATAAATAGAAATGGATGGAAGGACTAAAGATGAATACACGGGCAATGGATTTTCCCCTATAATGCTCCCTTACCAATGACCAGAGTGCCCTGGATTTTCTCCAGGATGAAGCGAGCTTGATTGGATAGCTTTGCGCTCTCTGCTCCCAGCATGCCAACCAGCCAGTCTTTCCTCAGCTCATAGTACTTTAGCCGGAGCTCAAAGAAGTCCTTCAGGATTTCCTGCACAGTCTCATACTTCTTCAGACTGCCTACATGGTCAAACAGCACCTTTGTGAGCAGATGGAGCGAAGAAATAGGTTAAAGAGGAGTTGAGCTTGAACACCGAGTTCAGTGTTAATGCTTGCCCTCTTGCTCAAGATGAGCAAAGTTGTAAAGTAAGCAATGTACATGATAATGTCTTGACATAGGGCACTATTAAGAGACCTTAACAGTCACTTTATTTGTGCGTCTTTGGTTGAATAAGCAGGTTTATTCAAATCTAGGTTATCTGTGACACAAGTGACTAGTGTTCAGTTTTGATGGGAACCATGTCGATTCTGAGGTAAAAGGTAACTGCCTCGGTTATCTCTATCCATCGCTTGCTTGTCCTCACATATGGACCCTTTCTCATAAGACCGTCAGAGTGGGTTGTTTTCTTTTGTACATGTTGCCACAGCTGCTTGTGGTGTGACTACTCTTCTAGCCTCTATGCCAGGGGTATTCAATTAAAAGTCATATTGCATTTCAGATTTTTCTTTTCAGTTTCATAAGCTGCAGCGTGTAGGAGGGAGGAGAAACTGGCCTGGTAGCTCTGCCCACCGGTTTTGCCTATAAAAATATTCTGATTATGGGAGATGTATTTCCGTGTGTGGTAGCGCGTGGAGTGTTTGCAGTTTTCCATGACAGCTCTGTTTGTGAGTGTCACTCTGTTCTTTTTGGAGAAAGTAAATAAATGCTCCTGTTCCAAGGGAGGAAAGAACACTCTGCACTAAACTCTCATTTTTGGACCCACTGTTAGCCTAGCTGCTAACTGTCACTGGGAGCCCTAACGGCTAACAGCTCAGCTTTCAACCACTACATTTAACTATCATTAACTCTGCTATTACTAATAAACTGTTAAAATTCATTTCGAACGACTGTCACTCAGAACAGTGTATTTATCGGTTGTATTAGGTGGCGGCTACAGTTAGCCTCTTAGCGCCTCGCTTGAATTACACATTCCACATTAAATCGTGCTTCGATTCACATTACATATTTTAAGGTGGAACGGATATTTCGAGCGAGAAGGTAAGCTCACCCGTATTTGTTGTGCTTTAGTCGTTCTGTTTGCTTTTTTAGTTTTATTAGTAGTTTGCAAGCTAAAACATTACTGGGGCCATGCTAAAACAATTATAATAAATGTTTGCTGCATTTTAACATGAAGCTCAGTTTTTCTGAGCTTCAAACATTAAAGAGGCTCAACTGTGGCTGCGTGGCTGCGAACTGACCTGCTCATACACTCTGTATTAATATACGGTTAAAACAGTTTAGTGTCTTATCTAATATCTGTGCAAATGAATGTCTGAGAAAAGCAGATCTGAATGGCTTGAACTGAACTATTTTAGAGCGCTCCG
>JBBMFX010000101.1:24607232-24624084 GCA_037832545.1 Rhabdalestes septentrionalis
CGAACTTTGGTTGGTTGAGCGCTGTTTCTATAAGGCGGGCATTTAGTGGACAAGCAAATAGTGTGATTTGGTTGATGTCTTTAGACGATACAACGTCTCTCTGCTTTGGCAGATCGTCAGAACACAGATCGTCTTCATGATCTCATATCATATCGCACACCCCTACTTTCCAGTTGAGATGTTTCAATAGTGTGTTCATAAAGCTGTATAATCAAGTAGTGAAAATCATTAACATGGCCATAACAAGTACAGCGTACACTGGTGAGTGATGTACTGTGAGTTTGTCCTTACCATTGACTGGCAGGTAAGGGGGTTTTGCAGTTTGAAGACTTTGTGCAGACCAGCAGCCTCAGCCTCTCTGAGCCTCTCCTCAGTCATTTTGACCACAAACCTCACAGTCGTATCTGTGTGGTACTCTTTGTAGTCTGTGATCAGGGCAGGAACCTTCTCTGAGCCGTTCAGCATCACTTCCAAAACATTCTCTTTGTATGTCTGAAGGAAGCAAACATAATTCTCTGAAGGTTCAACAAACACTTTTCATGCTCTAGTGTTTTCCCTGCTGCAGCAGCACTGACCTGGGTCCAGGTTTTCACAGGCAACTCAGAGATCTCGATAGTGGTGGAGTCAATGATTGCCACCTCTCCACTGTTCAAGTATTGATTGGTCGCTAGCTCCTCAATTGTGCCTCTGAAATTCTTGTAGCTGGGCAGCTGGACAAGGAAGGGAAAGCAGGTATGAGAATGTTGCACCCAGCAAACATCAATGTGTAAATCAGTTCAACATACACGCTGATATTACAACACTAATTTACTTTTGCATGGATAACGAGTAATATTACATCCCTACAGTATTATTATACCTGGAGAAATAAAGACCTTAATATTGTGCATGAAAATTTGCGATATTCAGTTAAGTGCAGTTATAAATCCACAATTTCATAAAACTAGGGATTTCGTCTGTCACAAATTTAAAAGAATCTTTTAAAGAAAATGAGATTTAATTTTACATTATATCAATTACTTTGAAGTAGTATGTAAACATTAAGCTACAAAACAGTCTGTCCTGATTTAATCTACAAGGAAAATGCACTGATTTGATCAATAAGCAATGTGATGAACACGAAAACCAAGGACGTGTGGTCCCACAGATCACATTTTTGTCTTATCTTTAAGAAAATGGTTCTCATTTTACAAAACTGTTAGGCCGAAGCATGCCAATTCACACATTCAATGTTGCAAAAAAATAATTCCTAGCATGCAAATAACATTTCCTTGTGCACATTCTTTAGTCCTCTAAAGTTTTAAGTACAAGTCAGGTGTATGCAGTATAATTCCCCCCTTACCATGGGCATTGGCTCATCGCCGTTAAGCATACGCTGCATGTTGTTGACTATCTCACGAACATCATAGTTGGGGAGGCGGCAAGCCCAACCTGTGCCAATGCCATCAGCACCATTGGCCAGCACCAGGGGAATGATGGGAATGTACCACTCAGGCTCCACCCTTATGTTGTCATCAAAGTTGTACTTGAGCAGGTTATCATCGACAGATGGGAACAACAACCGGGCAAGTGGGCTACAGAAATAGGAAGGTGAGAGGGATAGCAGTGTTGATCTTTAATTATATATTATAAATCTTAAAGAATGTACAGAAACTCAATAAACCCAATCAATCAGCAAAGACAAAATGATTGTCTGCACAATATCCACAAAAGGATGATGTGGTTGCAAGCATAACACCACCTCAGAACTAGAATCAACTATTTGAGACTGAAAACCACAATAAAAACCAGCATTTTTGTTTTTGTACGCACCTGAGCATGGTGAAGATGTATCTGGGACTGGCAGAGTCTTTGCCTCCGTGCAAGCGGGTGCCAAACTGACCCAAAGGCTGAAGCAGGTTCAGATTGTTGCTGCCAACAAAGTTCTGTGCTAGATTAATAATGGTCATCATCAATGAAGTCTGAAAATTGAGGAGAAAAATGCAAACAATTCATGAGAATGTCATTTTTAACCAAGATAACCACACCTGTAGGTAACAGATTAACTTAAACAAACCTCTCCATGGTGATATGCTGACATCTCTGCAACAGATCCAGCAAGCTGGGCCACTTTCACCTCTCTCTTATCGTTTCGTTTAAAGCAACAGAACATGACCTTCCTCTGTCCTGGTTTCAGACCTGACAGAAAACCAGACACACCAACATGTATATGGTGATTCAGACCCGCCCCCCAAAAAAACAAACAAACAGATGACTAAAAGACAAAAACAAAACAACAAAAACACTAAATTAATAATCATTTTCAAACTATCAAGACAGACTGAAACATTTGTGGCCAAATGTTGGTTTAAACAACTGGAAATGTTTTTCCAATCTTTCGAATGGTTGGATAAATGCATGAACTCACCATCCACCAGGCAGGGGATGGAGCGCTCATTGTCAGAGTTTGAAAACTGCACCAGCTCCTTGTTGACAAAGTCGTAGTATGTGAGGGATGACGTCTCCTTACCATACAGGTACTCCTGTGCGCACAAAAATTTACACATCACATCTATAAGCAAGTAAATGAATTTCTGATCATTGCTCGTCTGCATACCTCTGGCAAGTTGTGTTCTTTGCGCTGGCGTCGGTTGATCATGAAGCTTGTGAGCCACTCCTTTCTTTCATCAACTTTCTTTTTACTAAAGGCCTAAAATGGGACAAACCAAAAAATGATCACAATTCAATTTAAGCCTAATCAAAAACACATGAGCTGTGATTAAAAATCAAGCAAATAAGGCTGATGCAAGCAGTGTGTTTACCAGGGTGATCGCCTCATCATCTGCAGGCCCAGAGTATTTGAACTGGATGCGATGTCTCGCCATGTCCGAGAAATACTCTTTAGCCTCCTTGGCTGTGCTTGTACCCAAACCTGGAAGGACAACAAAATAATGAAAACATAATTAACAAAACAAAAGTGACAAAAATAAATGAACTTATTTGTGATCCCATCACCCAAGCTTGTGACACAAAGAGAAAAGACAACAGCTGACAAAAAATGACCGCTTACACTTCAGGGCTGTACTACCACAGGTGTTTGGGACAAACCTTTGTAGTATTTGATTTTCCATGATTTGATGTTGCTCTGTTTTTCTTTCCACTCTGTGAATTCTGGGATACTGTAAAAAGAAATATCCTGGTTCTTATTAGACACCTGCAGGCCAGAAGTGGGAGGCAGAAAGAGGGAGAAAATAGAAAATGGAAGGTTATTGGCAATGTTGGAGGTAATAGCAATTTTAATTACCACAGTGTAAATGTGCAACAAAACAAACCATAAATTGTATCTTAAATTTGAATAAAAAATGTAAGAAAGCCAACATTTTAACTAAATACATAATCAAACTTACATAAGCTGTGCTATGCTATCAAAAAGCAGTCTAATCAAGATGCCGTTGTGTTTGAAGTGTCAGTCTGTACTGTTACAAAAAAATCTACAAAAAACAAAACAAAAAGTAGCTTCATACTACAGCTGTCAGAGTTGAAAAGCCTATATCCATAGCTCTTTTTAATGGTTGGGCCGCACATAAAACACTTTATCTTAAATCACACACCTTAATGATAGGAGTGATGAACTCCTCCAGAAAGTTGTGGTGCAGCAGTGAGGGCCAGTTGTGGTGGATGAAGTTGATCAGAAGCCCTTTAATATGAGACCCGTCCTGATCCTGTATCAGGTTTAAACCCCAGACAATAATATTACAACTAACATTGCACAACACCACTCCTTTAAATAACCAGAAGAAACAAAAACTGTATCAGAGAGGCTGACCTGATCTGTCATGATCATCAGCTTGCCGTAGCGAAGCGACTTGAGCGATTCAGGGTCGCTGTAGTTCTTCCTGTACTGCAGACCCAGGATCTTAATGATATTATTGATCTCAGCATTCTCCATGATCTGCAGGAGGCAACATTTAATTGATGCAAACTATCCTAGCAGCTTTTAACAACAAAAAAGAAAAGCATGAGGGAGCTGGTAAAATCTTCACACCTGTTTGTGAGATGCCTCTCGCACATTGAGCATTTTACCCCTCAGGGGGAAGACCCCATAATGATCGCGGCCCACCACGCTCAGTCCTGAGACGGCCAAAGTTTTGGCCGAATCTCCCTCAGTGACAATCAGAGTACAGCCTGCGGAATTCTTACCACCTAAATGATGCACACACATTAGTGTTTAGGGCTAGCCAATAGAACGAACGACCATAAACAACATTTTAACTGGTTTTGATAATCAAGTGCGTCCTACAGTGTCAGCAATGTCATAATGAAGTCTATTTGGGATTAATTAAAGGGTCGACAAAGTCTGAGGAAAAAGTGTTATAATACAGGAATATAGTTTGTATCACTAGCCCTGCAGGTTTTTTGTAAAAGTTGCCTAAAGTATGTAGTTCCAAACAGACTAGCTTATGCATCTTCTTATACTGTATGACACACAAATATGTTAATAACAAGAGTTAGATACTAAATTAACATTTAATCATGTAAAATTCATTAAATTTTTTCCCTAGATAACATATTTGTGCTTCTATGAATCGCATTACCTGCATCATTGGCGTCATCCAGTTTGGGCACGCCTTTGATCTTAGTGTGTTTGACAGCTGAGCACTTCTTGTTGAGCTGATTCTGAGCCTTAAACTTCACCCAGTTCATTATACTCTCCACAATACCACATCCATTTGCCTGTGAAGTGAAATGAAATAGTAACAATGGAATAGCATGCCTGGAGTTCAGTTTTACATGAGTGCAAACTCATAAGTTTTGTGTGTTTATTGCAATACTGATAGGAGGCTGCAAGGAAATTTGCTTGCTTACAATGTTTGATTATTTACTGTGAGCACTCTTTGTAGGTGTATTCGTGTTAATGAACAAAGGTAATGCAGGCTAATGCTTAAACCAGTCACATTTTTGATTTTGATATTTTTAAGGTATTGTAATGCATATCCATCACAAGACTACCATTTTGTCCATATAATGCAGCCCTATGAGAGAGTAGTGTGTGATGCGTCTAACCTGCTTTATGAACTTCTCACTGAGAGTGCAGGTCGATCCAAAGCTTTTCTGTTGCAGGGTCATGTTCTCTTTGGTCTGAGAGTCAAAACTGGGATTCTCAATCAGGCAGTTCACAAAGAGCCACATGTGATTCTTCACCTGAAACATTTGAAACAGAAAATTGGCATTTGCTGCTGTTATTATCATGCACCGTTATTATTCAAGGTCACAACATTAATAACAAGGTGACCAGAAACAGCTTGTGAGCACAGAGTACAAAACCAAATATTATGATTGCAGAATTGTGAAAAGTACCTGGAATGGTTTGACTGCCACACCAGCCTTGTTCTTTTTCTTCACCACCTCAATCAGTTTGGACACAATCTGGTCTGCCACATAGTCGGTGTGCCTGCCGCCCTAAAGACAGATGAAGTGTTAATAAAAACACAAAAAATCAAAAATGTGCAGAAAAGATCCATGTGAAAAAGTCTCGACTAATTTTTAAGTAATGCATAACATTTTTTGGTGTGTCATTGACCCCTACACATCTACACGTCAGCTTATTCAGCCTATAAGTGTAGTCTGTCTATTCACATTGAAGTTACAAGGGGTGTTTCAGGCTTACAGTCACAGACATTGTTCTGGTTTTATTGTGAAGAGAGGCTGGAAATTTCAGTAACACAACTTCCACCATGTCATTTCATTATAGGGAGATGTATAAGGAAACAGTCATAATGCCATTCTATACCCACTGACATCTACTGGTATATTGTTCTTCTTTAAGTAGACCTTTTCCATAGTAACTGATCATGAAACAAAATCAGGGCAATTTAATTATATTTAATCTGCTTACATTCTGCTAAACTACATTTAGCCAGGAAAGGAAAATCATCTCTCAAAGGAAAAAAATAAGAAGGCTCACTCTGGTGGTGGTGATATGAACATACCTTTGTGGTGGCTATGCTGTTGACGAAACTGACTTGCTGGAAGCCCTTTTCACTCATGGTGAGACAAACCTCCCAGCGAGTGTTTACCACCTCGTGCACGACAGTGAGAGAAGAGCCTGTTTCATCCACTTTATCCTTCAAATACAAGTCCACGTAGCTGCGGAAACTATTCACCTGAGAGGGAGAGCATGAGAAGTTCAATAATAGTTTTGAAGGTCAAAATTTGTTTAATTTACTCTAACAATTTTACTCCAACAAGCCCTACTAGGGCATTGATATAAATGTGTGAAGAAAAAAAAAAACGACCACAAATTATCATTAAGCCAGATGCAATAGAAGCATATGTGAACTCTATACGACACCAGAGGGCAGTAAAGCCTGGCATTTTAATTTGAAGCTCTAGCATGCTTGGTCATATGATGGAAACATGAAATAACTGCTGAGGCCGGGCCACCTATGACAAGATTAAGGAATTTCAGGTACAGTACAAAATCTGCATGGCTTATTACTTTGTGAACAGTACAAATTGTAAAGAAATTTCTAGCACACACAGCAGTGATCCTCACTTACAAAAAAAAAAAAAAAGGATAATACTACCATTTATGAAATCACACACAGATCTAACGCTTTTGCTCATTTCTACCGGAACATCTAAAAATGATGGATTCACACAGGTCAATTCTGTTAGAAACCATATAAATGTACATTATTTAACCTGACATATTAACGCAAGAAAATTTCGTTTATAACAGTGTGTATTTTCATGTAACTTTTGTGGTATTTAAAAAAGTCAGAAGGAACTATAGGCCCCCTGCATTCTTCACAATTATGGCCCTTTTTACAAAATGTTTAGTCACCCTTGATATGGAGCCTTTTCTGTGTTTACAGATGCCCATCATGGTGGCATCACAACTGAAACAGCTACGGTCGAACTTTGCTCACCGACAGCTTGGTGCCATTAAGGAAGACGCGCACGCCCTTGGTGGAGCCGGCAATATCATAAGCTCGTTTTGTCATAAGGGCCACGGTGTCACGATCCAGCGCCTGCATCTTGAACTTGGCCAGGTCCGGCTGAAAGGTAATGCAGGTGAAGTCGTCTCCGTTGAAAGGCTTGATCTTTACCTCACCCGCACGGCCCATGTTATCAAACCATGTCTACAGAAACAGATGGACAGAGTACACAAATTATCTGTTGATGTTTTAATTTCTTTAAACATTCCAAAGAGCTCTTCCAACAAAATCAAGCACTCATATCATTTGTCATTCTGTATGTAAGAAGGAACACAGAATTTGGTGCCCAAAGCACACGTCTTCACACAAGTGGGAAATAACAATATACATTTTCACAAAGGAAAATCGCCAATTGTTTCACCTGTTTGAAGGAGAACTTTGACTCTTTGCAGGCAGTCTCCACAGTAAACTTGTTGCTGAAGATGTTACATAGCTTGGCACCATAACCGTTACGACCACCTATGTTCAAATGCAAAGAAAGATTCTTAACAGTGCAAATACAAAAGTGCTGTTAGACAATTTCAACATTGCTCAAGTTACCAGAAGTTTTAAACCCAAAGACTTGTGAAAACCCCAAGCACTGCACCTGTGACTTTCTTCTGGTCGTCATCATAGTTGCTGGAAGTGAGCAGCTGGCCAAAGATGAGAGCAGGCACAAATACTTTCTCCACTTTGTGCTCCACCACAGGAATTCCCTTGCCATTGTTCCAAACGCTGATTGTGTTGTTCTCACTGCAAAGGCCAAAGAAGACAAACCTCATATTCTTTCTTGGGTTTCCAATAAAGAATGTTCTGGAATCAGTACCAAGTGTCTACTAGTTACAATAAAGGTAAAATAGGTTCTGTTTAAATGAACTGAATCCAACAAAGGTGTGTGATGTTTAAACCAAGAATTTATTTTTTTTTACATCATACGCAGACTTGCACATTATCTGATAATCAAATCACAGAAATATTCAGATCTCATGTACAAATACGTGATATACACCAGCACTTATCAGTGAATAAGTTGAACAATGGCAATATATATCTGCTGCCACTGTATGCAGCTGTGCCAGAAACTCAGACAGAAATAAGCTTTAGAATTCCCTTTGTCTTACTCAAAGTTTCACTTCCACCCTAAATAGTGTGGCAGCTGCAGCACCACTTAAGACGGAATGAAAAGGTTGGAGAAGCAAAATGTAGCACCCAAACAGATTTTGTTCTCATTTGTATCAATTTTTTAAATTATATGTGATCATCCTTTTACCTCACTGTAAGCCTATTTTTCTAATTCAGGATGAAAAACGCCTTAACTGCTGAAAACCTCTGCATGAAGACAAATTCTTTAAATACTTACGAGTCAATGTTGACCTTGATGCAGTTCATGGTACTGTCTCTCTGCTTGTTATCTGCAGCATTGACTAAAATAAAAACACAAACAACTCAATGAGCAATAGCTGCAGCCTGTCTAATAATATAGAATTACCTTAATGTTGATCACACTGTGTATCATGACACTGAATCAGAGGTTTAGGCTCAATACCTATCTGGAAAAATTGCATTATGCATAAAACATTCATGAGAATATATCCAAAGTACAGTCACACCTTGAATCGCATAAAGCCTTCGGACAGGAACCCCAACTTCCAGCCTGGAGGGTCAGTGACCAGCAGAGTTTGGAGACATCCATTCAAACCCGATTCACCAGGTATTGGTACTGTGCTGGTCAAAGAGCCTTCAGGACTAGAGTTTGGCACCCATGCCCCAGACAGCCTTTGCTGATTTCCTGGCATGTCACAGCTCTTGCTATCTACATTCATTAAGTTGTTACATTACATGAGTAAATATATAAATAAAAATATTCAAACAAAGGGTAAAAATGTAAAAACTATTGAGTAAAACATGTTCAACACAGCTCTAAAAAGCCCGTGAATGCAAATAAATTGAAATGAAAGGCAATATTCCTCATAAGTTTAAAGACATACCCAAAATCTCATCAAAGATCTTGTAAAGGCCAGGCACAAATGTCACATCCCTGCAGTTCATGCCTACATCATCATCAAACACCCACATTTGCTGAACAAGAGAGAGCAAACAGAGCTATGATGTTAGTAATTCTGCATGAGTAGGGATTTCATATTTGCTAGGAACCATTTAAAGGAATTATAAGACATAGCTAATGCCGTTAACAATCAATGCAAGCTTAGACCATGCATTCACATTGCTGTAATAACTTCTTTCCCTACGATTCAACATTAAAGTTGCTGTTCTCCAGTGACCGACCTGGGTGAGTGGCTCAACGGACCCTATGTAGGTGTCAGGCCGGAGCAGGATGTGCTCCAGCTGGGTCTTCTTCTGGTAGATCCGCTCCACTGAGAGTCTCTTGTCATCTTTCTTGGGCTTGCTCAGGGCCTTGTTCTCAAAGAAATTCTGGAAAAAATTACAAAATTCTAACAATTACCATCCCTGTGAGAACCGATTTCAACATCACACAGTAGCCATTAAGACAGATTCCAGGATTGATCAAACTAGACATTCGCGATCTGGCAAAGTGAAACGAACTGCCACTGAAACAATTGCTGATCAATAGTAAGCACGGATTGTATAAATGAAACATTTTATGCTGCAAATATGAAAAGAATCAAAAGAAAAACCATTTAAAGGCACGTCAGCACATCCGTGGGTACAAAAATCACAGTGATCGCATTTAAATCCAAAATACACTATACACAAAAGTATTTAACAACTGTACTAGCTCCACATGGCCAATATTTTGTTTACCTGTCGCCACACAAACTGATATTACGCAGCGTTTTACTAGTAATATATCCCAGCAACAAAACATGTGCTAAAAAATCATTGGTCGAATCGAAACATCTGGCCGATGCTGATAATCTTTTTTTATATATATATATATTGTCAAATGCTGTACTTTAACTTTAAACACCGTTTGATTGTTCTTTATGCACATAATTTTCTGTCCATGAAACTATTTTTCAGGTGGCCACTAACATTCAGTGAAGGGCAAACTTAATGAGCTACTTCAGCAGACCAAGTCATTCTGGACAAAGCCATGCTTCCATCTTTGTGGACAGTTTGGGGAAGGGCGTTTTCTACCCCAGCATGACAGTGCACCAGTGCACAAAACAAGGTTCATAAAGACATGGTTGGCAGCTCTATTTCAATGTCTGTGTATTTGGATTTTATAGTCCCCACTGATGTAATGGCAAGGTGTTTTAATACTTTTTTTCAAAAGCAATGCATGCACATGGCCGTATCCTACTCAAAAGTTCCGTTAGCCAACTCAGATAAAAAAATATTGAAACGATGAGTTATTCCGAACGTTATTAATTAATAACGTCACTGTCCAAAGTTGGGAAAGAAGTAAGTCCTTGTTACCTTCAGAGCTCCGTCCGTTGCCGCCATGTTAGCCTCGTGCTTTCCGTTGTATTATTAATCAATGCTAGAACTTACAATAACACGTCGTAAACGTTCACAAAAACGATTAACCACACTTATCTGTATTTACTGTGATGACTTGTACAGCTGAGTGCAAATGATAACTTTTAATACTGTTTCCCTAAGCTGTCTCCCTCACACCGTCCTTCCCTGCCTAAACCTGCTGTTGGTTATAAATTTCAAACTGCAGCGGAGCACACTCCCGCCTGCCAAGAGAGCCAATGAAAAATCAGAGGGGCGAGAACAACCAATCAGCGTGCAAAAGCGGACGATAGGGTGATGAGGGCCAATCAGCACAGGAGATGTTCGCTGGTTGCTACATCAACCGCCCCCCAACACCCAAATATGGGTTAAATGAGTGCTGTATGTGTAATATTTTATTATATGCAATAATCTTACTATGTGAATACTAGTGATGGGAAGTTCGTCTCTTTTCAGAGAGCCGGCTCTTATAGCTCGGCTCCCGAAGAAGAGCCGGCTCTTTCGGCTCCCAAACGGCTCTTAGTTTATTATCATCTATAGCCTCATATTTTAGCCAAACCTGGCAAATTTGAATGCTGTGTTTGTTGATATATACCCTTTTGCATTTAGTATTTTATGAGAAGCCTTATAATTGCCTATTTTTGTGTATTTGTTCTGTTACAAAAGCAGGCTTTCTTACTATTCTTACATTCTTACATTTGTTAAATATTTTAATCAAACTTAACTGCAAACAAACCTCCCAACACCAAAAACATGCGTGATTGGGGATAGGTTTATTGCCCCTAGGTGTGAATGTGAATGTGTGTGAGTGTGTGGCCCTGTGACATGCTGGCGACTGTCCAGGGTGTACCCCGCCTTCGCCTGTAGCAGCTGGGACAGGCTCCAGTCCCCCCGACTCCGAGTGCAGGATAAAGTGGTAGACGATGGATGGACCAAACACCCCCCCCACACACACACACACATACATTTAATATAAATAATTAGTTCACCCAACGATCTTGAATCTTTTGTGAAAGTATCCACTCCACTAAATCAATAGAAGAATACACACAGCACTGGAAATCCGAGCAGCCTGTCTGTGCACTGACAAATCACTTAATTTGAATGCGGTGAATTGGAGGAAAACCCGAGCTGATATCCAGTGGTGTGTGTTCTTCTATAGATTAAGTGGAGTGTATTCTTTCGCAAAAGATTCAAGATTCAACAGGGGTTTACAAACACTCCCACCCCCCTAAAATGATGTAACCTGATGTAACCACCCAAATCCCACCCACAGGCGTTCCCTTCACATTAAAAATGCCCTGGGTACCACTAAGGCCTACATATAAATGCATAAAAAAGTTAGCATGTCATGTGACTTTTAAATTGTTATTTTTTTAAAATTCTATGTTGCACTGAAGTTTAATAATAAGCATTTTATAGTTTAGGGCTTTTACTGACAGTTATATCAAGTTTAACCAAAGAGTCAATCTTTGCAGCATTTTCTCTTCTTTTTGAATGCCTCTACAGTTCATCACAGCACGCTGTCGGTTGACTTGTGGTCTCAATCTTGACTGATTTAGATGCATTGAAAGTCTTGGGAATTTCTTGGCCATGGACCCAAAACATTGTTTTGTTCCCAGGGCCACTTGGTTAAGTGTTGTTCTTCATCAAACTGTTCTTGAATGGTTGAGAGAAGTTTTTGTACCTGTCTTTACTCCACGGGGGAGTTCTGAGACAAAATTTTGAGTGAGCACAATCCCCTGGATGAGAAGCAACCCATGAAGTGTCTCAGGATGCTTAACTGTTGGCATGACACAGGACTGATGGTAGCGCTCAACTTTTCCTTTGTGGACAATCATTTTTCCGGATGCCCCAATCAATTAGACAGTGGCTTTATCAGAGAAAATGATTTTAACCCAGTCCTCAGCCGTCCAGTCTCTGTACATTTTGCAGAACATCAGGCTGTCTTTGATGGTTTTCTTGAAAAGAAGTGGCTATTTTCCTGGCCTTTTTGACACCAGGCCCTCCCCCAGAAGTATTCTCCTCACTGTGCATGCAGATGCAATCACACCTGCCTGCTGCCACTCCTGAGTAAGATCTGCACTGACGGTGCCCTGAGGTCTCTCCTGGACCACGTTAAGAAGACGGTCCTGGCAATCTAAATAGCAGCAATGTCCATGCCTGTTGAGGCAAAGCAATGATGGGTGCATGGCTGCATGGCTTTAACCATGGTTAATGGAGGAAGAGCCATGACTTCACAAACAAACCATGACTTCACAACTGCTTGTAAAGCATGCAGCCTGGTATTCTAAGTTAAAATGCATAGTTATCACCAGCTTTGTCCTCATCAACCCCATCCCATATGTAGGAGAGAGTCACATCAGGGCTAAAATGCAGTGCAAATGCGGTTATTGGGGTTAAGTTTATTTTCATGGCAGGACGTGCCAATTAATTACAAATAATCTGATCACACTTCAAAATACGTTAAACATTATTCTGCATTATTACCTAGTTTTTTGGGGGATGCTTTATTGATTAAACGCTGAAATAAAGTTCTGAAAATAATATAAAATCCCAAAATATTTGAAAAGTCAATACATCATTAGGCAAAAAAGTAAGAGATTTGAAACATTTACAGTAGGATGTCAATTACATGTTTTACATGTTTTTGTCATGGTATGTGTTGGGTCATATCATATTTGGACTTTACTGCTTGTGAAAATTCAAAAAGCAGTTCTTCTTTGCCCCAGTGTCAGAAAAGGAGGTCCCTTGAGATGATGCTAGATAGTGACACCAACACCGTAATGGATGGTTCTTTGTTTTCTGACCATTCTGAATGGTTGCTGGCATTTAATGAAATACTGTACATAGGGTCTAATCACCCTAATCTTTTGTTCAATAAATTAAAGATGAGACTTTTACTATTTTTACTATTAACTTTCTACAGGTTAATGGTCAAATTGTACGTTATTTAGAGTGGGTTTAATGTAAGAAACTTAAAAAGTTCATTTTTTTCATGGTGGTGTTGAATGGAACCAGACATCAGAAAATCTTATGGCTTTGAGGAGGTTTCAGTTTCATTTAAAATTCATTCACGATGGAGGGGTACATTCAGAAGATGGTGAGGCAAAATTCCCCAAAGATTAGTTTTCTCACTATTTTACCATTATCAACAGCCCAACACTCAGAAGACTGGTGGATTTCACTGGGGGATTTGGAGAGTCAATACATAAGGCTGAAGTTTTGTTGGAGACCACAGAAAACTAGAAAAGTGTCTCTAGAGTAAACCATTACACCTCAAACAACTTAGCTAAAAATGCTAACTTAGTGGTTACAAGCTTCCATTACTTGTTAGCAACATTAGCCTCATAGCTGTAGTGCAAAACGGAAGAAGTATATGTTTCAGGGTAGCCTGAAGATCTAATTGAGTTAGCTGTGTGGTGCAGGTCTCATAAAGCCTGGGTCTCAGATGGCCTAGATTGGAATCCCCCCTCCCAGATCCCACACATAGACATAAAAACACCCATAATGATAGAAATGTCCAGTAAAAACACCCAGGTTCTGGAAAGCTTCACCTTGGAATGGACTCGGAGGACAAGGGCAAAAATCTCACCCGGTCCACCTCTGTGGTTGTTCGAATTATAGCACATAACTGACTGTATTTGCATCCTTTGCCCAAATGGGGAATTCCACACCTATAGCTCTATTTCTTCAGGCCATTGGGGCAATAAAGGTTCGACTGACAGTAACGTGTGATTCATATACATCTGTGTGACCCCCCCGACCTACCCCCACACACATAGACATTCTACCCCTCCTCCATCCTAATGGAACCTCCCATCCTCTCTCTCCCTCCCTCTCACTCTCTCCCTCTCTCTCATCTCATTCATTTCATCTTTGGTCTCGGGTGCACACACTTCTCCTGGACAGTGTGTCTATATGTGTGTGTGTGTGTGAGAGAGGGAGTGTGTGTATTTGCCAGGCGATCTTGTTACATTGCAAATTGTCCTCCACTGTCTGGCCAGCACAGGGAGAACCAGCATGAGCCCCTGTCCCATCAGCTGAGTCTCAGGAGCAGGATCCAAGGTGAGAAACTGACTCTCCCTCTCTCTCTCTTTCTCTCTCTCTCTCTCTCTCTCTCTCTCTCTCTCTCTCTCTCTCTCTCCCTCCCTTTCATAAAAAATTCATGCTTTTTCCCTCTCTTTGTTTACATCACTTTTGCTGAGGGCAGACTGAGAAAATTGCTTTTGTCGGGACTAGGCACTGCCATAATAAATATATATCTTAAAAGACAACCATTTTAAAAAGGTACACTTATAACATATGTGCCAAAAACTATCACAGTTTATTTTTTCAATAATTTTTCCACCCCTGTTTTTCTACCAAGCTGTTACAGTGGGTTGACACTGACATTCTGACAATAGGGTTATTCTGGACCTCTCCTGGGGCTTCTTAAAAAACAAAAATAATGATAAAAAACATTAAAAGGCCTGAAGCACATGCTAAAACTTCAGTGTGAATGGGCGTGGCTAAACTGATCTAAGCCGAATAGGGGGGTATATTTAAATGAGCCGGTCCTTGTGACATCACATATACAGTAAACTCAACACAGGGTGTTTTTTAGAGCTGTTTCCATATGTATGGACGAATGGGGCATATTTTGAAACTTTAATAATAATAAATGTACATCAACTACTGCACAACAAATTATGAACATTTTGTTTTTCCTCAGATGAGCCCTTTAAGGTATTTAGTACATCTGAATGTATTATACATTTATTTGTTTTACATCTTTTTACAATTATAATATTTGTCATGATTTATTTTAATTTTGCAGTGCTTAACTGCTGTAGGCTGAATGGGTTCATATGTGCATCTAGTCATGTTTCTGACACCACAAACATGGTGAATTCAGTTACTGTTTTTTTTTAGCCATAGTTACTAAAGAGCTTCACAGACTGATGTGTGAGCAGTACATTTTCAAACAGGGTGGTCTAATTAGGGCAGTCCTGTGTTCATGGTGGTGACATCAAGCTGTCAGTGGGTGGTTGATTTTGAAACTTTCCATCAGACAAATTTATTTCAGAAATGCAAAGGTTTTCCATGATATGAGTCCTTGAACATGTTACAATTCACTTGAAATTCAGATATGTTGGGCAAAAAAACCTGAAATTAATTGAATTATCTCCCAGTTTAGCAAACGTTCAGCAATGTTTTCATTTTTATTTGTTTTGTTGTTTTTTTGGCCAGAGATTTGCTGACTCATGCAAAGTTCAGTTTTATCTTCAGGCATCTCCATATTGATTTGTTTGCTATTGCTTTTTTCCTGCCTGTCAGCCTCTTTAGTGTTCTTGCGCCACTGATACTTATAGCGTGAGTGTTTGTGTAAATGTGCGGGGGCGGTTTTATGGCCATTAGCTCCAGGCCTTTAGAGGATGAACATCTTATTGCAATACGTACTGAGTCTGTTCATGATTGTTGAGTTTGCCTTCAGCTATGGAAGAGAGTTGGCTTCCCTTTTGTAGACAGTTGTTAGAAAATAGTGAAATGTAGAAAGAGCTGAGGACGACACAAACACACGACAATAAAAACACTGTAAAATAAATACAAAGGTCAATAAATATAGGACAGTAAACACACAGGACAATTAATGCACAAGATAATAAATACACATGCTAATAAACACAGGACAATAAATATGCGGAACAATAAATACATGGGACAATAAATACTGGACAGTTAAGACATTGGACAATTAACAGGATGCAGGATAATAAACAGAAATGCTAAGAAACACAATAACCATAAGCAGGAATAGGTATATAGGCATAAATAAACAGAAAAAGAAAGAGACAGATTTACAAATACAATGAGAGATGAAAGATGAAAAACTGAGAGACAGACAAAGTGAGAGAGATAAAAAAGAGAGACAGACACACAGATAGATAGATAGATATACACAAACATATAGAGACAGACTTACAGACATACTGACAGATAGATAGACAGACAGATTGCCACATGTAGTCTGTGGCGACTGTTGTTTGGGTCTTTCTGTATTGCTGTTCTGCTCATAAAAATTTCAGCAGCGTCTCCACAGTTCTGTCCAGCAGCACAAAAAATCCTCTAAAAGCTCAGACCCTGAGCTGCAAGGCCAAAGGTGCAGTCAGTGAGGACATTCCTGCTCCAACCTTCGTCTATGAGCAGAACAGAGATGGTTAAGCTGGGCTCCATAGTTTTGATGGCTGCAAGCATGAGCTGACCGCTCGCTCCACACCGGTGGAGGTGCTGGGTACCAGATGGCTCAGAGACTCTGCCCTGGCACGCCCCTCAGGCTGGGCACAGCAGGTGTACTGAACACACTCCATCTAACCAACTGGTCAACACTGAGTGAGTGAGTGTGTGTGTGTGTGTGTGTGTGTGTGTGTGTGTGTGTGTGTGTGTGTGTGTGTGTGTGTGTGTGTGTG
>JBBMFX010000101.1:24624184-24647686 GCA_037832545.1 Rhabdalestes septentrionalis
TGTGTGTGTGTGTGTGTGTGTGTGTGTGTGTGTGTGTGTGTGTGTGTGTGTGTGTGTGTGTGTGTGTGTGTGGATTGGAAATTCATGAAAAGAGGACGCATACGGAATGCCTAAACATGTTCTTCACTCCCTTTGAAGATATAGGCTTTCCATGCATGCATACAAAGTTTTTTTAGATGTAATGTTTTATTCATTTGATAAATTATTGCATTGTACCAAATTTGATTTATACTCTTGTAATGAAACACAGACATAAAAGAAATAAAATACATTCTCCAGTAATAAATAAACCTCAAAATAAATAAAGCCACTACAATAAATTAATTTCAAACCTAAACTACATTGTTAACTAATAGTTTTCATCATTTTGTTTTATTACTATTAAAATGCAATAAATATAAAAATGAAAGCACTGCCCACAGTATTAAAATGTTGATATAAAAACAAAAAAATTATTTATTTTCCTTCAGATTTGTGCAGCAATGTCTTCCACCCTTCTGGCCGAGACGGAAGAAGATGTGTTTGGTGAGTGACCTCTTCACCCTCCCATCCCCCACTCCATTAGACCTTAATTTACACACACTCAGACTGCATTATGGGCAGTGAGTGGCCAGCATCCCCCAGCTGATGATACGGTCAGGAAACTGAATATGCTTCTACACACTGTCCTCTTCTGCACTGGTCCAGTCTGTGACTACAGGGTGGCAGTGCATTTGCTGAAATCTGGGTTGAGAGGCTCTGGGTCTTCATATTCAGCCTTGGATAACTTTAGTTTAGGACTGAGTGGGCTGGTCCTGCCCTGTGCTGTTGACCCCAGAGATAAATCAATAATAAAAAAGCACCTTCAGAGCTGTACTACAGACAAAATTCCATCCTCAGGACGGCTGCTGCTTCTGGCTTTATTTATGTTTATTGATAACAGTGATTCACAGAGTGTCTTATACTATAGACTAATACCACATAAGCAAGTCTATTAGGGATTCCCAAAAACCTCAAAGTAGTATGAGCTAGGTCTGCAGTTAGCATGCTAATTGGTGCAGCCAGCTTATGTTACTTGTTAGCTACATTAGCTTCATAGCTCCTGTGTAACCTGAAGAATTTAGGTACACAAAACATATCATGGATGATTGTTTATTTTTGGTGGGAGAGGCAAAGGGATGTAAATTTGCAGCCATAAAGGATTGTCCAAAGCTGGCCTGTGAAGAAGCTTGATTTGGCACCTCCATTATTTATACCCAAATTTAAACCTACCTACCTACTGTCTACCAACCCTTCCGTGCTGCTTTGCCTTTTAGACCCTGCACCTACCTCAGTTATGCCCCCCTCCCCCGGAGCCATAAATGTAGTTCTCTCTGAAACAGCTCCATTTCTTCTGCCCTAATGAGGCAAATGGCTCACTGCGCCAATATAGCAACCTGGCCAAGCCCAATCGATTGTTTTAGTTTGTGCTGTGAACAACATCGCTCCTGACAGCTGGATATTGATTCCAGCATTCACGCAGGGTATCCTCCTCGTTCCTCATTTGATTTTCTTGGCAGTAGGAAGGCGGTCACAACTCTGATTAGAAATATACCAGGGTCACAGAACATCTAGGGTCATGTGTAAGGATTCGCCAATGAGCAGGTTGATACAGGTTCTGACAGTCATGTATTCAGTGTAGGCAATGCAGTGAGACAGATCCTGGATCAGTATTTTATTCTTAGACACTTTTCATACAAATTGTGGGACGATGATAAGAGAGATGGTCTAGAGTTCTCCATGCTTACTCTGTCCCATTCACTGGAGTGTAAATTGTTATCCTGGTCTCTTTGATGCGTGACTGTAATTTGGAGAGTGATTATACATGTATCAATTTTTTTCACTTATGTTCCCGGTCATGCGCTATGTGTGTAGGGGTGTGTGGGTGTGCCTGTGTGTGAGTAATGAATTTCATGAATGCTTAACCCCCACTGAGCCTATGATTACAAAACCTGCCTCCAGCTTTGGGGGAGCCACGGTGTGTCTCGTGTGTATCAGCACATAGTAATATAGGCAAAACAAAGGGGAAACAGCCCCACATATATACAATGGAATAACCTCTCAAGTATTTACTTTTAGTCATTTAGCAGATGCTATCCAAAAAAAGCCACAATCACTACACAGTACCTGGAGACACTTCAAGAAAATAGAAACAAAGAGACAGGAGCTGTACTTTAGGAATTCATCTGTAGATGTTGAGAGAATAAAATTTGGTGAAGTTCAGTGGTATTGAAGAGAGATCACCTATTGATTCAGGAAATGTAGTAAGTGCATTAACCTCAGCATTGCCTGAAGAGTCTTTAAAACCATTGAAAAAGGAACTGAATGACCATGTCGAGTTCAAGGAGAAGTGTGTTCCACCACTGATAGACAAGAACACTATGCAGTGAGACATGGCTGGCTCCAGATGTTCTTGTCCATGTCTTTAGAAATGTTGCTTCCAAGTTACGTGAAGTGTGGCACACAGTTAAATGGAGAGTTAATGTTAGAAGGTGTACTGGTGTTAAAGTGTTCAGGTGGGAGACTGGGAGACCACAGGCAAAGCACTTGCTGAAATTCAAGCCACAAAAATATATGGTATTGATCTTGTATGATCTTGCAACCTCCAGATGACAGAGATCACTGTCCCACTATCTGCCTCTACATCCTTAGTCAGGACAGATGGGATGAGGAACAAGATCATATTAAAAACAGTGCTGTACACAACCTTGCATCCATTGAAAGGCTCAGGTTCTTCTCCATCAATTAGTAACCTTGGCCTTGTCAAAACACCCTAGTTGTTTATAGCCTTCTTTTGACAAGTGTAGTCCAGTAAGCCTGTGATAACAATTCACATTGTAAAAGGTCCACAAATATAAGGAACAGATGTACTGTTTCTGCAGTTGAAGAGAATCTCTTCAGTGCAAGACATTCAAGGAACAATGTTTCTACATTCTGTGGAGTGAGAATAAGGTGTGTTGGATGACAACAAATAAGCAGACGCTCCCATCT
Source organism: Rhabdalestes septentrionalis (assembly GCA_037832545.1). Classification (NCBI taxonomy): domain Eukaryota; kingdom Metazoa; phylum Chordata; class Actinopteri; order Characiformes; family Alestidae; genus Rhabdalestes; species Rhabdalestes septentrionalis. Next base: position 24,627,194 of record JBBMFX010000101.1, read on the forward strand.
TTGTGTGAGCAGATCATAAACTTTAGAGACATCTTGCAGTCATTCTAGAAGCTTTCTGTCCCAATTAGCACTTTTGGATGTGTCAAAGTAAGTTCATCATCTAACAAATGGTCAGATCTTTACGTCTTCTGATGGCACTGTCAGGGTGTGTAGCTTCACTGTACTTTCAGTCATGGCAGTAAGAATTGGATGTTTGTGTAGACGTTTGCTGTCTGTGAGGTACATTTTCCAAAAGAATGTGTACCCAGTTCACTGTAAGTGGTTTCATTGTAAACTACCCTATAGCTTGCCACCACAGCTTGCTTCTCTCGTGGGGTGTGCATCCCTAGCATTTGTCTTCACAAGACTACCACTCAATGCAGTGGAGCAGCTGTTGTCTGACACCAGGATGTAACCAAGGTGCAGGCCTGTATGTCCTTTCTGGGGTCTACTGCAGCTCTGAGATCCCCTGCCAGTTTTATGAGGGCACCCAGTTACTGTGTGTAGCTATCACAAAGCCTGGTAGGAGTCTTGATGATGGAGAAGCTATGGAAGCTTTACTCACACAAAAAAAATCTTACACCCATGCATACAATCTCACACCATCTCAACAGGTAAAGCTGCTGACAGTTTGATAAGATAAACCTTGCATTGTCAAATCATAAAATGGACAGTGCAAAGGTAAAAGAGTATGGTAATGTGTGTAACAAGTGTGAGTTGTGGAACTTCTTATCAATTAGCATGATCGCAATGTTAATAACCATTTCAACTTGGGGTCAGACCTGACAGAGGCGGTGCCTGAGACAGAGAGACTGGACAGCAGTCTGCAAAAAGCAAAAGCCCAGCTGTCAGTCAAGACCAGAAGACACCGCCCCTCCAGGTCCCGCCTCAGAGACAGCCTGAGTTCTACAGAGGGAGAAGATAGCCTTGATGGAAAGGTGTGTGCGCATGTTTTAGTCCACCAATGTGGATTTAAGCACCATAGACAAAAAGTGTCAGAATTCCCATGAGCAATCAAGGTTTAGGTGAATGTGTGATTTAATCATTAGTGGGAATAACTTTGCTTTACTTGTGAGCTACATTAGCCATGTTTCTCCAGTGCAAAACTAATAAACAAAACTTCTTACTCTAGAGTTTCAGCAGCCCTCCCCACAGCACCTACTCTCCCCTCCATGCCTCGCTCCGTTGTTCCTCACCATCCACTGATCTCCAGTTCTCCTCCTCTCCTGCATGGAGGGACCGAGCCTTCACATTAGACCCTTTCCCTGAGACTCCCGAGCAGATAGGCCAGTACAAACATCGCCTGGACACCTCTTCACAGGAGACGCTAGTGGTGACAACCTCCAGCTTCCCCTCCAAACCCTGCACCAGGTCTGAAACGTCCTCTCCAGCCCACTTGAGCCAGAGGGACCGTGGCCAGCTGCATAAGGAAGACCACTCCCTTTTGCGCCAGAGGGAGCCTTCTCAGAGCGAAGGTATACACGTACTACACATTCATCAACCACTTCATTAGGAACCTCTACTTCGTACTCACTGTTCACTTGGTCCACCTACCTTGTTTGTAGGACCTATATACATCCGTTATATTTTTGCACAATTTAGAACATCTGCACTTGTCATTCTCCCTTCATTCCATTTATCACTCTGATCACAGGAGTGCCGTATGTTGCTAGATGAAGTGGCCAACCATCCAGAAATGTCCTTGCAGAGAATTGCTCAGTTTTTGCACTTGCACAATGACAATGAAATTATCTACAACAGCAACTCAATGCTCTCTGACCCGACCATATAATTTGACAGTGGTTAAGGCTCCCAGATGATCTTATGCTCAGAAACACCTGGTTCACCTCATCAGTTAATTGTCAGGTTTAGTGAATGTGTTTGAGGAGGGAAGCCATCAAACTGTGCTGGACACTGGCCCTCCATGACTGGAGTTTGACACCCCTGATCTAAAGTGTGGTAAATGAAGGCTGTGCTGACCAAGCACAAATTTCATTAGCCATATTCAGGTGATCCTCAAAGTTTGATCAAATATACAAGACCTGTTCTCAGAAAACTGGCAGCAATGGCTGTATGGCTTATAGACCTGATAACGCATAGAAATGACTGAAATAACTTATCATGGTCAGTTCCGTTTCTTTAGCATTGTATATGGTAATTACTATAATATAGCATTATATGTGTCCAGATGACAGCCATGACGTTGGTTCAGATGAGCCAGGAAGCCCAACAGTACTGCTGGACAAGAAGACAAGGAGACGTTTCCTTGACTTGGGGTTGGTACATGGGTTCTCAGCAGTGTCTCTAGTAGAGTTTAAATACCTCTCTCTACAGGAGTGAGCTTGGTGAATGCTAACTCCTTCCACCTGATTGATTCTTGCTTTAACCTGAACACTGCTTGATGTGTTTCTCTGGACAGGGTCACTTTGCGTCAGACATATGGGAGAGTCAGGAAGGAGAGAGCCAACAGGCTGTCAGCAGGAAGTCGGTATGGGTGGAGGGTGGCACTATGCTACCTATGGTGCCATTTAAAAAATTAAAGGTCACTTTGTTTGTGTGTGTGTTTTGTAGGGAGCCAGAGAGAGCAGAGGGCCGATCGCGTTCCTCCGGCCCCCCGTTTGTGACTTTCTCCTGGTTCAGTGACAGAATCAGAGGGTCCAGCTCCCCCAAGTCCTCCAGCCAGTCTCCCGCCAAGTCACTGGGCAAGGTAGCACAAGCCTTAGTCACAAAAAATGGCATTCACAAAGTGTTTATTTAAAGCTGAGATTGATTTGTCATACATATAATCAAATTAATATCGTTTTCCACTGACCCCAAATGTAGATAATTAGACATGCTATTCTCAATACTTTGCACTGTAGCTATGAGGCTACCGCATGAATCATCCCACACTTGTCTCAAATGACACCTTAATTTGGTGACTAGCACCCCCAGGTGGCTCCCATATGAACTGCCTGTCTATTCTCACACTTAATGGATGTAAGCAAAACATTGGCTTATACAGATCTCAAATTGTGTCAAAGTAATAATGTATCTCAAATATCAAATACATTATGTGGTTTCTGACACTGACACTGTATGACACACACATATCTATGAACAAGGACTAAATTCAGGCTTCAGGATTGCTGCCACTACTGTTTTTAGCTACATTTCCTATGCCAAACATGTCATGGCTGATCTGCTTTTCTTCGAACTATCATGTTAATGTGTTAATGCGTTAGAGTGTTATTTCTCTCTCTCCTTTCTCTGGAAGGGCTCGAGCCAGGACGAGTTCAGCTCACCCGCTAGCCTTCTGGAAACTCCCAGCAGGCCCAGCAAACCAGTGTCCTCTCAGCCGTACCGCAGCCTGTCTGAACATTCAGATGAGGTGAGAAAATGGTGGCCAAAACAAGATCAGAAACATGGTTCAAGAATAACTGTTTCATTGTCATAAGCCGCTGTGCACATTTAGATAATGAGACTTTACTCCACAGACCACAGTGAAACATATAACAACATTTAACATCCTAAAGAGTTGCAATCCTACTGATATACAGATCCAAGGTGGGACAAACAAGTTAGCTTATATTACCAATTGACTTTGAAAGCCGTTATTGCACCACAGAAGTCTGACAGGCAGATACATAATTAAGATGAATTTGGATATTATCTCCAGTTTATTTTTAGATTTATTTAAACTTTATATTGTATATTTTCCTTGTCTCTTTGTGTATTTGCAGTCATAACATAAGTAATTAACTAACATGTTACAACTAGGCAATGCAATGCTACAACTCAATCCTCTTTTCTGAACTTACTGAGAAATCAGTTTTGTTCATTTTTAATGGAGACCACTGCATGTTCAGTTTCTAATGATATATCTTTTATAAGTATTTCTAAGTACTGAACTGAACAACTTTGCCTTAGATTTTAAGAACTGCTAGCAATGTTTCTCCTAATTTCCAAATAAAAACATTGTTCTTTAACGCATAATTTAAAAAGGAAATGACAAAACTTAAAAAAGGAAAAATGGTGTAAGTAAACAAATCTAACAAAATGACAATAACGAACACTGATGTACTTCTAGAAGTATTTTGCCATCCAACTGGTCACATTGCGAGAGGATGGTGTTGATTACAGCCATGTTTTTTTATACTTGTCCTCATTAGATAATATTTGATTCAAGTGATCACTAATCAGTCCCTCATAAAGCAGAATGAGGTGCTTCTGTAGAAATTTAACAGACACTGGCATGGAATGGTGGTCATATTCATAGAGATGCAGATATAAAAATAAATTGCAGTGGTCTCTTATTTTTCTCTGGATCTGTGGAATATAACTGGTGAATTGGTAGTTTACTAACTGATGTATTTCAGGCTTGTGACAGCCCTGGATGTGTGGACCCCTGCCTTGTGAAGAAGAAGGCCATTCTGCCTTTTTCAGCGAGTGGAAGAGACAGGACAGAGAAGCATAATGGGGTCCACAGCAAAAAGGAAGGCGATCATAATGGTGATGGGCAAAAGTTACTAACCACTTGATTGTGGCACAGGTCTGTGCTTCCAAACAGACATTTTTCAGATGTAAATACTGTAGTCTTATTATTATATGCAAGCTTTTAAATCTGTATGGAGTAGTGGCATAATAAACACTTTTGGAAAAAATATGAACTCTGGCATTTACTGAAACATACACACAAACCCAAAGGCTGCTCAGGCCATAGATTTTGTGGCTAATAAATAATAATAAAAAAATGTGTGTAGACATTTCAATCTGCAAAATTCCAAATCTGGTGTGTAGAAACAGCAAGCACCCAAGTGTCAAATGTGAGTGTTTTTAACACTATGACAGCAAACCACACTTTTTACCCATTAAAAATTACTTTAAATTTCCACACAGGGAATTAAGCGAAATGAAAGGAAAAAGGGCACATTTTCAGGCTGATTAAGGGGTAAAACGACTGAATATTCTCCTTACTTTTCAAATTATAGAAAAAGGCCCCTTAAATTATAGGACCTCCTGAATTAACACCCTAAATTAACACCTAAAAAGCGTTTCACACTCGTGCCTTAAATCTAATTTTAAGGTAGAATTAAGGGGTTAGTTTCACAAATTAACAACCACTTTATTCAAATGAAGGTTTTTGGTGTAATTTCAGGGGTGAATTAAAGTAGCGTTAAGCACATTTAAGTACATTGTGTCTTATAGTGTAATATGGTAGAGAAGGTCTATAGGTAAGGCTCTGAATGTTCCCATCTTGTGCTAATTCCCATGAAACTACCTTAAGGTGAACAGCTTCACCAAGTGTTAACTAAAGGGAAAGTCCATTGATTTGTTGTTTCACACACAATCCAGTCAGATTCAAGACTCTTTATTTGTCAATAACGCAGTTCTACAAGTACAACATGTAGCGTAATGTGCCATTAAAACTTCCTTAAAACTGTGCAATAGAGTTAAAATACATTTTATAGAATTATATTCTATGTAATAAAATATATATTAAAATGTTTCAAATTATCAGAAATATAGAAATAATATAAAAATAAAAACAATGGATCAAAAAGTATAAAAATAATGTAAATAGATTGGAATATATGGCAAGTGAGATACAATGAAGTACGGTAGATCGTTGAGTTTGCATCATAATGCGGGGTTTCAAGTTGTGATAGCATGCCTTGATTAAGGAGTCCTATGGCCTGAGGAGATAGACTATCCTCCTGAGACTCTGTTTAGGCCAGGGGTGGCATGTTTTTTTTTTTTTTCCTGTTCAGAAACACCTGGTTCACCTCACCAGTTAATTGTCAGGTTTAGTATATATGTTTGAGGAGGAGAAACATCAAACTGTGTTGGATACCGGCTCTGACACCTGTTTAGGCCATAGTATGGCCATAATAATTTCAACAGGTCAGGCAGTTACTAGGGTATGATGAGTCTCTGATGATCCTAATTGTTCTGATATTATTTCTCTTGGTAAAAAATGCCGTAAAGAGAGAGTGGAGGTAATCTGGTGCAGAGTTTCAGATCTCGCTCTCTCTGTAGTCTCTGTATCCTTTACACCTGTTTCCAAAACAGGTGATGTTCTGAGACATTTTCTACAGCACCAGAATAAAAGGATCACTCAGATAACCCAGTACATCATTGGCTGTCTCAGATGGAATAGATGCTGCCACTGGGCTTGAGCATTTTCAGTTCATATGAGATCACCCAGGTATTTGAAGCTGCTCGATCTCCATTGAATTCCCTCTTCTGTTTCCTCCTGAAGACCACCATCAGCTCCTTGGATTTGCTGATAATCAGCTGCAGGCAGTTCTCCTGACACCATGATATATATTTTTTATATCTTCAGTATTCAGTGTCCTGGTGGTCAGGAAGTTGTTTCTTTTATTAGAAAGTTGTGGGTTTGAATCCCATTAATGCCATTGTCACCACTGAGGTCCCCTTGAGCAAGGTACTGTCCTCACATACTGATCCCTGTATTATTGGCTCCCCCTGCCCACTGCTTCACTTGATGAAGGAGTCAAATGCAGAGAGAAAAAAATCACACTGTGTGCTGTGGCGTGCTGTGACTATAAGGACCACATTACTTTACTTATTATTAAAAAAAAAGTCCCAAATGAGCGGCTTTGAAACCTGAAAAATCTTTTACATCTGAAATACTGATTCAGCAAAAATGCAACCTATTTGAAATTGCTTGTATTTTCTGTCTGGTTTAGTGTAAAAGATTATCGAGAAGATAAAAAGGTTTTGGCCGATTTTGGTCGAACCCTAAGCAACGGTCACGTCGAATTTAAATTCCACGGGTCAGATTCGATTGGACAAACCATGGCACAATGAACCAATAGCGTTTATGCACACTCAGAGTGCTCGACCAATTGGAGAACGCGTCACTACTTCCAACATGGAGACGGTTGTGTGGAAACGAAAGGAATAGAAAAGCAATTTCCTCGGTTTTTTACTTAAATAAAGAGTATTCCAGGTAAAGACGGGTTGTTGCTTTTAATGTTTAAGAATGATTTAATGAATGTCAGTTATGTCCTGTCGAACGGTTTACATGTGCTTTCAAATTAGTTTCTTTCTAGTGAATTCAGTGCTGCTGTTGTCTGTTGACTTCATTTTGCAGATTCACTTTTTGCAACTTGCTGCAGTTCATTTATGTTTTATTTCCCTTATTTCATTATTCTGGGATATTTAGTTTCAGGAATGAACGTGTGCATCCCTGCCGATGTATAGGGAGATATGAAATATTAGAACGCCTGACCATTACACCAACAGGGACTTTAATGATACTGCATTCAAATACATGTATTTTAATATTGATCTGGTCCCCCTTTGCAGTTATAACAGCTTCCACTATTCCTGGAAGGCTTTCCACAAGATTTTGAGGTTTCTGTGATAGCATTTGCGGCCAGGTACTGATGTCGAGCGAGGTTCGCGGTCTCCGTTCCAATGAATCCCATAGGTGTTGGATGGAGTTATGCTCAGGCTTCTGTGTGGACCATTTGCATTACACGCTAAACTTATCCAACCATGTCTTCATGAACCTTGCTTTGTGTACAGGGGCACAGCCATGCTGGAGTAGGAAAGGGCCTTCCCTAAAGTGTCCACAAATTTCAAAATGCATTGGTTATACAAAATGTCTTGGTTTGCTGAAACATTAAGATGGAAGTAAGGGGAAGAGCACAAACCTGAAAAACTAGCGTCCCAATACTTTTGTACATATTGTGTAGTTGGAGCGACACCAGAACCAAATCCTGTTCTTTAATAAAAATAGACAAGAGTAGGGGAGCTCTAACTCGGGATTTTAAAGCCAAAACTATCTGTTCAAATCTGGCATTGTGAATACATAAGCATTCACAAAATGGACAAATTAGCACAACATCTACCAGAATTTGAAAAATACCACATATGTCTATGCACTTAGAAATAAATGAAGTGGTCGTCCTGCATCACATCACATATTTTCATTCAGGCATCTGTCATTGAATATTGAAAAATCTGTCCAACCTAAACATTTATTTAAGGTGGTGTGTTTTTTTAAAAAGCAAAAACTTGCAGATACTGACATGAGTCTGGTCTCATTGTGCATCCTTATCAGTAATGCAAGCTGGTCCTCTGATGGGACTGTGGATGTGAGATACAGAGACTCTCATATAGAAACTCCATTTGAGAAAGAAACTTGTTTGTTACTGTAGCAATTAAATGTTTTTGAAACTTTAAGAGCTACTTTAATTGATTATTCAATATTGCTGCATAATAAATTTGTCAAAGTTTTCTGAAGTTTTCTGAAGTGAAGGGGAAAAAAGAAGTTTTTACATTTTTGAATATGACCTGAGGTCTAAAGCGCTTAATTCCTTTTAAAAGACACAAAGTGATTATGAAAATGCTGTCTAATTTCTCAGACATTTTTGAGAAGATTTTGGCCTGTCTACATAGTGGTATTGCAGTCATGTTGCACGTCTGCAGAGGGAATTGTACTGGCCTTGCTTGGGGCACTTTTTAAAACCCAGAGGGATAAATGCAGTGCAGAATAGTCACTGAGTGACTGAATTATGTGGAATTTTTCAATCTTTAGTCCAGTGAGTACAATCAAATCTCCCAATTAGTTTGACGTATGACTGAAGCTTAACAAGTATCCTGAGTCAGTTGTTTTTAAAGTGTATGTGAACTTTTTAGATATCTTTTTTAGTTTGTCCTCATTCTTTTGCTGTGACCTTTCAATCTCAGTTAGATCATCTTTGCTTTACAGTATGAAGGTGGTAAACCTGAAGCAGGCCATCCTGCTGGCGTGGAAGGAGCGCTGGAGTGACTACCAGTGGGCCATCAACATTAAGAAAAACTGCCCGAAAGGTGCCACATGGGACTACCTCAATCTGGCAGGTGTGTTTTGGGTCACCTCGATTGTGACAGGAATCACATGTGCTCAAAATGTATTGCCATTCATTCTTGGTCAAATAGTCAGTAAGTCAGTCAAAGACACATAGACTGATGTAGTAATGACTTGCTTAGTCTGAGCTGTTTTGGCTGGTGGTATTTTAATTATATTTCCTTATCAGGTTTTATATGTGACCTTCTAGTATTTCTAGAAATAATCTATTATTTTGCTTCTTTCTTGTAGAAGCTTTGCTGGAGCAGGCGATGATTGGACCTTCTCCAAACCCTCTAATACTCTCCTACTTAAAGTATGCCATCAGTTCTCAGGTCAGTTCCTGAAGGTGAAAAATGACTATTATTTGGGCACTTTTGTTTTTAATATTTATTATTCTTCAAGCGCAGATATTAGCTGTGCTCACGTCATTTTTACTACTTTTGTTACTCTTATGTGCAGAATTGGACTCGAACTCCAAACTACTCTTTGTGTTAACTAATGAACTACTTCAGCAGTAGTTTTATTTATCTATAGTATTTATATTCCCTCATACAGACCACATCATTTTGTGTATATAATATATCTTAGGGAGAGTTTTATTTTGAGTCTATATTTTCTTATTCTGATTTTGGAAATACTACAAATGTTAAATCATCAACACGCAGCAGCTCTTTATGTGGAAGTTCCCCCATTTGTGTTGATGCTCGAGCTGTTAGACATCATGCTGAGCTTTGTTTAGTCTTCCAGTGTCACATAGAACCAATGTTATTGTAATAAAAAGAAAAGTAATGAAATCACTATTGGGTTTTTAAAAACCCATCACATGCAAATGCCCATATAAAACTAAAAGCTCAATTTTCGTTTAATTTAGGTCTTAGAAACAAACGAAAATGGCTATTAGACTGTTTTACACCATTTGTATTTGTTTAAATCAGAACTGTATACCCTTATATCCTAAGTTTTAAGGGTTAATTGTGTTCATTTTTGTTTTATCCTGATGCTGTCGTATGTCCATGCCACGCAACTTGTTTTGAGAAGATTTGCATTTCATCAGAACATGATATTCTGTGTCAAAATTTGTCTGAATGATTTGGGGAGCCAGTTCAGACTGCAGGGTCGGTCTAAATCTTACAATATGATTATAAAAATCCCAGTCCTGGATCGTATATTTACTAGACTTCATGGTTTCACTTGCCAGGTTCCAATTGGCATTTGAAATGAATGCTACAGGTGTATGTGCTGTTTAAGCCTTTCAAAGTCTGATTCTTGTAAATCTGACCTAACTCTGGAATTAGAAAAATCTGGATGGCATTTCATATTCCTAAAATGTATTTTGTATTTTAAAGTCTGAACAAGAAAAGACAATAGCTCTAAATGTCTGTTTCACAATTTTTTAAAACTTTGTTTGCCCTGTAGATGGTGTCCTGCTCCAGTGTTCTCACGGCTGTCAGCAAGGTTGGTATTCATCTATCGAGTCACTTCCACTTCACAGAAATACCCGCCCTCCAGCTGGACTTCACAGCCCTCCAGCTTTATTTCTGACTCCTGTGTTAGTTGTGACTATAAAACACAAAGGTGTCTGAATCAACAGAATTAGTCACATTTACTCAGTAGTTTGCTCATGAACTCATTAGTTCAGTTTCACAACTCTTTAAATCGAAAAAGGTCAGATTCTCAAGTTAGACCACGAGCCCAAATTAGACATAGTCTATATATTAATCTTTATCCATCATGTCTATATAATACATCATTTTGGGATATTACAGTAAATAATCTTGTGAGAGATATTTAGTTGTAATAAAGCACAAGCCTTAAAAGGGCAATATCATACTTTAATCTGATGTTTGTTTGGTTATTTCACCAGAAACGGTTGGAATTCATTTTACACCACATTTTCTCACTTCTCCTTTTCACTTAGACTTTTCGCTTTTTTGTTACTGTACCATTCAAAACAGAAATAGGTAAATGTCCTCTCTTCACTTCTGTTCGAGGGTTCTGTATGGCGTCTTGTTCAGCTTCATCTAGCTTTGTGAATGGGTGAGGCTGGACAGCTGTAGACAGCATAGAAATATATTATATCTCACTGTATATAATTTACAGTATTTGATTCCTACATGTATTGTAAAGTGATTTCCTAACTCTGTTGGACATTTAAGTTAAAAGGAATTTAGTACCACTAGATGTGTTTCCCCTTTATATTGTACAGAAATGGTTATATTGTTATTTGGGCTCATAGTTTGCTAAACAATGTCTTACCAACAGCTCATAGTAATAATCGTCACCTCAAGTTATACACTATAAAGCCAAAATGAATTAAACCTAATTCTGTTGTCAATAAGCTGAATGATTGACATGAATAAAGCCTCAAATGTGTTCCTTAATAGGTCATGTCAAAAGTCATGGATTTAGCTTTTAGGTTGGTTCTATAAAAGGCATCCACGGGTTGAGAAATGCTGCTTAGTGGTTTCCAAACTTGGGCCTTGTGAACATCGATTGTATGTAGCATTCCTTGTTCCAACATGCCTGTGGAATGGCTTCAAACTTATCTCTGGTTAAAGCAGGGAGAAAATAAAACATTTGGAAATGCAGGGAGACTTTAGTTTAATTATATATCAAAGATCCTTTTCAAGAATAACATAACAGCCCGTACGTATTTTTCTCTCTAGTTTAACGATTTCTCCCGAGATCTCTGCATCAAGTCCCTCTTGGAGATCATGGACATGTTCTCCCACTCTCTCAGGTATGTATCACTCAGCTACCATGAACATGAAGGTCTCATAGAAACGTATAACACATTTTATATTATATAATAATATAAAAAAAATCATATTTGTTCTTTATGTTGTTGTTCAAGTCTGTATTTGGCATTTGAAAGTCTTTTTTTCCCTCAAGCGGCAAAATTGGTCATCTAAACTGCAAAGTTTGAAGGATGGAAGGAAGGAATGAACTAGCTTTCAGAGGTCTTTTGGAGTCCATGCTTTAAAAAGTCATGGCTATTCTGGTGAAACGAGGTGGACCCGGTATTGGGCAGATACTTTAAGTGTCATGGCTAATCAGTATATGTAGATGTGTAAAGTGAGACGTATCCAGGTACCGCTCCTAGGTTGACAATACACCCAGAACCACAGATCAGTTTGTTGAGTAAATTCTGGCAGTGACCTGGCCTACCAAACTGTAAGCCTGAAAGTAGTTAATAAAACACTTGCCCACAAACTGTCTAATGAGAGGCTACGGTTAATACCTCTATAGTAACGAATGGTGCATGACCAGGTTCATAGAATATGACTGCCCATTTGATTAACTGAAATAAGGAAAAGACTGAATTTTGGTTAGATTTTCGGTTGATTTTTAGGAACAACGTTTTCAGACCTAATGATAATACCTTATCGTTGTAAAGTCTAGATGATTTTGTGTAAATTCTAGATGATAGAATATACACAGCTCTCCTCTAACCCAAATGTAGTTCATCAGTCAAGACACTGTGTCCATTTCGTGCACTTTGTACATTGACAGTTCTTGAGCTTCATTGAACTCACATTGGCTAGTGCAAAATAAAGAAGGCACCACTGTGTCGTTCATTTTTACTGGGTATCTAGATAAGCAATTGAACTAATTTTAATTTACAATAATTTAATTGAACAAATTTATTCTGAGAATTACTTTATTTTAAATCTCAAACATGTTCACACTCTCCTTTCTGCTATTGCATGTGTTAACTCTCTACTCTCTGCTATTGCCCTAAGCTGCCATGGTAAAGCAGAAGAATGCATTGGCCTGTGTCGCGCCCTGCTGGGCATCCTTGTGTGGCTCCTTCAGGGCTGTGCTTGGTACTGCGAAAAGCTGAGAGAAACTGGAACGCTGCCCACAGGAGAAGCGAGTCTCAAGGCTTGTCAGGAGCGCCTGGATATCCTTCTGCAGCAGACCAAGAACAGAGCCCTAGTGCACGTTGCACGCCTTGAGGAACAGGGTGAGTATGGACTGTGCTAGTGTTGCATGTCTGGGAGTCAAATAAATGTGCATGGAATATGGGAATACTGAGATTATGGAGAAATATAAAACTGTATTTCCTCAGGTTTAATGTGAATTCAATAACAAATACAGATATTTTCCCAATTGTCACAGATTCCATACACTGTTTCAGGGTTCACAGTTTCAATGATTACATATTTGTCCATTTTTAAGACACGAAAACTGGAATATTTGATACATTTGATACAACTAACCCTAACCCTAAAACACAATTAATGAATCTGATGTTAATTTGACAGGAAAAATAGAAAAACTGAAATAAAGGTGACAATCAACATTTGTGACTGGACTTCAAAGCAATATGTAGATAGGAGCTACTGTACATCACAGTGGTGGTCTGAAACTGAAAGGACCAAAATGAAGTCGAACCTGGTGCATGTTGGTATGTGTAAGTGTTTTGAATGTCCAAGCCCATCTTGAATGTATTAAGTCGTTCCCATCATTTCTATGCAGCCTCGTGGACCAACGTGGAGCAAGCTTTGAACAAACTTACAGAGAACCTCAGCAGCTTGACCAATCAGACACTGAGGAGCAAACTGGAAGAATGTGTTTCTTTGGTAAAGAGGTGGGAGTTCAGTCTATTTTTACACAAGATATGTAATGCAGACTGACCACAACTAACCTAATAAGTTTTTTGATAGTGAGGAGTGTGTATATATATATATATATATATATATATATGCACACATACACACATTAACCCCACCGACATCTTAGTTGTAAATGGTTATGAACAATGTAATTTACAAATTTTGTGACATAAAGAGTTATCAAAATAGAAATTCAGATACATCTCCAGTTATTGGCTGCTGCCATCCTGTTCTCTGTTTTGTTTCTTTCCTCTAAAAGCCCGCCCCCAAATGCACATCCTTAACTCAAGAATTTTTTCTAAAAAGGCAACAGTACCTCACAGACCTTTACTGGCCATTCTTTTTTTACCATAAGACATTTGTTCAATTTGTGTGGTTCTCAGCACAGCAGTACCTCTGGCATGGTAGCAGATGTGTTAATCTGTTTTTCTGTTCTTTTGATTCCTTGTCAGTATACCTCAGATGCTATGTGTTCAGAGTGACCCTCCAGTCCAGACAGCCTTCCCTTCTGTTCACGCCTTTATCATGCTAGAGGGGACCATGAACCTGACCGGAGAGACACAGCCACTTGTGGAGCAGCTTATGATGATAAAGAGGATGCAGGTGGGTCTGGACTGTAGCTCCCAGCCTTCATTAGCCCTGTCTTACCTGCTCACATTCACCCTCCAAGTATTGGTTGTATTGTGTGTTTGAGTCCTAGAGAGTGGGTTGAATTTTTAAGATAAATTCCTTCCCAAAAACTTTCACAATGCAAGATATGTCAAAAATAATTGTATATTTCTGACATATGGTAAACCATATGGTAAGACAAAATGAGGCACTATGGATACATGGGATTTGTAACATCATAATAATATTCAAATGATTATAAATACTTGCTTAATAATTTAGGAACTTATGGATCCCAAAACCCCTGCAATATTGAACGAAACATCTACTTTTAGATCATTTAGCTGACACTCTTATCCGGAACGACGTACATCAGTGCTCAAGTAGTCCACATCTGTTCCTCAAACCTGTAAAGTTGTACTTAAAGCAATGCCCTCTATTCAACCAAGTTACTGCAGCCTAGATACACCTTAACTGCTCCTGTCAAAGAAAAGTTAAGGCAAAGGTATGGAAGGCATGGAAATTAGTATGGCTTTTTTTGGTTAAATCTGTTTTGTTTAAGTGAATGGTCTATGTTGTTGTGAATGGAGGAAGAAGAAACAAATAAGCAGAAACAAGTGGCTTAGTTAGTCCCTAAAAATGTGTGTTCTGGTTTACAATACTAAGTCCCTAATGTTTGTTGTTATTCTTAAAAAATAACTCAAATAATATCTGTACAGTTTATTCTAATTACTTCTCACAGCATGTTTTCATGTTTTCCCCCCCACTGTTCCTGTGCTATAGCGAATTCCTGCACCACTGTTTGTTTTGGAGATCTGGAAGGCCTGCTTTACTGGACTCATCGAGTCCCCTGAAGGCACAGAAGAGCTCAAATGGACCGCATTCACCTTTCTCAAGGTTTGTGACTCGCAGGAAATTTCAATCTGATGTGAGGCTAATTGGTCCTTTGTCTGTTTTATATATAAATACCATGGGTGTATTAAAAACAGCATATAATCAAATTGGCCGTGCCGTTTTTAATATAAAATCTACCAGTCAAATCTTCTCATTCTCATTCTAGGTTTTTTCTTTGTTTTTGATATTTTCTACATTGTTGATTAATATTGAAAAAACACCCAAAATTATGTAAGAACAGGTGGAATTATGCATTAAACAAAAAAGGAATTGACATTTCATTTTACTTAGTTAAGGGTTTTTGCCATAATGTGGAGTAGAATCGTAGTGGAGTAGGATTGCTAACTGTGTGCCAACCCAACCATCACAACTGAACACATAAATAAGGCAAGAAATACCACTAATGAACTCTTTATGAAGAACACCTGTTAATGAAAATACCATTCCAGGTCGATTCTTCATTAATCTGATTGAAAAAATGCCAAGAGTGTGCAAAGCTGTCATCAGTGCAATAGGTTATGTTTTCAATCTTAATCTACAATGTAGCCAATAATAAAAACAAATGGAAAAAGTTGAATGAGAAGGTGTGTCCAAACATTTGCCTGGTAGTTTATAAAAGTCATAGAAGAGATATAGGATAATTTCAACCAATGGTAGGGTGAAGATCCATCATGCCCCCTGTGTTCAGGACCAGCTACACTCCGACATATTCTCTCAGGGTGCAAGGTGAGCCTCTCACAAGGACGTAACACCTGGAGACACAACCAGTGCTTGTAGTGGGAAAAATAAGTGTTTTCTGACATATTCTCAGGCCACAGTCTGTGTGTCGGATCAGTTTCAGTAAGTACCGGAACGCAGAAAACAGTGGGGGAACCCAAAAGACGAAAATACAGAAGTTCCAGAACTGCGTTCCCCTGCAGTCTGGCCCACTTCAAGCACTGGACACAACCAATTACTTAAATCACTTGAAGCAACCCCAGAAAGCAAGAGAACCACCATCAATGCCTCAACATCCAAAGGAACCCACTCAAGTATGCAACTGACACCATTCGTACAGGAGGGGGAACAAAGAAAAGATTAAATGAGAGATGGAAATAGCACGAGACTGGCAAATCCACCAGAGATAGCAGTCAGAAGCTTGAGACCAGACCTGGTTCTTTGGTCCACCATAAAGCACAATGTGTACTTAGTTGAACTCACTATTCCTTGGAAAGACGGAACACAGGAAGCCTTTTAGAGGAAAAAGCTTAAATACTCAGAGCTTGCAACAGAGGCCGAACAGTGAGGCTGGAGTGCAAAATCTATCCGGTGGAAGATGGATGTCTTTGTTGGAACCTCTGCGGTGAAACTATTGGGAAACCTGGGAATTACCAAGGAGCTAGCGAGGGTGGCAGAATGGAGAAGCCAATGGTTATGGGTGATGAGAAATTACCCTACCTGGTCTCCAAAATTAGGAGACTGGACAAATGCAGAGGGGTGTGTTTCTGGGATGCAAGGATCCATTGCTGAACCTAGTAGAGATGTAGTGGGCATAGTCAGCGAAACGCTGATGAAAGTTGGAGTCCAATTCACAGCCCCAATGACCTGCTGGTCCAGTCCCCTCTTCCAACATCAACAACAAATACATATGGATCACAAACAGTTCCAATAGGTAACTGTTCATAAACTACTCATGGGTTAAGTACTTTGGATGATTGGCCTTGGTAGTGGTGGATGATGTGTCATGAAATATTGCCTAGGACTTGTCAAAACACCACAAGTGGGTCCACCATATGAAAAATGAGAAACCCTGATAACCCTGATGTTCGGTCTATCTAGTCTGGAAAACAGCGCAAGTCTTAAGGTATGCGGACAGGCTTAAGTCTGACTCAGGAAAGTGCCATGCAGAGTTTTCAGGCACATTGAGTTAATAACACATCCTGTGTGATTGAAATATATGACTTGTCCCTTAGTCACCGCACATTTGGAGGACATACTGTCAGTTTAATAAAACTCTAAATATCTTTTCTGCTCTCAGATTCCCCAAGTTTTGCTGAGGCTGAAGAAGTACCCACAAGGAGAAAAGGTACATTCAGGTTTAGAGTTTGCATTTATTGTATGATAGCCTTCTTCTTGCCGACTTTTCCATTGGTATTATTTGTGATTAGGTATACTTATGTATACAAACAAACAAAAACCGCATTGTGTTCTATAAGGATTTCATGGACGATGTGAACATGGCTTTTGAGTTCCTGCTGAAGCTCACACCACTGCTGGACAAAGCAGACCAGAGATGCAAGTATGAAACCACAGTGCATCCACACAAAATTAAGAACACAAAATTATGAACTTTCAGACTATTTGAAGCAATGGGTTCTACTACATTAGATTAATTTACTGTACTACCCTTTCACATTTTACTCTGTCATATTGGTCACCCATATTTTGCAATTTTTTCACATCCATTCCATATGTTCAGGGACTGTTTTTCTTTTCTCTTTGTTTGCAGCTGTGACTGCCTGAGTTTGCTTCTTCAAGAGTGCAATAAACTGGGCCTTCTCTCCGAGTCCAACACAGCTAATCTCACTGCAAAACGGTACAGCTTTCTGGGAAAAAATGTCCACAGACCATTGTTTACAGACATTTTGTTCAATGTTGTCTTTTGAATTTCCTGTTTTGTGATACATTAAATAGAATCTAGATCTATTTCTGTGTGAAAATTCGAAGTGTGATTACTTGGTTGCTAAGGAGACACCCAAACATTGGTTATATGGTTATGTGTTAAAATCGTTCAGATCAAAAAGTTATATACATGCACCCAACACCAGGTCCATTGACATTAGAACCATGGTTATACTTTTAAAAATGTAGGAGAGGAAGAAGTGATATAAAAAAATATTAATAAAATAAAATTAAGCAGAACAATGGTGTTCTTCCTAAGGCAGTCACACTAATAATGAGTTTTTCCACCACAAATAGTTTAATGAAAGAAGCACAGTGCAAGAAAGCCAATTAGAACCGAGCTCATTAACCTGTGTCAAAGCATGGTGATGTTATGAGTGGACCTAATGATGCAATTACTTTGTTCAAGTTGTTCTACAACAGTGGTTCTACAGCTGTCCTCAAGGACGCCCCTAAATAGGGGGACTGTTTGAGAACAACTATTGTGGAGCTTAAATCAACACTAATTTAAACTCTTAGGGATTAGGCCTAGTTTTTAATTACATGGGATTTTGGATGGAGATTTTCACCTGAAAATATCTAGGCTTAGCCCCTGTCCATTAAACTTACACTTGACATCACTTATATTATCAGGAAAAGGGATTAAATTTGGCTTTCAATATGTACCTTTGTCCCATTATTAGAGCAGATAGTAAAATGGAAATGCAGTTAGCCTTTGCACCAAATTGCATGCATTTTTTCCATTTAGCTGAAAGTCTTTATAGAGGCCATTATTCTCTCTCTGGCTGTATTTCCACAGGTCTGAGGACAGGGAATATGCTCCGAAGCTGAAGACAGCAGAGAACGCCAATATACAACCCAACCCAGGCCTCATACTGAGGGCAGAGCCCACGGTCACTAACATACTGAAGGTATCCAGCCCTGACTGACTTCCTTCTGACACATTACATAATTTACTCATTACATCACTGAATAGAAGTCAACTTTCCTCTGTTTACTAAACCACCAAAGCTTTTTAACTCTGGATCATGAGTCACTGGACTCATGTTTTGAATCATGAGCAGGAGTATCAGTGTCACAGTGAGCCTGCAATTTCTAAGCATGTGTATTTATAAAAAAATATGAATTGATATAAAAAAAAAATACAAAAATTCTTATGTTCACAAACTATATTACAATAATTCACATCTGTAAATTTAATGAAATACATCTAAATGCATTAAAGTGCATAAAATGATTGGAATACATTAAATTAAAATCTGTTTAATGGTAAAATGTCACATTTTAAATTAAGTTACTAATCTTAAAATGTGATTTTTACAGTTTAACAGCTTTTAATTTAATGCATTTCAATCATTTTGATACACTAATGTACCACAACATAAGAACTTAAGATGTTTCTCTTTTAATTAGATATATTTTATGTAATTTACAGATGTGAATGTAACATAATGTGTAAAAGTGAATTTGTATCAAAGATTTATTACAACCTTATTCCGATAATTAAACCGGTTCATTGTTCACTCTCAGGAAAAAGCAGTTAGGAAATAAATAATACAAATCTGCGCTAGGATTCTGGGCCATGAGTAACTCTGGAGTGTACTGATGTGGCTCATATTGTTGGGAAAATATATCAGTGAGTCATTTTACTAATCTTCCAGACATGTTGGTTTATTTGTCAGGTGGCTTCACCTTACTGTAATATCTTGTAATCATACTCTCTCTCTCTCTCTCTCTCTCCACAGACTGTTGATGCAGATCACTCTAAGTCTCCCGAGGGGTTGCTGGGAGTTTTGGGTCACATGCTGTCAGGGAAGAGTCTAGACCTGCTTCTGGCAGCTGCTGCAGCCACAGGGAAGCTCAAGTCCTTCGCTCGCAAGTTTATTAAGTAAGCTTACATTGAAAAGCTGTTCTGAGAATTTACAGTTCACTTGGGTTTCAGTTCGGAAGGCTGATGAAAAATAAGTGAAAATGACACATTTCTGCACATTTTTAATGCAAAATTACCAGCCACAATTTTTTTTACCAAAGAACATTTTAAAGTTTCACTTCTTTGTTTAGTTTAAAAGAATAGAAATAAATAGTACGCTACAGTTATTTTTACTTTTGCTTGAACTGGGGTATTGAAAAATTAGCATATTACTTTGTAGTGTTGGTGGATTAAAAAATGTCACAATTCTGTATTAATTAAATTATGGTGCATGGTATGTAGTTTTCAAGGTACGTTTTTTGGGGTGTTTTTTTTAATTTTTTTATCTGATAAGCTGAAATTGATTTAAAAGAGCCCCTGTTGCCACATTAGATAATTTCAAAGGCTTTTATTTTTTAATGTTTTACACACTGTGCTGTGCAATGAAACAGGAATACTCGAAATAGATTATTAGCAACATGTGCTACAAATACATTAATAGTTCCATCCTAGCAACCACTTGGAACACAACAGCAACCTAGCAACACTTAGAGCCACCAGAGAGACCAGAGCAGTCAGTTAGCAGCATCAGCAACCATCTAGGATACAATTGTAATGACGTGGAACACCAAAGAATCCACTGAACATCTCCCTTTCAAGTACCAGAAATAGCAAACAGAGAGTGGTCTTGTTACCCAACTCAACAAATGGACCATATTAGACTATTTTAATCATTTTTATGATGTATGTGCTGTTTACCCTAGTATTTGTCAGTGATGGGAATAACGGCATATAAATAAAGGGCGTTACTAACGGCGATACTTTTTTCAGTAACAAGTAATCAAACCAATTACTTTTTCCCCCGTTACATCACCGTTACCGTTACTGACAAAAAAATGCGCGTTACTATAACTGAGAACACTGAAGCGGTTTTCATGCGAGCAGCGTCACTCTCAGCCATAAGACCTCTCTTTCTC
>JBBMFX010000101.1:24658063-24690335 GCA_037832545.1 Rhabdalestes septentrionalis
CTTAGTCTAGCTTAGTTTTTAGGCCTAACTGTTCATTATTAACTGGGGTGATATTAAATCATGGCTATGAAAACTGATTGTCTTCACTCGGACTCGACAGCATTTGAAAACCAATGGTCTCGGTCTCGACTTGTTCTTGACCCTTCAAAGACTCGGTCTTGACTCGGTCTCGGCATAGGCGGTCTAGTCCCCATCACTAGGCTTAAGGTTGAGTTAGGGATTTGAGCATGTGAGGTGAAGCTAAGCTTGGGTTTAGAGGTGCATTTTACACAGAAACACACTTATGTATGTGAGTGAGACTGCTTGCCTTGGGCTGTGCACTTGCATATTCCTGTGTCATATTTATTCATGCAGTTCATGCACTCTTCTGACTTCCTCTGCTCCTGGATGGCTCGCCATGTGTGTTCAAGTGTGTGTGTGTGTGTGTGTGTGTGTGTGTGTGTGATAAAGAAAGAGAGAGAGTGAGATGTCAGTAAGAAGAGGCTTACCATCTATATTTCAGCAGCACTGAACCTCTCGCTTGTCACATGCGGCTCTGTTTGTTTTAGGCTCCTTTGCCCTGCTGTGCTGCGACAGGCTGCGGGTACAGCGGTGCCATTTAAGTTCAGAGGCCCCTGCGGCGGAACTCTTCAACAGCGGCAAAACAACTCTTTCCTTCGCCGCAGAACAATACCAACCCCACCACAAAAAGCTTTCCAAGCATCTTAGCCCTTGAGCAGCTTTAATCTGGCATGGAAAAGGTGTAGTGCATGTTTTGGATGGTCAAAGTGCACAGCATTCCGTAAAAAGTTCACATTTGCTGAGCCTGTCCTGTCCTGACCTTGCAGGCAATGACTAGAGGATGTACATGTGATATTGTCACTTTTTTCAGATTCACCAACAATGGAAACACCAATTACCAGTGGTATCGGAGCCTGCAGAACCTTCAGAGCATTCAGTTTGGGCCATAAATTTTAAAATTAAAAAATTTAAAGTTTATACAGGCATGTTTGGCATGTAAAAGACCTATTTTATCTGAAGGCTGTAAAACCTTAAAGCAGATTAGAGCTTGCGTGTTGTCCTGCCCTAGAGCTGCTGCTGCTCATGTTTCTAACGGTTGGCTGAAACCGGTTTACACTATGGTTCTATAGTCAGTGCTGTACCAAGAACCTCTAGAATGTTTTTCCCTGCCTGAAACAGGTCCCACTCACTATAAACCCGAACAGGATTGGTTGATTCCTCTTCCTCATTATATCAATCTGACTAAGTAGGATTTTAGTCCAGCTCATGAAAGCCTGGCCCAGTCCCGGTGTCATGGGCGGGCCTTAGGGGTCGTGCCCGCCCTCTGCCTTACTTGGGCCCACCCTGGGAATACAAGCCTTTGGCAATTCGTCCTGGATTTTGAGATGCCTAAATACTCGTCGGAGCTGCCTAAACAATCGAGACGCGGCCGAAATGCGCATTCCTAACCAATTAGGATACTTAACCAAGTAATGATGATTTAGCAGTTGAACAGCACATACGCTCATCAAAAAAGGAACAAAATGGTGCAGTTACTCAGAGGGGTGTGTTTTCAGAGAGTTCCAAAAATGTTGATCTATTCACTATTCAAGCAGCCTTATCAACAAGAGGTCATGTGTGATAGCACAGCTATTTGTGATTAGGACCCAACCTTCCAAGTGGGACATTGTTTGATGGGGAGAGCCTGAAGACGCCAAAGCAATGACTGTTGCTCTGCTGACTAGGACAGGGACCAAACTCCTTACTGATGAAGTCTTAGCTTAGACAACTGCACCATTTTTAGAATTATAGCAATTTTACCACATAGTACAGAATTAATTACTTGATTGAATAATTAAGAATATTTTCCGCATTTGCTATATTTTTTCTGTTTGTTCTGATGTTGAAAATCGTGCATTTAAAAAAAAAAGTATGTTATTTTATTTCTTTCAGCAAAATGATAGTAAGGAACAAGGAATCCAAATCCTTCTAACAAAAGGAACAGAATTCACACTTTCATCAGGGTGCCTGGATTGTACCAGAGAGAAATAGCTTCCATTAAGTCTCAGCATGCTTTTGTTAATTCGGCTGTTAAGACTTCTAGAGAAAGCCGGTGTCCCGAAACTCCTTGTGATGTGATTTGCTTCTCTTCATTTTTACAACTGAGCTGTTTTCATCCTAAGTGAAGTCAGCATATCCCTGGATGATCATCTTAGTTATGAAAGCCATTTGTCATTTCCCCTGTAGCCTCATTCCCAATAAACTGGCGGCTGCGGAGGTTATTGGGCCACATCATCTCTTAATTATTTGTTTGCACATTATGCTCGGTAAAGTGGGCGATGGCAGCAGCGACGATCTTCATCTTGTGCACTCAGTGCTGCTGTTTCATAAATGGCCTGATATTGTGGAGAGGCATTAAAGTGTCATTTCATGTGCGCCTGACTCCATCAAAGCAGCTCAGATTTGAGGACCAATCTCTTGTGTCATTAGCGATTCTGGGGAGAACTGGGCGTCATTGCAGTGTTTTTATAACCCATCAAGAAAAGCATGTATGCTGTAAAGCACTTTGGGAATACATTAACAAAATGAGTGCGAGAGAAGCAATGTAACAACAGCTTTTGAAGGAGAAGAACAAAGAGAAAACTTATGGAGGGGAAATGATTGCACTGAAAGTGCTTAGAAGAACAGAATATAGGTAAATAACATGGACTCTTCACAATTTCCGCATAATGGTGGAGATATTTACCAAGTCATAACTGTTAACAGTGATGCCAATGCATCACTGTTCAGTTTCAGGACGTGAGCATTTGAAGAAACAGGACATGAGCACTCTAACCCGCCTGGAGATACACAGCCCCATACACTGTGTTCTGACAGCTTTCTAGCATTTATAGCATTCACTTTTTCAGCTATTTGTGCTAGAGTAGCCCATCTGTGGGCATCAGATCAGACAGGCTAGCCTTTGGTAACTGTGCCCATCAAGGAGTCTTGGGCATACATTAGTCACGATAACAGTAATTATAATTTTGCCCAGTCCTATTTCCTAGCATTATAAAAATGCACTGATGCACTAAAGTGCCTTGAATGAAAATTTCTCTCTCTCCTCTTAAAGGTCAGATGTTGGTTCATCATAATTTCATGATGCCTCAGTCTAGTGTTTTAACTCAGTTGCGCTTCAATGCATATTGCGCAAGCAGACACTGATAAACACTGTCTGCCCTATCATCCTGAACCTCATTCAAGATTCATTCTTCCCCCCAATTATGTCCCATTGCCTTCATTTAGCATCTCCTAAGTAATCTCTAATTGATACACAAGCACTTAGCTTTACTTGCGAGGCCTGGTACACAGAACCAGTTCTATTTCGAGCACAGCTAGACTAGGTCATGTTTCGTTCCTGTGCTGCTTGAGTTTCTGATTCCCATGAGGAGGCTTTGCCAGATGGTCCTTGCCATCGGGTTTGTTGGGAGAGGCTCCATTTCTGGCTGAGGGAATCTCTCCGTCAGGGAGACCCAGGAGGGCAGACGGCTGGTCTTGGCTCACTGGCTCTAGGTCTGTAGTCTGGGCAATGGAATTGGTGGCTGGCAGCCAAAGGATGGCTGGATACAAGGTTTCTCATGTCTTTCAGGACAGTGGTTGGCAGACATTCCTGCTGAGGCCCTGCAATTTAACGGAGACTTTTTAATGGGGAAAAAAAGCCAAACCTTTACATGACAGTTAATTAGCCTCCTCAGGTAGAGTATGACACATCTTATTTTTCTGAAGCAGAGATGACAAGGTGCCACATGTGAGGAGTTCCAGTCTGCTTGAAAAGTGAGGCTCATCACACCCGAGGCTGGTGTAATTAGCGGGACATTAGTGATGTCGAAAAGGCTGCCAAACGCAAAGGCAAGGCTGCATCCTTTCGTGGAAAGGAGCGGCACGGCTGTCAGAGCCAGATGCCGTGACCCAGATTAACATCCGCCAATGCCTGTCAGCTCCAGGGGTTGCCATGGAGAGCGGCGGGAGGGTAAAAGGGAGCAAATTTAGTCACGGTAAAAGGCTCCCTCCCTGGAGACTGCATAAAAATGCATTAGTGTGTGACCCTTCAGCAGCCAGTGCTTTCCCTTGGTGTCGACCAGGTGAGCAGATCTGTGACAAGAGTGTGTTTACCATGCAGTCAGGGCCACTAGTGACTGACTTTATAATGCAGACTCTTGGATTTAACCCACATAACTGGTTCAAAGATGCAGAAGAAGGAAGGGCATCTGGAAATCTGATTGGAGCACAGTGGTGGAACAAACTCCCTCTTCCTATCATACCTGTGGAGTCTCTCGCTGTCTTCAAACATCGCCTAAAGACCCACCTCTTCAAAGAACACCTTGGACACTTCGCTTGCTTACAAGCTTACAATAATCCATACTCATACCGTCCTAAACTTTTTTACCTTCTGACTTTCTTTAACATGTTTTGCATACGAATCTTTGACTGGTGTTGTTTAGGTACCATTTGACAGATGTTGATTAGGTGTAGCGAGCAGGCAATATCTTCCTAGTTACAGTTGTGGACTACCTGAACACTGCTCTGGATAAGGCCATCAGCTAAATGCTGTAAATGTAAATTATGCTGGGTTGGATCCGCAGCGAATGGGAGAAGAGGAACGCCTAGTAGGGGGTCATGGCTGTGATGTGGAAGGACATGCAGGCAGACAATGTCAAGAGGAAGATACAGAGGAGAGAAGGAAATGGAGACAGTTGATCCTCTGTGGAGACCCCTAATCAGGAGCAGCTGAAAGTAGAAGAAGAAGATTAACATTCACTAACAGCGGGGAGGGAGTAAGGATCGACAAAATGAATTCAGTTTGATTCATTACATTTTTCTAGATACAGAAGTGATGCTTGACCTTCACCCTGCCTCTAAAAGGATTTTTGATGGTGTCACTGTGCACCCGTCTGTAAGGAAAAATAACATTAACCAATAATAATTTATTCTACCTCCTCTTCCACCACTTCCCAATTTCATTGGTAGACAGCTCTCAGTGAGATAATTTCCTGCTGAATAAAGTGCAAAACTTGTCTCAATATTATTCGAAATGTTTGGTAAATGCAAGCTTTCAGAGGTCTTCTAGTTTTGTTAAAAAACCGCACTGTATTCTGTTTAAGATTTTAATGTCTGGCCTGATTTACATCCATCTCTGGATCCCCATAATGATGGAATCAGGGTAATCCCAGAAACAGCAAATGCCACTCCCCACTGGACTCTCACACCAATGTCTTTATTTCTGATATAGAGGAACATTTGATTGTCTAAAAAATCCTTTAAATGAATGGTTCTATAGGCAAACCAATGTTGTTAATGGGTATGTGAAGATGAAAGATCCCCACACATAATGTTTCTAGAACCCTTAAATTGGTATGAAGTCTTTTAAAAGGTTTTTCACACACAACTCCCAAAAGTTGGCATTGAACAAAGAACCCTGATGTAGCACATTTGTTTCAAAGAGTGATTCATGGATGAATCTTCGGTTAAACCTTTCAGGCATTTGCATCCACGAGCCTGCAGGAAATATTAATGCATCATTTCATGTAATCATGATAAATTCCAATTTGTATTATGATCTGCAGAGTCCCTCACTGTCTTCAAGTGTCGTATGAAGACTCACCTCTTCAAGGAGCACCATGGTGACTAACCAGTCCTCTCTCTTATCTCATATATATCTTCTCATATATTTTAACTTACCCTGTTTTTCCTTATTTGTGTATTAACCTCTGAATTCTTCCTTTTGACAGAGTTTATATAACTTAGCTGGCAGAAACTTGGTGAAAAGCAGATGTAGATTTAAGTTTATCTTTACAGGTATGAAGAACAGATGTGGACTAAATAAGCACTGATGTACTTCCCTTTGGATAGGAAGCGTGTAAATATAAACCTGATCATGAGAACCATTAAGACAGTTTCATAGTTTAACACTTCCAACTATCTGCACTGTTGCTATGATTCCATGTAGCATTCTGAGTATATATGGGAAAAATTGTGTGTATATGTCATATATTATTATCATATATCCAGTCAGTGAGTGTATATATGATACATAGAGTCCATAAGTGTAAACAATACACAATGCATATAGTTAGTCCTTAGTATATTCAGTCCTTGGTTGTAGTCTTCATTCTTGTTCATACATCTCCTGAATTTCCATGCATTCAGCAGAGACCATCGATGGTAACTGGATCTTTCCGCTGTTGCTTTTCTTAGTTTGCTCCTTATTGATTTATCCACAGGCCTCCTGTGAGCATGGTCCAGTGCAGGCTCCTGGTGTTGCTGGAGTGGTATGCTTGTGAATGACACTTCCCATTTGGTGATGAATACATAAAAAAAACGGATAACTAACATTTAGCAAGAAAATTTGTCAGAGAACTTGCCTTATAAAAGCTGTATGAGAAGGAGATGTCTCCAGTCCAGGAGTTGGATCAACAGTGCACAAGCAGCAGGACTACAGCCTGGACTTCTATGAAAGGGGACCACTAGGAAAATGATTTAACAGTGTTGAAAACAAGAGGCATTAATACTTTATCATATTTACTAAAATAAATGCTTTTTAAACTGCAGCGCTAAAATGACCCAAGTCAACGTCCATGTGTGTTAAGCGACTCGGCGCCTCCACAAGTCATCTCCTCCGCAATCCTGATCAGATGGCACACTGCGCCTATGTTTGCACTGAGTTAACAAATTTTCAGGATGAATTTAACAGCTTTATACTCAGCTCCAAGTCAGTGCACGTGAGTGTGTGTCTGTGTGTGTTTGTGAGAGAGAGTGTGAGTGTGTGGTCGCCTTGGCTGTGAAAATCACTGTGCCGGCACAGAAGGAGTTTCCTCAGCAAGACGTCTCTCGGTAGAAAACAGAAATGTTCTCTGGAACCACACCACGGTACCAAACTGTTTTATTTTGTGTTACAGCCTCTTTAATGAAATGTGCATTTTTTTGCATGTTAGATTTTTGTCTGTGAACATTAAGCAAATAAATACTAAAAAGTACAAAAGAACAGTAATAAATAATGACCATTCTTGGAATTCTGGGGAACTTTAGGGGCCTTTTCCTTTGGGGGTTGATTTTATGGCACATTACAATAAAATTTTATGCAATCTTTTAAAATGTAGCGAGTATAGTTATGCCAATAGACAGACTCGATTTTTATCACCAAAGATCATGTAATGAATGTGCAGATGACAAATCTATACTCATGCTACCTTGCTACCTGCACAAATATAATACTGCAGGAATATAAGCAGACAGGTAGGAAACAATGCATATTAATCTGGTTGTAAAAGAGCAATGACCAACACCGTAGTTTTAGTATAACAGCAAATTATGAATCATTAAGCCTAGACTACACACCACTGGTCACATGCTTTCCAAGCCCTCTTAGCTAAGCATTTTAACCTCCAGATTACAGCAGCTGAATTCCACGGGTTTTATTATTTCTGGCAAAATTCTGAGATCACTCAGCCTAGCTTCTGTTATGGTAGTTTTGAATTATGTTTTTTTTTAATGTGTTTCAAGCAAGAAATGCTGTGCTTGCATGCTGGTGTGCTAAAAGGTAATGACAGTGCAATTCTGAAGTCTGAAAAGAACATGAAATACCTCCTGGTATGACTCAATAAAAGCTGCCAGACCTGCAGTACCAGATGGTTTCTCAGTCTCATTTTTTATTTTTCGATCCAAAATCCATCCTTGTAGTTTGGTAAATGCAGACCAAACGGATTTCCACAAGAAAGCAAGGTCTGAAATTCAATGTGTGATTGCATGGTTACAATAAATCCAGTGTTTGTATAAATAAATAAATAAATAAATAAATACAAATAAAACACTAATAAGGTATCCTTGTCACAGAACTTTTATTAGTTGGGTTAAGAGCTTGTATTCCTCTCATTATGACACAGTTTTGCGGTGAATACCTCTAAGCTCATTGTGGCGTCCTCTCCAAAATCAGGACGAATCGTCTTTACTGTCTGTTGCTTATCTCCCCACTGTGGATAGAGCTTGGTTTTCTCTTTCATTTTGGAGCAGTTTGTGCTCAGCAGCAGGTTTCCACAAATAATCAAACACCTGTTCACTCTTGTAACTTTCAATAGTACCTATTAGTGCCTCCTTACGTCCTACTGCTTTGACCAAATTAAGTGAAGAAGACTGGAGCATGTCTGCAAGCCCACCATTTGCCACTCAAGTGTTGCACCCCCCTTGGCACATCGGAATACATTTCTCGTTGCACTTTCTGCAATTAGTGGTGCTCCGCAGAGATTACCAGAGGTTTCTAAAAATCTAGAGATTTTTTGAAGCAGGGAAAGGAAGCACTCAGCCTGCTCTACTCGTGCCTCCATTATCATCATATGCTAGGCCAAACCAATTTCTCTTGTATTCCAGAGCAAATCTTACCCTAAGATTTTTGTTAAAGTTTTGTTAAAGTTGTGTAAAACCATCAGTGCCTAACCTTTACACATCCTCAAATTGCAAAAAGCCTTTCATACCATTTGTTCCAGAGATAATTGTTGCATCTTTTTAAGATAGTATCTGCTAATATGCTAAAAGCATCACTTTTCGTTTTTTTTTTTTATTATTGCACCATATCAGATAAACATTTGCAGTTATAACAGCTTCCACTTTTCTTGGAATATTTTCCACAAGGTTCTGGATTTTCTGGGGGAATTTGAGCTCATTCATTCTGCAGAGCATTTAGGAGGTCAGACACTGATGTTGGACGAGAAGGCAATCTCAGTTCCAGTTCATCCCAAAGGTGCTGGATGGGGTTGATGTCAGGACCCCAGTCAAGTTCTTCCACTACAAACTCATTAAGGCATGCCTTTATGGAGCTCGGTTTGTGCACTGTGGTACATTCATGCTGGAATAGAAAAGCTTCTTCCCAAAACTGTCTACAAATTTGGAAGCACAAGGTTATCCAGAATGTCTTGGTCTGCTGAAGTATTAAGAGTGTCCATCACTGGAAATAAGGGGCCACCTGAATTCAATAATAAGAAGTGTGTCCGAATACTTTTGTGCATATAATGTATTTTGAATTCCAAGCACCACTGTGTTGTTTGAAATGTTTGGATCGAGGACTGCTCTCAGCTCCTTTATTCCCGAGAGGTTCTGTTTTCTGACTAAGTGCACAGATTCATGATGCCCCCTCTGGGCAAGGTTCTGAGTTGCACTGTACAGCACCACTTCAGCTGTTATGTACTCCCTGTTATAGTATTTCTAAATGTTTCGTTGTACTCTTTGTTTAAATGTTCTATTAGTGACTCGGTTAAAACTGGCATTTTTTCATTCCATCACTGCATCCTTGTGATGCTAAGATTTGTTATGTACAACAAAATCTTCATCTGTATATGTAGGGTGTTTTCTAGTTTAAAGAAGTTTAAAAGTTGCTTAATTGTGTCCAGAAAGGCTACAAGCATATTGGAAAGTAGATTCTGTGCTTATGGAGTATTCTAACAAGGGGTGGACTACAAACCACTCCCTTTTGTAGCTCCTCTTTCGATCTCCACGAGGTGTCTCTGGGAAAATGTTCAGGTGAGGTTGCACTGGAGGGTCACCTCTGGACTGGGAAATACCCATAATGCATCAAATATTTTTCTTTGCAGTATATCTTAATTGTAATTCTACTTATCATGTATTATGAGAATCCAATTCGATAAAAAAGCATGCCTGGGTTTGGGCTAGGCCTCTTAATTCCAGTTAAGGACAATCTTACTGCTTTAAAATACCAAGACATTTTGGACAATGCCATGCATCCAACTTTTTTGGACCAAGTTTAGGGAAGAACCTTTTCTATTCCAGCATGACTGTGCCCCAGTGCACATTACCTGACCACATTAATGCACAAAAGCATGAATGAGCACAAATTCCCACAGTAACTCTACAAAATCTTGTAGAAATCTTTCCCAGAAGAGTGGAAGCTGCAAAGTTGGAAAAACTCTATTTTAAAGTCCATGAAATTCCAAATACCTTTAAACATACAATGAGTCACTTTAACATATAAAATAGATTTAAGCAGGTAAGGAAGTTATATATTGACAATTCTACTTTTACATTTTAAAATTGATAAACAGATAAGAAGGATAAGTAGGCCTAGGCTACACTAAAAACCATATATATGGAGGGTAACCTGTAACTCTCTGGCTCTCACTCACTATCCTCATGCTCATGTTCTCTATATTGACAGTGACATTCCCAGCGCTTCTGACTACTCTGCATCTGATATTTCACTGCCACCTTCTTTGGCTGCATCTGGTTCTTCACCTGATCCTTTCTCACGTTCTTCAGAAGCAGAAGTGTTCTCTGACCCCTGTCATTTTAAGGACCTCTATCACTAAATCTAAGGCTCACAAAATGTTAAAAATTTCTTCCCTTTGCTTTCAGCAACATCTACAGAATAACATTTAAATTAATGTTAGATGAAGCACACATTCTGCTGTCAAATCAAATTTAGCTAGTAGTACATTTCTAAATGCCATACATGTAAATGTAAGCTTGGATAGTTAGCTTGGATAACCTTTATGCTAGCCAAAATACTCATTTCATGACAAAATTCACCTCCTTAATGCTATTCGAAAATCACCTTAGTTAGCATTGATGTTTGAACTATTCTGATCTCGCCGCTTTCCATGTCCTTGAAGTCGCATGATGCTGCATGTATTCAATTCGCATCAGAATAGGAGTCAATCAAGGCCATCATGCACAAACCAATCACTGTGTGGCAAAACTGTAGGTGTGTTTATTTTTTCACTATTGTCTGCAGCAATGTGCATAAGAGGGCCAAACTTCAACCGGATGGAACACCATGGCTCACCATGGATATCTTATGCATCAGCTAACAAGATTTTTTGGTTTACATCAATGGGGGATGCACTTGAATGTGGCCTTTTTGGGTGTATAACAATAAAACAAAAATGCGGTGTGTGCCAAAAATGTGGGTTTTTTTCATTGTTAAATTCAATCAGTAGCAACATTCAAATGTCCGGAACTGTGATTCTTCTTGAGGAAACCATGAAAATCACCAAAAGTTGATCCTGTAACATCTGATGGTGTTTAAGTCTTCATTTAAGAAAGAGTAAAGGTCACAGTCGGTCAGGTGCACAGAGCCCAGCTCAAGCGCAAGAGCTGTCATGCACGATTCAATTAATTCCTTTTATAAGCCACTGCTCTTGAGAGCTGGCTTAAATTTATGCAGGCTCTGGTCTAAGACGTTTTCATATGGGTGACACTTATGTGCAAATCCTCAATGGTGGTCTTTAACAAGACAGCAAAATTGTATCCACATTGCCTCTTAATGTCTATTGCATATGCATGCAATGTAACACCAGGTTAGTGTTGGATGATTACAATATTTTATATGATGATACTTGGGGATATTAAAGTTAATCAACTCATGCATCACAAGTGCTGCTACTGTAGGATTAAAGATCACATTGTTTTGATTGGACTGTTCTGTTTTACAGCAAAATGATACCACAAGGAAAAGCTACGAGGTGCTGGGAACATTATGCAGTCAGAGAACAGATTTACAGAAGATTTTATTTCATTTTCATTAGATTTGAATGATTCTTTCATGCCAAACAGCATATGAGCTACACCGCAGTCAACTGTTAGGGCCTGTTAAAAAAAATAGAAACAAACCATTTGGTAAAATTAATGGATTTTATTATATGTTATGGGCATTATATTATGAATATGATACCCTTTATCTTTGAAATATTCCTAAATCTTAAAGGCAATACCATAGTTTGCATTTTTGTACATGAATTAAGCCTAGTCTTGGAGGGCCTAGTCACAGCGTTCATCATTGGAAATGATTCTTAGTTTACGCTTATGCTTCAACTCGGCCTTAATGCTTGGCAATGGGCATGGTGACCGTAGGCTGTTCTATTCAGATTGACAGATTGTCCCATCAAACTAGGAGCACTTTTCCACAGAGATTATACAAGTTAGGAAAGGGTGTCTCGATGCTTTTGGACTTCATGTTGTTCCAGGACAGCAGCACTGTAGTAAATATAGCCCTGAAGAACAAATTGAGAAATTACAAAACTACATGTTACATGTTGGATGTTTGAACCGCCACAGTGTGAAAGCCATCATTGGATAAAAGTCATCCTAACACAAAAGACAAACAATTTTTCAGTGGAATATTTTTTAACACCATCCTTCTGCCACCCGTAGAGTTTACTTTGAGAAAGCCTGTGGTTAGAAAAATAATGTGCCAGCAGGTCTCTCTTTTTCTTGTTTCAACATCATTACTTTTCTTGGGTTTGTGACTCGGAACGAAGAAAGTCCTTACATATCTTTCTCTTCTAAAAACTGTATAGAACACATCATAACACAATATGGTAAAAAAAAAAAAGAAAAAGAAAAAAAAGGGGTTTTGGACTTCTCGCACAGTAGGGTGCCATGGATTTATAAAGAACACCTAATAATGACATGTGATGTGTGAGGCTCTGCTGTACGCTTTGATGTAGTCTGCAGAGATACACACCAGGACTTTTCTTGTTATTACCCTGAAGGAAGAAAGAGAGTGCTTTACGCTACATGCTCTTGCAACTAAATGGGGACCTTTCCCAAAAAAAGACTGCGGAGATGACGTGGAAAGAAACAACTCCTCCTTTAAAAGCCTCCAGTGCAAACAGACCACTCAGCTATGGCGGACTCTAAGCCTGGACACTCCCGGATCAATTATTTAGCTAGATCAGATTAGATGGCCCCTGCATTTCTCCTGCTGTAGTGAACATTCAGAAGGAGGTCCTGTTTGCTGCCCTATAGATCCCCAGGACCGCTCAGGAGGAGTTATCTTTACTCACTGACACCCAACTCACCCACCCTGAGCCTAAGATGGAGAAGTGGGGCTGGAGGCTGTTGTCATTCCTTGTTCAGTTGTTGTGCCTAGTTACTTTGGCTGATCTGCAATGACAAACTGAACCTTGAAGCCTGTGTAGTTGAGCATCAGCAGGCCACCACGCATGCCCTTTCCAGAGACATTAATCTGCTTATTGGCTGGCTCCCCTACTAGGCCAGACTCTAGCGCCTAGTGCATCTATTTGCTCAGTGTGCCCGTTGCCCTTTGGGTGCCTGAGGAGCTTCCCCATTTTAGTGATGAGCATGTGGTCTGCTGTCAAACCACGGTGCTGATGGTGGAAGACTCCTCAGACTTGCCCTGCCTGCTGGGCAGAGACTTGAGATACTCCAGGTGGCGCCTGGCATCCTCCTGGTTATGCCTGACATAGTACACCAGGTAGGAGATGACCATAGTGAACCAACCAAACATGGTCACTAGCATGGCCACGTCGGTGGTCTTTTTGAGCACCACACACAGGTCCAGGTCTTTGGCCAGCAGGAAGGGCACACCTTGGGCACCAGAGTCCTCAGGGTCTGACGTTTGACAAATGATGCCAGTGAGAGACACGGGCTCCAAATCCAGGCGTGGGAGGGCTGTCTGCAGCCGACAGTCACAGTGCCAGGGGTTGCCTGTCAGATTAGATCGAGCCCTCAAGCCCTCAAAAGCTTCAGGGTCCAGAGTAGCCAGTTGGTTGGATGACAGGTCCAGGAACTGCAAGGAGGCACCCAGGCCTCGGAAGGCTCCAGGCTCAAGCAGAGCCAGCTCATTGTGGGACAGATCAAGCTCGGCTAGCAGGGAAAGATCCTGGAAGGCATTGGTGGGAATGCTGGTTAACTGGTTGTAGTCCAGATAGAGGCGTCGGGTGTCGTTTGGGATGTCCCGTGGGATCTCGGTGAGGCGCAAGTTGCTGCAGCGCATGGTCTTGCCCCCGAATGGACCCTCACTCTCAGAGCAGTAGCAACTCTTTGAGCAGGACGTAGCCGCATGGTGGAAGCACAGGGTCATCAGCACCAGGCTATGTA
Source organism: Rhabdalestes septentrionalis (assembly GCA_037832545.1). Classification (NCBI taxonomy): domain Eukaryota; kingdom Metazoa; phylum Chordata; class Actinopteri; order Characiformes; family Alestidae; genus Rhabdalestes; species Rhabdalestes septentrionalis. Next base: position 24,671,927 of record JBBMFX010000101.1, read on the forward strand.
GCAGCAAGCACATGACCACAGAGTGCCGAAGGAGCCAATAGGACGGCAGCGGCATGGTGAGATGGGGGGCATACTCCCTTCAGAGCGTCACCTTGAGGGGGGAGTTGGATATCAAGGGCATTTGTTGTATATCAGTCTCCCTCACCACTACCAAGCCTGGTGAGAAAAAAGGAGAATATGACAGGTTAAAGTAGAACAACAAAACGGCTAAAGGGCCAAAACATCAATTGCTCAAAAGGTCACAGTATTTGATTAACTGGTTAAGCCATCTGCTCCCTACCATCATGAATGTATATTAATGAAGATGGCTGGCTATGTATGTTGTCCTTCAACTGGCAGTTATTCCACCAGGCGGTCTTGCATCTCTCTTGGTGTGTGCGTGTACATAACCCACTTCGATTGCCCTCTAATTAACAGAGAATAAATTACATCCCTTATACCGACCAGCAGACACACTCACACACACACACACTCTCACAGAATAACAAGATGCTGATTGATGGCTGAAATGTCCTGTGAGCTGGAGTGTGTTATTTCATGCACAGATGGAGGAGAGCTGCTCTAATTGCCGTAAGCAACAGGGATTTCTCTCTCACACACTCTCCCTTTCTGCCTTCTCTGTCTGTCTCCCTGCCTTCCATGTCGGTTTCCTTTCCTCTCTGCCTCAGAATGGTACCAAACACCTGCCGGAGAGGGGGCTTACTTAGTTTACACAGTTTCTTGAAATTATCCCAAATAAAAATGCAGGAAGTACATCTACTTTATAACGGGGTGTGATTTTACACTTTCCCTCTGTGAATGCCGAAGCTGATTGAAATCCCTGCTGCGTTGGCCTAATTCACAGCTCTGCTGGAGGCATTAGCATAATCCAGGTCTGACAAGAGATAGCAGGGATCTCGAACAACATGTTTTTTTCTTGGTATGACACATTTTTCAACTGTTTTTGTTTCACTCTTCACTGATATCTCCCACTGAGAACAGTGCAAATGTAGCGACACAAGTCTTTAACTCCACATCATGAATCCACTCTCTGGTCCTGGTAGGTACGCAAAATGTACATCAATCTTTAATGTAACTAGAAAAATGAATTCAAGGTCCTCTGGTCTAGACTCGGGAATAGACAGTACAGGGTGGGGATGGTAAAGTGAACCTATGTGCTAGTTTTGGGTAGAGCATGTTGTTTATTTTCCTCAAGCAGCATTGATTGTTTGTCTGTCAGGCCTTATGGGAAACCTTGAAGACTGATTTGAAGCTGCCAGCATGGTTCTTTACAAGAAGCCACAAAGCAACTCTTTACAAATTAAATATTCTTTCAAGAACATTTACGTTACCCTGAGGTTCTGTAAACTGCACACTCCAAAGAACAATCACTGAAAGGCTGGAAGTATGGAAGAAATGCAGTCAACTACAATCATGGCCCACTTCCTTAGAAGCACCAACATTTTAAGACTATGATCTTCAAATTAGGACTCAAAATTGAGGAGCACTTTGAGGGCTACTGCATTAGTAACAACCCCACACACTCTAACCAGCCAGTGTCACTTTTGTGCTCTGTCTACTACCCAAAGCACCAGATCAACAGAAGCCATGTGGTCAAAGACTGACCAATAATTAATGGGGCAGTGGAGAGCTGATAAGTTGTGAAGCAACAGGTGACCAGCAGTCAGTAACTATACTCCTGTACAGTGGATCTCTAAGGTAGGTGAACTCATCAAGGGGCCAGTGAGTGTAAGTACATGTTCAGCTTATAATATTAATAACAATACATTTTACGCCTAAAAATGAACAACGTGAATGTTGACAAAAAAATATGACCATTACAAAAACAAGTGAAAATCATCCAACCCTGACCTATATCTGACATACAACTGTCAGTCATGTTTGGGGGAATCCTGCAGGGGGTGCCATTTTAGTCCTCCAAATAAGTAATTTATAATCTAACTATACTTCTTTACTTTTAAAATATATTTTAATTACAATTCGCCCTCTTGTTATGTCCCATGAAATACTTATCCCCCAAACATATTTTGCCCTATTTAAATATGCAGTCACATGTTCAAAAGTCATATATTCAGTAGTAAGTTAATGGGGAGAATGTTTTTTTTTTAAATATTATCTTTGTTCATCTTTGTTCCTGTTACTGGTTCAAAGTGCTTTTGTTTTAAAGGTACTATTTAAAAAATGCACGGTATAAATTATATATAATTTTATGAAAGAAAATTATTAGAATGGCCGTTTTGTCCTAATGCTGTTGGCATGGATGCTTGTTTGTTGTTGTTTATATGCACTTCCAAACTCCTCAAATTGAATGGAGATGTCTGGCTGAGCTGGAAAATAAAGCTCCAACAACCTGAAGAGGAGTTTTACTTTTTGGACCTGAATTTTCGTCACCCTCACATACACACGGTTCTGTTTATACATAATGTGGTAATCTGAAATAAATCATTTTCCATCGGGGAAGACACTCCATGTACGCTTCCACCAAGAAAATAATTTTAAAAAATAGTTTGCATTGCCTTGGGAAATGGGCATGTATGAGGCTGGCCTGGAAGACTGATAACAAAAAAGTCTTCCATGTTGGTGCAAGCCAGTTAAGTAGCAAACCCCAAACAGAGAAGACAAACAGAACTGAAGAACAAATTTCCAAAACTCACTTTTTTCCGGAAAATCATGTTTTACATGTTTTACATATTGAAAAGTATTTCTTACAGAACATAATTTTTTGATTGAAATTTTACAGTTACTTGTCTTTGTCATGGCCTGTTTTTAAACTCCTGCACATTTTAGTATGGGGCAAATTTGTTTAGAAAATATAATGAAAACATTTTTTAAGGAAATCAATATTCCATGTCAGAAAATGATGTACAAGTTTAATATTTATTTACACAGCATAGGGTCAATGACAGCTAACTGCATAAAAATTATAACATACTACTGACTGCCAGTACTGGTAAAGATACAGTGGACTGAGTGAATTTAGGAAATTCACCTAATATTATACCTTGTATAATGCAAGGTTTGAGTGAGTTTTGGTTACACTATTGCACATAAAGAGGTAATGTAAAAAAGGCCAATAGTAATGTGACCTAAAAAAATTTAAAAAATGAGACAGTGACCAAAAAAAAGACAAAAAATGAGTGAGTTTTGGAATTTTGCTCTTCAATTATATCAAATAATTATTTGCAGCAGGTATGCGATGTGAAACTGCTTATTGCAGTGAACCCGATTCAAATGTATAGCATTTAGGTTGTGCAAAGTCCCTTCAAGTCAGAATCTTCAAGCCCGAATCTTCTCAAAACTGTAGTAGAACAATGTCCCAGGCATCGGGGGACGCATTCATGACTATTTAATGCAAGACATTTGGACTCAAGATGACTGGTTCCATTCACCACCACTGTGAACAATTCTGATTCTGGTTTCTCTAGGATGGAGCGTTTCATTCTGAACCGATTCGAAACAAGTTTGTTTATGTCTTAGCTGTTTAACTATGCATCAAATGTTTAAAAATTGGTAGAATTTCTCATTAATGTTATTAGATAATAACATACTGGCGGCTTTTACAAAGAAAATGGAGCTGAAACATAATATAACTTGGTCCTCTGTGCAAAAACGATTTCTAATTACTGCCACAAAGACTCATTAGATGCCACATAGTTCACTGAACGAACAAAAAAAAGCCTTTTTAAAAAACAAACTAAATGGCTACTGACCCAACAGGATCCACTTACGCAAATTAAAAATGAAATCGATCTCTAAGTACCTCTTAGTATCACATAACGAGGGGGTGTTGTTTAAAGTGGGGGGATATTGTGAGTGCAGGAAGGGGAGCTAGGAAGAGGCATTGTACTACAGTGACTGAGGGAATGCCAAGGAAATGGGCCCTGTAATGAAGTCTAAAACGAAGTGATAGAGAGACATGCACAGAGAGAGAGAGAGAGAGAGAGAGAGTGAGAGAGAGAGAGAGAGAGAGAGAGAGGGGGAAAAGCAGTGGCCGAACCTTATAGCTACTTAAGGACTGTTGTATCAGCTGCTGCCAAAGGTCCACCAGGAAACGAGCCAAGATATTTATCGCCTCTCGTTTTTCATCAAGACATAAACAAAAGCATTAGAGGCCCTGGACTGAGTTGGGGTGGGGTTGGGGGGGGGCGGTCTCAGCTATGCCAAAGCAAAGAGGTAGGAGTGAAGGGCCAGAGGAGGAAAGGAGCGAGGTGGGGGGCGGAAGGCTGGACGAATTGAAAGGGTAACATCATCCCGGTGACACTCATGAATACACAACAGGGTGCTGTCATGACATTTTTGCAAGTGATAGTGCGGGCCGGCCACATAAGGAGACGGAGAGAGAGAGCGGAAACGTGGTGAGGTGCTGAAAAGGATGCTGAGGGAGAGGTGAAAAAATAGGAAAAGAAACAAAAAAAGAAAAGGCACTAAGGTGTAAAAGAACTGTGCCTTTTTTAATACCATACTTCTGAGATACGTAAATGACCTCTGATCTGATTGGTCACCCTCTTTTAAAAAGCGAGCCAAAACAGAATCACAGAATAAACTACTCTAGGCTGAACCGGGGGGGCATATGTAAATGCATTGTTTCTTTTGACATCACAAAAATGCTGAACTTGAAATGGGCTGCTCGTGCAGCTTAGTTCCCACAAATGTATAGACTTAGGAGTGATCAATACATTTTGAAACATAGGTAATGCATTAACTCAACTCAATTAAAAAAAGGAAGGAAAATTCAGTTTTCTGGTATGAGTACTTTAATGTGCACTTCCCTATAATACTCTAGGGACTGGCCTGCAAAAGCAGTCCTGCCACTGACCCGCTCTGACCTGATGAAGCTATAAAGAAGAGGTATGAGTAATGCAGGTGGGGATGCGGGGAATACGAAAGAAGGCAGACTCAGGGGTCAGGCATGAGGCCGAAGGAGGAGACGGGAGAATCTGAGCAGAGAAGCTTACATTACAGAGAAAGAAGAGGCTGAAAATGAGGTTACCAGTTTCAGGAAAAAGCTCTTTGGAATTGAGGCGTGATCCTCGTAACGATTAGCTGGCAAACCCAGTGCAACCCTGCAGCAGGAATAACTGCTCACAGTAATTCTTAGTTAGTTTGAATTTAATAAAAACATATAAAGCAGAGATTGAAACCTATAACTATTTTTTTCAAAATATTTTCACTTTTACTGATAGTTACTGATTTACAATTATTAAGATATCTGCCTTCATTTGGAGCATCATCACTTGTGGTGGAACTATGCCTTCCATTTGGGTCATAAATTCTCATTTCTGCTATGGGGATTCCGTATGTTAGCGATAAGCTCATTTTGGTGCACATTAACTAATTATGGAAGTTCTTGATCAAACAGACATCTGAAGCTTACAAATGACAATTCGTATTGTGTGTGAAGCTTATAAAAGACATCTAAACATATATATGTGTGCAGAATTTCTACAGTGACTCCTTCAATCAAGGTCTTCTGATGTTTACCAGCCTCACACACCCACTGGTTAGTCTCCTGGTCGTATTCACACTCAGATGATGTATCTAGATCCTCCTGCAGTGATGTTCTCCCGCACTAGTCTCACCCATTGTAAAGCAGAAAAGCATCCGATTAGTCTCCCTAATCGTTGGTTAAAATATTTCGCAGTCCTTCTGACAGCCTGACCAATGGATGACCAATGGGTGAGGCGGCTTCGCTACATCTAACTAGATTCCACAGGAACAAACACTCTGTTTAGACAGTTTTTCCCTTGGGCACTTTGAGATATCAGCCCCATGACACAACAAAATGTTTTGTTATGAATGTTATGGTGCTTATTATGCAGGTTAAATAAACACGATAGGTCTGTTAAACTATAGGTCACGATAGGTCATAAAACTTTGCAAGAAATCATTAGGCCTGCCCTGAAGGCCATGACGGAACTGAGGGTTCCCCCCAGTGCATGAGAACCATTTTCTAGAACATAATTAGTTTCAAATGACTAGAGAGTGTGATGAGCTGCATTTATCAAAGTCATTTGGTGCCAATTTCTTCGTCGTCCCTCTTCAGGACATAACCTCAATCCAAACACAGGCTCCTCTGATGATGTCATGACTAACCTCCATCGAAACACACACTCCTCTGCTGATGTCATGACTAACCTCTAACAAGCCATCCACTAATCTGCTGTTGTCATGAAGCTTTTAGTGTTCCTCTGAGGACCCCCCCAGCTTTTAGCGCCACCGAAGGGACTGTAAAGGCCTCCGAAAGATTTGTGAACATGGCTTTTGGTGGCAAGCAAGACGAGCGGCATATTCTGAAGCAGAATTAGACAAAACGTAGAAAATGTAACACTTCAATGCTGTGGAAAGTTTTGGTAGTTCCATACTACATTTACTGAGTGGCCAGTCTGAGCATCTACGAACAAAATAACATGCGTGCTCCAGATTCTGCCCTGCTGATTGGCTGAAAAAATTACATTACAAGTTTTAATGTCAGCAACTCGTTTGTACATTTTAATCCGTAAATGAATCCATTTCCACCGCATTACTTCTGGTTTAAGCAATACCCACTTTCAGTGTGCAATGTTCAGGAAAGTACAGAAGGAAGCATCATTCAGGAACCCGTGTGAAACTTTTGAATGATACCCAACTTTACTCACCTTTAACTGCTTTAATCTTCCCTCTGAACACTCTTAGCAGGTATAGCTTATCTAGGTGTATATTACACATCGCAATGATTAACGCCATTAAAACATCTCAATGTCACTTCTCGGCCTTACCAAATATAATCTCTGCCTCGTCCAGATGTATCTGAATATTTTTTCTTTAATTGTCAAAAACAAGTTTTTTCCCAGAACCTGCACTTTTTCAAAAACCTCTCAGCCCATGTAAACATGACTCAAAAGCCCTCATGTGAACATCCTAGCCTGGCATGGGCCAAGTATTCCTCCTAAAATTGGTCAAGAATCCGTGTCTGATGAATTTATACACATTAGCCTTGTTTGAGGTGTAACCTGTCAAATCGCTGTAACTGATACTGCACATCGGTCCTGTAGGCTGATTTCTGCCAGAAAACAGAAGCTTAAAAGGCTAAACAGCTTCCTGCATTACCTATGCCACTGTCTTTGAACCTTAAAGACCAGATGAGGTTCAATTTGTAAAGCTTTTCACTCAATTTGAAATATGGAATTTGACTTTAATTAGCTACCATCAAGTCACAAATATCTGTAATGTTTACTTAAGTGAATCAAGCAGAGTAGATTCTGCATGAATGCAAAGTAAAACTGAATTCAGACATAAAAAGCCACTTTTGTGTGAACGAGAGGCTAGAGAGCAGAGAAAACCAAAAGCTGACCTGTGGATTAAGGCTTTATTGCTTGGGAGTCGACAAAAGCTTGGATCTGATGTGGTCACAAATGTCCAGGCCTTTAGGTCTCGGCTTTATATGTAGAACTTTCTGTACTGTTCTGTACAACTATTCCAGCCACCAGGCAGAGACGCAGTGCATTAACTAATTATATTTCTTTAGAGCTGACTGACATTTACTGGACTGCCTGTAAAAGACCTTTAAGTAATAGTCAATGAATATGTGTGCTTTTCATTCGGCACAGATCCATCACAAGGCGGTGGCCTTCTCCTGTTTCACCAACTTCACTCACTCAAGTATTGATCCACTGTCTTCTGCAATGTCCACTGCCTGGTCAAAGGGGGGTCGAGGGTTCATTCAACAAGACTAAAGCCACAGAACGCTAGGCAGAATTCAAGCAGGGCTAATCTCACCACAAAGTACATCCTTAGTTCGGTTCAGCCACATCAGCTCCAGAAGAAGAATCGGACAGACTGTGCCTCACAAATGAAACATTTTGTAAACCCAAAATGAGCAGTTCCAGCTATTTTTAGAAGTACTCTTCAAAAACGGACACAAATTCAGACGGCTATTGACACAACACGCTTCACAATACAGTGCAGGACATGGTTTAACTGTAAAAATGAGACACAACATAGGAAAAAGGCATACACCTGGATGGTCTACGATACCCTGGCTGATTATACTGGCCTTGATGGGTCAATTTGGTGGCTTTTATGACTATTTGAAAGTAAAGAAGCAAACATTTCAGTGCATAATAATCATTGAATGTAACCTCTGCAAAAGCATTATTTATATTTTTTGTGAATGAATATACATTTTTCTGCCCAATTTAGCTATCACAAAATACACACACTAGCTAGGAATCCCCCATCACGTTATACCTACAACAGTGGGAGGGTAATATTAAGCATGCGCTTCCGTTTGGTCACATGAAGAGGCAACTAGGGGTGTGCGATATATATGGTTTACGATAATATCGTAATTGTTCTTTTAGCGACGAGGCAGCTGGCATCATCGAGTGTTTCTGTAGTAATCAGTGTAAAATAGATCCCGCAATGGCCTTCCGTTCAGTAATGGAAGGTAAAGAGTCCATAATTGCCGAGATTTGCACGGAGAAAGAGAGCTAAGCTCACTCACTAACCATCTAGCTGCACTCTCCATTTCTGTAGGTCTGGTAGCCAGACATGGGGCATTATTTCTTGAGTGAAAGTCCCTTGGCTTCAGGAGGGTGGATGTGGCTCAAGCCAGCTATGTGGGAAAGTGCTTTAGGTGAAACACACAGCCACAACGAAGCCCCAAACTCAGTACAGAGAGTATGAAAACTTTGCATGTCTTTTAAATCCACAATAGCGATGATTGTTAAAAAAAACCTAGCATCAAACTTTACGTGCTGCATTCTATATTATAGCGCTATAATGTTGCCGACGGCCATGGGTAAATATATGGTGCCAGAGGAATGGTTCTGAACACGTTACACTCATTTTACATACTGCCTGTCTGAAAGTATTAGAGTAAAACAGCTCTGCCTGAACTGTAAAACGTCTCTGCCTAAACTCTGGCAGAGAAACTGAAGAAGATGTTGCATTACACCACAACAATAGATTTATAGTAGAGCAGAACATTCAAGCCATACATTTTACTGACACTACTCTTTGCAAACACCCTACTTGCCAGACAAAACGCATGAAGTGCACATGTTTCAAGTATCTTTGTGCAAAACTAATCAGAATTTGATTTAAAAATTTAATGAATAAGTTTATTTTATATCTTTTTGGACTGAAACTGAATAATATATTTACATAGTTTCTTTTTTCTTGAGCAGAATTAGATGGAATCGACTTTTGGTCTTCCATATGTAAGGGAGTGAATTGTGTTTGTCAGATGGCATATTTTTAATTGTTGTTTTTTAATACCAAATAATTAACATAAAAGCAGGAGTGTTGAATGGCAGAATTCGTTTGCGGTGAGAAAAAAACGACTTAGTTGCATTGCTTGATTTCAGTGTTCACACTGTTTTTATGCCTGTTTTAATCAATTCAACCATTATTGTTGATGTACTGTTGGGTTGTATTTTTTATCCACCATTAATAAAGTACAGTAAATATTGTATTCCATACAGAAAGCAGGTACAAAAAAATTATCGTTATCGAAATGGCAAAACATATCGTGATTTTTTGTCTAAATCGAACACCCCTAACAGCAACATGTCTTTTTGGACTGCTGCTATGGCAACATCGCTAGAAAGCTCAACAAGATGGCTAGGGACGGAGCCATCCCTCCCACCCAGAAAAAGAAGCCAATCATCGTTTTCATTTTCTCTTGCTAAAAGGTTAGACGTTGGGAGCTCAAGGTCTCGTATATGTAATAAAACTGTTAAAATCCCTGGCAATAGTTAGTCTTCATAACATGGAGTTCACAGTGCAGCACTGCAGCCAAGCCAAACTTGATTAAATCCATTCTTACTAGCCAGACAGTAAATCTCACCTGCCAATAACTAAACCGCAGGTAATATATCAACAAGACAGTGAGCTCCTTCCATTCTTACTCAAGTGCTGTAGAGACCCATGAATTGTATAAAGAACATATTTTCTGATGTCCTCACATGGTTCCAAGATGCATAAGTGGAACTTTGCCACTTTTTCCAATACCAGTGTCAAAACCCGCTGTACTGCCCCAGTCCAGTATATTTTTCTTTTTCAGAACTGATCACTGTGTAAGCTGAGAATCTATAAGTGGGTTTATGCTAGTTGTTGGTCTGAAAATGATCCAATGTTGCATTTTAGTTCTGGTTTACTTGGTATTCACACCTCCCATGAAGAATACATCTGAAGAATGCTTAACTGTTCATCCCAGAAACTTTCTTAGAAGAAATAACTGTATTATTAAAATATTGCATTCTTAGACATTACAGTAGCTTCATTCATGTCTTAGCGTTGCCAGGATAAGCCTCCAAGTTTTACTGCAGGAAAAAGGCCAAAATAGCATCCAATTAAAATGCTTTATAAAAGATTTTTTTAATGAGGAATGAGAGAAAAGTCTTTTGTTCTGTTTATGCTGTTAAATGCAAAGGAATAAGAAAGATGATGAGGTGAAATGAAAATGGGAGCATTTCCAGTTTGACAGTAAATCTATATCATTACACTAGCCAACGTTTTTATCTATGAAATAAAAATGATGGATGGTTCCAGCTTCATGTATGTTGACCATGGTCACTGTTGACATGTAATAAACTGTAGTAAATCATATAATAGTGCATAAACCCTATCCATCATTCTACCCATTCCTGCCTCCTTCCTCTCCTACTAGGGCTGCACGATACAGATAAAATATGAGTTTTGCGATTATACAGAGACATATTACAAAAGCAATACTTTTCAATACATAAAACAACCAATGTCATCACTTTTCCCCCAAGAAAATTCAGCCTAATGTAATATCAGTATTGCTGAGACTGATATTATGATCATTATTATGATATATTGAGCAGCCCTATACTCCACTGTCTCTACAGGGGTTAAAGCAAATCAGATTCCCGTCTACAGGTCATACTCTTCATCTACAGGTCATATTCCTCAGCTACAGGTCATATTCTACATCTACAGGTCATATTCCTCATCTACAACTCATATTCCTCATCTACAGGTCGTACTCTTCATCTACAGGTCATATTCCTCATCTACAGGTCATATTCAACATCTACAGGTCATATTCCTCATCTACAACTCATATTAATCATCTACAGATCATATTCCTCAGCTACAGGTCATATTCCTCATCTACAGGTCGTACTCTTCATCTACAGGTCATATTCCTCATCTTCAACTCATTTTCCTCATCTACAGGCCATACTACTCATCTACAATTCATATTCATTATCTACAGATCATATTCATCATCTACAACTCATATTCATCATCTACAACTCATAATCATCTACAACTCATATTCCTCATCTACATGCCATACTCCTAATCTACAACTCATATGCCCTATATACAACTCAAATTCCTCATCTATAGATCATATTCCTCATCGATAGGTCATACTCCACATCTACAACTCATACTCCTCATCTGCAGGTCAAATTCATCACCTACAGGTCATATGTCTTATCCACAGGACACATTCCTCATCTGCACATCATGTTCCTTTCACCAAGTTATAGAGCCATATTAAAGTCATACCCCAATCTACAAGTCATAGTCTCATCTACACATCATTGCCATGCACAAGTCATACACATGCTACAGTTCATATTTAAATGACACAACATAATATATAATTAATCCATAATCATAAACCATAATCATAAATAAATGATCCAAAATATTCCTTGGATATGTGCGTGAATACACAATATGTCTAAACATAAAGTATTTTATATGGATTCCATAAATGCTTACTAACAATTGATGTTGACAAGATGTTCAATACCTACAGACTACATGTGTTATGAGTCACTTCAGGCGGTAGTTGGTTGAAACATCTGTAAGCACACAGCACCTGTTTCTTAATGTTAATGCTTCTTGGGCTCTCTGAAGTCTAGAAAAAAACTTTTTAAATTAAGAACTGACAGTGTTTGGACCTCTGACTTATTTTTACAGGGTTTTTACTGAACATCCTTCACTGTTTTCCTCTGCCTGTCAGAGTGGATGTTTAATGCTGTGAACCTGCTGTAACTGACCTTCAATATGGACACGTTTCACACACTTAAAACTAGAGTCTGACAGTACAACAGCCACGCTAAAGAGCCATAGTGTCCATAATATTATTATTATTATTATTATTATTATTATTATTATTATTATTATTAATAGTAGTAGTAGTAGTAGCAAATAACATAAAATCATCATAAAAACATGCAGCAACAATAAAAACAGCAACAACAGCCACACCAAATAATCATACAATCAATCGAGATTAATAATTATAATAAAATTATAACATTAGAAAGAAGAATATTAATAATCATTATTGTTATAATAATAATTAATATAATTGCTCCACAGAGCGTCCCCCTACCCCTCACTTGTTTTATTCTGTTAAACCCTCGGTGCAGTGAAGTGAAGGTGGAGCGGCAGACCCTCTGTTAACCTAAGTTTGGGGATGAAGCCCCGGGGGGCGGGTGGTCCTCAGTCTTAATGAAACTTTAAACTTCGCAGCCCGAGACAGTTCTCAATCCATAGGGAACCCGGGTGGCTCTTACCTTACCGTTGCTTGTCCTCTCGGCTCGGCAGTATTTGCAGCGCTGCTGTACCCCTCCTTGGCCGCTCGCACCACGGCCGGTGGTCTCTCGGTGCGGCTGGAACACCTCGCCCTGCCCGCTCTCCCGGACAGACCCCCAGTCTCTACGCAACCACCACACACAACCTGGCGCTGAAGCCACAGCCTGCCACCTCCGGCCAATCAGGGAGGGGCTAACGTTTCAGCTCAACCATTCAGATCGGTGCTAACGTTTCCGATAAACCAATCAGATTTCCAGACCAACCGCTCAGTTTCCAGACCAGCTAATCAAGTAATTTCCCCCCGAGTCATCCAACCAATCCAGGCACGGTAAGCGTCTGGGTTCAACCAATCACGTCTCGCCATTGCGGGATTAACGATGAACGAGTTGTATTTTCAGTCCACATGAAATTACACTATTGTCATTAGGTTTAGAACGAAATACCCTAAAACAAGTTAAGGTTTAATTCCAATTATTAAAAAAAATATCCTTAATTCAGTGTGTCATTCAGAGAGGGGTGTGAAAAGATTCAAAAGATTCATCTACAGTGTTGGTGAGTGGAATCAGACGTCACGTTTAGAACGCAATGACATTCAAATACATAACCTTTAACATGGAGTTTTTTGCAACTAATATTTTAACAGCTTAAAATCTTATTGAAAGGCTTTCAACAAGATTTTGGAAAGCTTCTGTGGGAAATTGTGTTCATTCATTGGGGTCAGGCACTGATATTGGACAAGAAGCCTGTCTCACAGTCTCCATTCCACTTCATCGTAAAGGTGTTGGATGGGGTTGAAGTCAGGTCTCAGTGTGGGCCGGTCAAGTTCTTCCACACCAAATTCATCCTATAATGTCTGGAACTTGCTTTGTGCACTGGGGTACAGTCACCCTGGAATAGAAATGTGTCTTCTCCAAACTGTCCACAAAGCTGGAAGTATGGAGTTGTCCGAAACATCTTGGGCTGCTGAAGCATTAAGATTACGCTGGGGCTTAGACAAACCCTGAAAAACAGTTCTGTTCATATAGTTTATTTAACATCCAAACCCACCAATGAACCTCCATGTGTTTTCTCTTTGTTAAAATGAAATCTTAATGATAGCAAAACAGTGGCACAAATATACTATACAGTTTTCCTCGTGAACAAAGAAATGGATCAAGTAATATTAGACCATGGATCCAGGTGTTTTAGGCCAATTACCTTAAAACCTTTTTTCCCCTCACCTGACCACTCCAAATGATTTTGCATATGTCTCAAGGTAATAATTATGCAAAATGTTTAGCAAATGTAATTTTTAACAAGTGAAACCAGGAAAAAACATACTTTCTGTAAATATTCCAATGGGAAAAACTATGTATATGAGTATTTATTGACTGCTATTTGGCTTTCTTGGTTACATTTTATGGTAGAATCACATCTGGTGTGTATGTTCAGAAAGTGTTTTAAATCATGATGCCTTGCAGCTGCTTCACTTCATCCAGAAGGGTTTCTAAACTGGGTTTATGCTTGGATTGAAAGTCGCTTTGGATAAAAGCGTCTGCCAAATGAATGAGTAGAAACGTGAATGTTAATGTGAGTTCCTGGCCCCGCAGTCAAGAAGAGGACCGTGGCATTTAAAAATGCCACAAAAATATGTTTCTCATGACAGTTTATTGAGTTAATTTGGCATTTCTGCACCATACCCAGATGAAAAGCTTGCTTGGGATCTCTAGACAAAGATATGAATTCATTCTCCTGGCTGCGTGCAAAGATTGTACCCACAAGTTATCTTCATATGGTAGCAATTTTTTTGACTAGTGGTTTGGTATTGTAAATAAAATGACTATATATGTTTTGGAGACACCAGGACCCATTGTTTTATTCACCACCACTATAAAAAAAAGAAACAGTGGGTAGGTTTCACACCAAACCCACTATTTGACATCATCCCACCCTTGATGGAAGTAAAACATGTGATTTGCATGAAATCGACTGTGTTGAACCCAATTCTGCAATAAATATTTTCCTAGCACGCCCAGATTTGAACATATATAGGCAAAATACTGTTTTGATTGAATTTTGATACACATATTATTGCACAGCAACATAATAACAGCTGTTATTATATTTCTGTCATGTGTTTATTTGCCGGAAATATGTAACCAGAGCTGTGAGAGTTTAAGCCTGTTGATGGGCTGATATCAGCTCAGTTTAAGAGAAGAATGATCACAGGCTGGTTTCTTCTTGTGGGTTTTCTTGGATATAGGGTAAATGTTTAAGCAGAACTTAAACAGATGCAGCCGTTTTAACCATCCAGACAATTTTTGTTATATTTGTGGTAAATACACGCCTTGTGATCATGACCAAGAAAGTGATAATTGCTTACAAGTAAAGTTTTGGATGTAAATCATGGATAAAAATTGGGCACCTCCTGTCTGCTGTAGTGTTTATTACTCTGGCCTCTCTCACCTGTTCAACACCAAAAGAAAAGCTGTGCCCTTCACTCTGTATGGCTAAAATGTTTGGATTTCCGAAGAAGAATAAGTCGAAACCCGTCTATTCTGGCTGCTCTTAAACCGGTACCTCATGACACAGAGAATCCAGTGCCAGTTCCTCCTGATTCTGTTCTACTGGAAGTGACAGCTCTGATGGGGATCTGATGAATAACTTTATATCCTGATGTGAAAATGTGCCTTCAGCACACTGGATGTAGCCTAGAGAAGTGGTGAGAGGCAGTACTTAAAAGCGGAACCACATCCTTCTGTGGCCGACACCAGACCATAAACAATAAGAGAGATGAGATTAATGAATAAGACTTGGCTGGAAAACAACCATTTCCAATAGAACAACCTCAAATACAAAAACATAATCTGCTTTTGTTAACATCATTTCGAATGTGCAGGGGTTTTTTTTGCCTTCTTGGGGAAAATCCTGTTTCCGTGGTCTCTGTCCACTCTCATTCGAAGGTCAGGCTGTGAAAAGATCAGGGAGACGTCCCTGTGCGCCAGAGCAGAGTCGCTCCGCCACTCTTCACCTTACATTCCCCACCAGCATTGGCCTGACAGCCATATTGCACGTTCATTTGGCATCAGCACGACGCTGCCATTTAATAGGGTGTGCTGACAGCTCTTGTTGGAAGCTTTTTATTCCTGAGTATAGTGTGAGGTATCAGCTCCAGTAATGCTTTGATTTTCTTTAAATAATTCAGAATGTCAGTGCAATGTGCATCATTTAAGGCCTCCTACTGCAGAAAACCAACATTTCCTCACTTTGTAATGACGCAAAAGCATAGATCTCACTCAGCATGAGGTTGAACACAGGTGACGGTTAGTGTAGAGCTTCATGTGATACCATGAATAACCAGGATCTAATCTCGAACCAGTTCCTCACATTCACACAGCTATTCTCTGACACAATATCTGGTTACAGAGGGCCACCAAAACATGACTGGGCTACAATCAAGAACTGCTTATGTCATTGACTGGGCTTGACCACAGTGTTTTTTTAAACAGAGCTACCTTAGCTTGTGGCCCAATGAAGCAGGAAATCAGAGCTTTAGTATGGACATAAAATCAAAAATTGCTTTCACTTAGAAAATACTGTTAGATGTGAGCAAGCTTATTTAGGTGTGGTGGCATTTTAAGGTGGACTAAGCTTGGAGGGAAAATGCAAAAATCTGAAAAATGGTTGGTGAAAACCAGGACACCTGGAAACATGCATGTGATATTTCTTCACACACGTTGAGCTGTTAGGTAGTAATAGGGGACTCTTTACAAACACAGCAACATGTGTATTTTTCAGCAGGTTTACAGGTTTAAAAAATGTACACATTCCACTGAAATGTACTGCAGCAGCATTATTAAGGAAAAAATTGCATACTTAAAAACAGGCATTATGAATTCTGGGAAAAGGGGTTACGCAGTACTTTCTTCATTATAAATAGTAATACTGGGTTGATTAAAGCCTAATCCATGGCTTCATCTCAACACACAAATGTCCACTCACCCATCCACACACTCACAGACAGACAGACAGACACACACACACACACACACACACACACACACACACACACACACACACACACACACACCCACAACTTTGCTCAAGGGTTGAGGGTCTAAAAATGCTGAGAGAAATCAGGCATCTGTGTATGTGTATTGCGGGAACTAAATCCTGTTTTGGTCTCAATGTCTTACATAAAAACACCTGGTCAGTCAATAAAAGGTCAATAAAATGCAAAGCAATATATATAAAATATACAGTGCTTCAGTAAAATGGTCAAACATCGGAAGAATTCTGTATCGGCTCGCTTGATGTATTTGCTGATTTTTGAGTCTGACATTTCTGGCCTCTAACCTTAATCTGAAAGTATTCGTGCTGACCCATCGCCCTGTCTGGTCTGTGCCTCCGTGATAAGCTCAAGCTATCAGCATGGATGCTTCTCTCTCTCTCTCTCTCATTCACTCTCTCTCTCTCTCTCTCTCTCTCTCACACACACACACACACACAGGTCTGATAAAGTGTGTTAGGCAGTACAGCAGGGAGCTGTGTGGCCAGATTGCATGTTTGCTCTTTTCCAGTCGGTTGAATTTGGACAGTAAGTGTTCATTGTGCTTGTGGTGTTTCTGATGGGTTTGAAAGGGCAGGAGGGGAGAAAAGGAGCCAGGCAGGGGGAAGGTAATTCTAGGGAAATCAGGTTTGAGTCCCATGAGAAAGCAGGCAGTCAATATCCAGATACACGATGATTCATTTTTCTGTGAAAGTAAAGAGAAGGAAGAAGAAATTATAACAGTGTGAACTTTCACTTTTTAGGACCTCATCATTATCATCATACTATAGTTTTACCGTACTTAAGAGAATCAACACAGACCCTGTGCCTCTATGTGATCACAGCAACAATATGATATCCCCAAATTCAATCCACAATGTGATATTGTCAAGACATCAGTGAGCCTTGATATAACCTCATCATGATACTTTTGCCTCAACTCAACACTCCCATAAAACTGAAGTATCTCTGCAACATTATTACAGTACTGAAGCCTTAAAAGAAATTTATTATGATTCTGGAACCTCAAAAGGAAAATAGCATTACACTGGAGTCTCAAAAATCATTACTGTTCTTCTTAAATTGTATTATTTTCTTCTTCTTCCTTCCAGCTTTTGAGACAGAGTCACTGTTCCAACTCTAAAATGTCGGGCCTGATCCGATATGTCATGTTTTTCATTTGTTAGTCCTGTTTTTCTGGTGAGAAAATGTGGCAAAAGTATTGCCACTCTGAATACATCTTTTTGATGTAGCCGATCAATAGATACATTTTTGACAATATCTTCCTTTCTGACTACAGATACACTCTTGGCTGGATATTTTGGGTGGATAATTTTTCATAGTGGACCACTCTCAAACAGGCACTCACATTACAATGTGTAAAAACTGCTAGTTACAATGCTGTGTTCATACCAGTGACACACTACTATGTCAGTGTCAGGGCTGAGAATGGTCCAGCCTTGTAACACTTATAGAAGGTAATCTTCAGTAAAACTTTCAATTAAAATTAGCTCATTTTAAAGTTTAGCAGGTTTTAAAGGACTGTTATCTGGTATATGTCAACTGATGGTTTGATAATCCTATTCACAAACAAAGGTTTTGTTGACCAGTGGGTGGAGGGTGGGTGGAATTCTACGGCTGCCCCCAAATAGTCGACTAAACGTTAGTCGATATGAAGAAGGCTTGGTCGAATACATTTTCCTTAGTCGGTTAGTCGTTTTTTTTCTTGGCAGTTCGCTGCCGTGCTTCTTTAAGCCTCGTCTGGAGCCAACTGTTTCGTTTTGTGGCAAACAAACACAAACCAAGAATAAG
>JBBMFX010000101.1:24690435-24703954 GCA_037832545.1 Rhabdalestes septentrionalis
GTGTGTGTGTGTGTGTGTGTGTGTGTGTGTGTGTGTGTGTGTGTGTGTGTGTGTGTGTGCGTGCGCGTGCGCGTGTGCGCGTGTGTGCGCGTGTGCGTGTGTGTGTAGGACCATCCTGAACAGGGTGTGTTGTACCTGGTGAGAGGGCTGTTGAACATGGTGCAGGACTACACATGGGAGGACAACAGTGACGCTAAAGTACGAGTGTATATCAGCGCTCTGCCACTGCTGGCAGCCATGAGTCAGGAGAGCTATCTGTATACCATTCCTAAAGGTACACACACACTGTAGCCTCATCCTATTTAACCCATAAGTATAATAGTAAAATCTAATTTCCACAAATTAAAACAGCCTAAAAGCCGTGTTTGCTCTCCTACACGCTCCTACATGACATATGACCACCAAAAAATGAAGGTTGACACCTCAAAAATTAACAAAACACCAGAACGATTTACCATTTGTGCACTGCCAGTACGGATCCGTGCATTTCGTGTTGTAAGGGAAAATTTTTTTTTGCATTGTTGATTTGAAAAGATGCATCATGAAAAGTCTAAACCCCTGTCTTCTGTCCAGTGGACTCCAATGAGACGTTGTACGGCGGTGATCCGAAGTTTGTTGCGGAGATCAGCCGACTGTGCGAGACCCTTATTGGTCAGGTACTGGACCACCTGAAGACCCTCGGTCGAGAAGAGGTGAGAGGGACGCGCACTCAAGACCCATTTGCACATTCGCTTTATTTAAATATGATAAAGGCGGAAGGCTCAAATGTGGACAGACCGATCAGCAGCTCCCGTGAAAGCAAAAGCTGTGTATGATGCATTCCAGTGGCTCCTGGGTGGCCTTGATCAGGAGACCGCCAGTTTGATTACATTAAGTTTAGATTTAGCTTCTTAATTAGTCATGAATATTTTTATGATTTTTCCTTTTCTGGAAAGGTTGCCATTTTGTTTTGACTTTGTGTCCAAATGTCCTTTTAAATGCAAGGAAAATGTACATATACCATATATTCATATGCAAAAACAAACTTAAATTCAATTTTTCAATACTTGTACTGTATTTTTTGTGTATTTTACTGGTATGTTTTTTTGTTAGTCTGCTTCTACATTATTTTTTAAACTTCCCACCCATGGGACTAATAAAGGGTTGTCTAATCTCAAGTTTCTTATCTAACGTTTTGCTGGTTTTCACAAAAAAAAACCCAAAAAACTTGAGATAGCAATCCAAATGTGTGTGTCTGTGTGTGTTTTCAGGGAATGCGAAGGCAGGGCAGTTTGGCTTTCTCTCTATTCAGTGCTCTGCTGGCTCATGGAGATCTGCGCAATAACAAACTCAACCAGCTGGCCGTCAACCTGTGGAACCTCAGCCACAAGAACGGATACTGCGATACACGCACCTCGGTTAGTCTGTCTCTCACACACACACACATAAATGGTCACAAGTAGATTGTGAGCTCGATCCTCAGTGCTGCTGCCATGAGTTCAGGAGAGCACAATTGGTCTCTCACTCCCCCCTTCATGTGAGGCTAGCCAGTGTGAGCATCTGCTAGCTTATGTAACAGATTCGGTGGTCAGCGTTCTCTTCCAAGTATATTAAGCTTCCTGATGATGTTAATTCTGCCAGTTTGAGAAGATGTGGTACAGTTTCCTCACCTGATTTACCCTAATTCTTTTGCAATTAGACACTGTCTCTTCAGTTAGCATACCAATAATGAAATGCCCAAATTGATTGTAGCATACAGTTTTTAGAGGTTTTGTTCTGATAGACAATGTTAAATGGTAGAACTTTAGATGATATGAGTCAAACAACCATAGTTAGCAAGAGGAATAACTATCACAATGTGTGATCATGAGTTATTTCAGATTAGGCTTGTTGTGAGATTAGATCAGATTTTTTATCTCTGATATCCCATCCAGTATTTTATGGTATTGGTCTAATACCCAAACCCATCAATACCGATGTGCTGCATTTACTTCTGAGGTTTTACTGATAGGGAAGGTAAACTGGCTTACAACTAATAAGAACCAGATGAATTCTAGTGTAGTTGTTTATACCATCTGTGTGTTTGTGTGTGCGCACGTCAGGTCCGCAGCCTGGAGCACATCAAGCAGCAAGCCCAGCAGCCTGAGCTGTCACACCTCTCAGACTTGCTGCCCCGCCTCTCCCTGCAGTCACGAGCCTAAGAAAGCATCATCTGGTTCTATTTGGACTCAAAGCTGAGCGCTACATTCAAGGCCAGGGGCAAAGTGCGACCAGCCGCGGCTAGAGAGTTCACCAAATCATTGACATTCCTAGCACTAGCTACGCCTTAATTCTGATTAACATTAATGCTTTTCTGATTGTCAACATTCTGTACGTATTTATGTGTAATCTCTAAGTATTCTAAGAAGCAGCTCACTGTCTCAGCCCTGTCATGGTGTTTCATTTAAGGGCGTACTCACACAAGGCAATGTGTCTGAGCACGTTTGACTCCTTTAGTTCTGGTCATTTGATTCGCAGCCATTGGTGACCACACCCTAGTGCTGAACTCGACTCTAACTGTCCCACTTAAACCTGGAGGCCTAGAGATGATTTTGGTCTCTAACAGAGGTGTGTTTTATTATAAATTTAGGCACGCAAGGGAATTCAGCAATGACTGGACATTACTCAAAGGAATCTTAAGATATTTGGTAAGTTTGTGACTGTCCCTGAAAATATGGCCGCTTACCAGACAAAAAGGATGAAGCAGTGTGGGTCATGATGACCTAAGCATGATTGAGTGTTAAACATTTAACACAATGTGAGTGAGGGGCACAATCATGCTTGGCATGATACAGTGCAACCAGGCCTAGAGAGAGAACACCTGCCAACTTCTACTGAACAAGTGTTTGTACTGTTCTACCCCATGAACTAGCAGCCAGCACACTGTGTTCTGGAATTGTCACACTTGCCTCAAAATGTTGGGATTTAATGCAACATACAATACAATATTTAAGGCAGGGGTCACCACCATGGGGCCCGCAGGCACCAGGATGCCCCCAAGGACCACATGAGTAACCTGCAGACCTGTTATTAAACAGGATAACTCAGCAGTGAGCAGCAGCTAACATTTAATTAGATCCTGTTTCTATTCTTCTTTAATCACATTTGCATTTATCAGAATCAAACTTAACTGAGGAAATAGCTTTTTAAATGACCATTTAAAACATGTCACCCTTTAAAATTGTAGGATCTGACTGCAAGTTCATTTTCCTTCAGAGCAAAAGGAAGGACCTGCTACCATTTTGCTTTTTTTATTGAGCTCTTTCATAGTTCAGCAAAGATGAAAAACATAGAACACCTGCAAAGATGAGCAGCATACTAAGGACAGCAAGCTAAAGTCTTGACATCCCACTCCAATGTACACACTCACAAACACTCTTGCACACAAACGCACACACTCACACATGGTGATAAAGGGAGTAGTGGTGGTGAAATTCAGTCTGTAATGTAAAAATACAGCAAACACCTCCCCGTTAAGACGAGACATGGCTGAGCTGCTCACCTTTGTCTAGCATACTGAGAATTATCAAAGTACATTAGCATGGATCGTAAGTAATTTAATTACTTTAATCATACAATACAATGAACTACCTTCACCCGTCATGGTCGGACATGTGCAGAAGGCCGGGTCCTGCCGTGTCACAATGGGCCTAGTAACCCGGAAAACAGTGAGTGGGTGGGTAACGATAAAAGTTTATGGTTATAACTGCCATGTGCATTGTATTTTATTTTTCTTCTTGTCAGTTAATGTTTTGTTCTTGTGGACGAGAAGGAGGATAAAGTAGTCCAGGATGAGCAATACACCTGCGTTGTCCTCTTAAAACTAAACAGAAAACAAATTCTGGGAGAAAAAAAAAATGCAGCTACTCATAGTCCAGGATGCCCCCAAACTGGCTGAAGGAGGAGAGTTTCTGGTTCGATTCAGTCCTGAATGGGCTGAGCATTTCGTTTTGGGTCATGTGTTTGGTAGTTGTAGTAGTACGGAGAGAGAGTACTGTTTTGGTGCCTTTTTTTGGGATGGCAGAGAAATCGTGAGGTTAGTTTCACATGGATAAGATCACCTCCAGTGTAAGTGGACGATTTTCAATCCAGCTCGATGGGGCTGCTGTTCTCCTGAGCCTCCTCTCCTTCCTCTTCTTCACCTGAACCCATTAGACTGTTCAAGAGATTCCCTGTGACATGGGGAACAAAAGCAAAACAGAATTACACACCACTCACTTATAAAGTTCTCCCCTGCAATCATTTAAAAGAAAAAAATTATTTAAAGGAAAATCAAATACAAACCAACATGCCTCACTAATTCATCTGTCAAGACGTTCAGCATTAGAAGTTCTTTATTTTGTTGAGGAGCTGGAACTGTACTAGAATGGTTTTGCTAAACCAGTAGCAAGAACCATCTTGAATTCTGAACTGTCTGTACTTTGGTCCTTATTATGATGTGAAGCAACTCACTCCATGTTATTATTACATGCACAACAATGATAGTCATTATTGGATTTAATAACCAGTTATCTGATTATTCTAGTGATCATGTAAACAACATTCTCTAATATCCAATACTGGATTAACAGGATTCCACGAAAGACCAGGACTCGTTCTCAGTTATTGGGTTTTCCATATATGCCCTTTCTCTGATTTCACTGCATAAACTTGAGCTTCAGGAAACCGTGAACACAGCACTTATTCAGCGTTAAAGGATGGAAAATGACCGGATTTTGTTAAATCTGAATCAAGGGCTTAGTGAGAAATTTACAACAAAGAGTCTGAATAATTGCCCATGTGCTGCATTATATTGGCTATAGCATGCATCTCATGACATGGGCAAACAGATGACTCAAGCACTTGTACATACATTGACTAGATTTTTGCCAAAATCTGCGCATCACATATGAGTGCCTGTGCGGTGTGGAATACAAAATTCTCTTCCTTGCAAGCTTCATTATTTGTCATAGTTTGAGAGCAAAATTAAAGACAATATCCTGTCTTGGCTAACTGACAACAACTGCCTTTTGCTGCCTTTAACAGTTTAGAACTTATACACCCAAATATCAACCTGTGCATGAAACACACAAGAACATACCTAGCAGGCCTCCATATGACGATGACTGTTTTGGTGGCACTCCGAAGAACAGCTGTCCTATTCTGTCCAGGTACTGATGTAATACACACACGAATGGGTAAATAAGGAGACTGTAGGCACATCATCACTCTTTGTAGTGAGTAATATTCATTGGACTCAATTAACTGCCTTTATTCTTAAATGTGCCATTTTCTCACTCTTGCCATTCTTTTTAAATAGTGAAACCAATATTTAAAATAACATTTGAAATAAATGCTGAGAATAAAAAAAACCCAACACAATTATTACAATATTATCAAACCTTGAGCTTAACAACATTCAGGAAAAAAAGACAGTTTTCAGGGTCAAAATAAAAATATATATACCTATATTACCTTCAAGAACAAAAATTAATAAGTGCACTACAGTGTGGGCATTGTAGAGTAAAAACATTACTGGTGCTATTAGGTCTGATCTAATTAATCAAACTTCAGAAAAACTGAAACTGTTAAGCTTTATATTATGTTATGTAAGTTTCAGGACCATGTGTATTGAACTTACCTCATTATACATGGGATCCCTTTTCAGTGATGGTTGATATTGCTCACATAACACTGTAAAGACTGTCAGCTTCCCACTGAAAGCATAAAACACGAGAGATGTGGGAGAACAACTGATAGAGTGCATCTGGCAACAGCATGGTTAATTTTTTTTTTTAGTAAACTCCTACTGGACAAACAGCATTATTGGAGATGGATTATTAAAAGCACTGTAATTTAAAGAAATGTTTGTTTTTCAACCTGTTCTCCATCTGCCACATCTGTATCATATAATCAGAGTGAATCAAAATGCCCTTAAAATACCCAGCTTATTGTAAGTGACCATATGATATTAACAGGTTTAATGATTATGCTTAATATTCATCATGAATTTGCAGTGTTTGTAGATTTTACAGTTTGACAGTAGTAACTGTGAAGTGATTTTAATCCAGTATGAATCTGCAGTGTGCACAGTCAGCACTGTCAGCCTTTAAGGACTATGGTGTGATATTAATCCAGTATCAATCTGCAGTTTGTGCAGTTTTTTACAAAATAACAGTGAAGTGAAAGGCCTTCTCCAATTGTCTGTGCTTTAAATACCACTTCCTAAAGCAACTATAACTGTTTCTTGCAGCGTGTTTGACATTTTCTGGGAATCTGAAGGACAATTTGACATTGATTGTTTATCCCCAAGCAATCAGCCAATTAAATCCATTACAATTAACATCAATCTTGGTGGAAATACTCCAGCTTCAGTAGAGCTCATGCTGGTATTTAGGTGATTTAAAAATGTCAGAAGTTTGAGAAGATTCCTACCCTTCCACTGCCAAGAGGAGGAACCAGAGGAAGTTGAGAAGAGGCTGCACAAACGGAGGACCTTTCTCTATGGATGGGTGCTTCTGTGTGTACGTGGTGAAGACAACAGATGCGCTAGTTTTGTTCTTTAGACAAAGGAATCTGTGGATCAAGTAAGGAGAAATAATGTTCATAACCTAGTAAAGTTCACACCTTGCTTACAAGTTAATTAGACAAATGTACAATCAGTTTCTGACTACAGGACTGTTGCGGATCATAGATTATTTTGATGCTGGACGGCTCTCAGCACAGCCATGTTTGTGGACGTTTGTGTGATCCTGGTGCACCACTCACAGCTGTGCTGCTTGGAATTTTATTTGTCAGTGTCACCGCTCAACTGAGAGTGATACTCCACCAAAAAAATATCTAGACAAAGCTGGCTTGGGTGAGCTATAAGGGAGCAGCATCTAATAAAATCAATGATATTGTTACACCAGCTGGATTCATTGTTTGAGTTTTTTCCTTGTAGAAAGTAAAGTCCACTTACTGTAAGACTGCCTGAGCCACAAACATGTCCACCTCACTGCGAAAGCCCCTGGCAGCAGAATATTCCACCAGCATCTGTGCGCAGCCCTCACCGTCAGAGGAATGGAGAAAGTGGTAGCGTGACTCACTGTAGTTTTGTTCTGTAGAAAAAAAAATCAATTTAAATCTATGACTAAATAGTTAAAGTACATTACTACAGTACTGTAACTTGGTTTTTTTTATTGTTCACTGTTACTTAATGCTGTGAAATCCAGTGCTGTGGTTTAATGCAAAACAGGTTTTTAAGGAGGAGTACTTTACAATGATCATAACGCTTACAGTATATTTGAAAATAACAAAAGGCCACCTGAGATCAATCACATACAGCCAAAGCTGGGATTTATAAATGTGATGGGACCAAATACCACTGCACTGACCTCTTCTTTACATAAACCTGGTAAACTCCACAATCTATCTATTTCTATATTGCAAACAACATGGCAATCAATATTTCAATATTTGTATCCAACCCAGTGTGATACTACGTCCAGTCTATGGTCACATGACAATTTTTACATTACCTTCAGATTGCACAATTCCCACAGTTACAGTTTACCATTATTTTATTTAAATATTTGGGGGGTTTTTTCTGTTATAATATGAAAATTATTTTTCAAAACCCACCCCACCATAGCTATAAACACAACAAAAATCTTACTTTTCAGTGGTGCTATAGGACAGCAGTAAGTACTGTTTATTCAGTGCGAACACCTTCAGAGAGCAGCAATGAGGTTTTTTATGTGATTATATCATTTACTAAGGTTGCAAAAGGCTTTTTGCCAAAGAAATACCTTTCCATAGTGTGACTGCCAGTAGTTGGTGAAGTTTGGGGTGTCCCAGTTTCCCTGAGCCCCCTGTAGACCACTTGAGTGCCCTGGAAACAAACGCCACCCTCTCAGGCGAGTTTGGATCCATTAGGCTAAAAAGCTTAACCAAATGCTCTAAAAAAAAACAAAGAAATACATTACACATGTAACAGCATCACAACACTGCAACATCAACATTGTGACACACAGATGATTGTGCAGGCACCTTACAATTGTGAGATTCATTTGTTATGTTCTTGATTTTATGTACCTGTCAGTAGTGGGTGTGGCTTATACACCTAGTTCATTAATTAGGAGAGTGTAAATGTAATATTGGCCATTTTTCGCAAAAATGCAGTTTTCGCAAAAATGAAGTGAAACAGGAAGGGGGAAAAACTAATAGCTGGAATAAAATAAATGAACAAAATATGATACTGGTTACTACACAGGTCATGCAGCCACTATACACTGTATTGTTTACAGGTTATAACTGGTGCTTGCAGTTGTTCAGAACTCTAGAAATCCAGGTAATATCCATCATATACCCAGAACAGTGTATTGTGACAATTACTTTTTCATACTGAACACTAAAAAACTAAATCAGTTTGATTAATCGAACTCAAAAATACAAATGAAAACTTACCTAATATGTCCTCCTCTACCTGGGCCTCAGACTTCTCTAGAGTCTCTAGCACTAGCATGGACAAATCTGCTGCGCTGTTTTGCTGTTGGTGAAATATGACAGTATTTAAAGCCAAGCCCAACATGTCTGGAAGTGTCTATGTTGATTAACTACTGCACTACAGAACCTCTCTCTCTTTCAGCCGTCTAAACAGTTTTAGAAATGAACATAAAACTTCAGGCCACATCACAAGGTCTTGAAAACAAAAGTTTGCATTCCAGCTGCAAAATTACCTCGCTTCCCCGCCATAACATGTGCCACCCATAACTACAAGTCTCCTGATATGTTTGATAACTCATCAGTGCTTAATAGGGCTAAGATAAGTTGGGATATGAAAGAACTTTATTCTTTTGTCATAAACATGCTCAATGCCACAAGAGGAATAAGATAAGACAATAAAGAAATAAAAAAGGAACAGTAGCTATAGTGGGAAAGGAATAACTAAATAACTAAAAAATAACAAGTAACTACCAGATAAAATAACAGATTATTAGTGCAAGTGGTTATAAAAAAGTGACAGTGCTTGGGCCATGAATAAAAAGAGACAGCAGCATGTGATGAGAGGATGAAACAAACATTCAGTAACATACAGATGAGTAAATAAAAAGCAGATGAGTAATTCTGCACGATACGAATGCGAATCTAATGACATTAATGCTGGAAACGGTCACCTACAGAACAAGGGAAAGTTTATAGAGTCTGTATTGGAGGCAATGAGTCTTTTGCTGTGTGGCTCTGATGGCCCATCATGGAGGTGTGCATGGGGTGAGAGGGGTTGTCCAGGATACTGAGAAGCTTTTTCAGCATTCTCCTCTCAGACACCTCTGCCAGGATCTCCAATCTTACACCCAGGACAGAATCAGCCTTTTGAACCAGCTTGTTCAGCCTTTAAAGCACATTTAAAGTGTGCTTATACTGTGAACACTGAAGTGCATACTCAGCTTGTCCTTTCTACCCAAAATGAGAACAAAAATGTTGCCATTTCTACCAAAACTATCTTTGTCCTGATTTGTCCAGACCTCCACAGAAATCTGTGCTTAGCCAGGATGCTCACAACTTGCATATTACAGGTTTCTGTATGGTCAGACCAACCGAAACATTACATTTTCTTGCCCTAGTACACAAGCATTCGTCAACACCAGGCAATTTCACCACTCTGAAGAGGAGGCGGGGGGGGACAGCCAGTACAACCTCGAACGCTGTGCGCGAATGTGAGCCTTCCTTTGTATGGTGGGGGTCTGTTTTGTTCCAGATATGCATCATCTGAGGGCATATACCACATGCTTTTAATCCAGAAATAGCCGAGAGTGAAATGTGAATGAGAGTTCGAGTGGGTATAGAAATAAGATAGAAAGCCCTCGCCACTTTATTAGTTAAGTCTTGTTTATGTGCAGTTTATGATTGCAGCCAACCTGTTGATGCCCAGTTTATGCTGGAGCAAGAATTCGGGACCTGACGTGCTCACACACACCCATACTTATGGAAGATTTCGGGAGAGAAAACTCTCACCCACTATGGCTCAGTAACAGCCGTTAATCTTATCCAAAGGTATTACACTAGATGTTGGAATTAGACATGGGATGATAACTGGTTTCAAGGTTAACCGCGGTTAAAAAAATTCACGGTTTCAAAACCGCAAAAAAATAATACTATTATACCGTTCCTACGATATGTGCATTGTTTGTGTCGTCAAAGGAAGAATTTGTTTTTGAAAATTTTTTTTGTTTCTTCCTTATGATTATTGTTGAGCTACAGGTTTAGGCTCACTCACACAAGTGACTGCAATTTAATTTAATTAAGAAGATTCAATTATTTATTTTTAAATATTTTGTCTGATGTTCAATGTTACAAAATGTTCTATATGTTCAGTTGGGGAAATAAAAGAGTTATTTTTTTACACAGACAATTAAATACAACATTGTAGAGCAGTAATTACAATACTGTGATACTGTGAAACCGTGATATTTTTTTTCCAAGGTTACCATACGGTCAGAATCTTGTACCGGCCCATGCCTAGTTGGAATGCTGCCCCGCAGACCCAAGAGCATTGGTGAGGTCAGATACTGATGCTGGATAAATGGTCCTCTATCAGTCCAAGGAAGACTCCAACTCACCATAACCCAGGGGCTCCCAAACCAGTCCAGAGGTACCTGGTGTTGTTTCTGGCAGCCTGTCTTAATTTTAGTTTTAGTCTAGTCTTTGCATCAAGCTGTCATTTTAGTTTTTATTAGCCTTAGTCACGTCCATACTCTTTTTAGTCTAGTCAAGTTTTAGTCAACTAAAATTCTGAGCATTTTGATCTACGACTATTTTCGGCCCGACACATTGACTATAGTTTTCCGATTTTTTTTATCCGTGGGCCGTTATAACACACATTGTGGGTGCATTCCTAAACTGACACTCAGAGCTCCGAGCTGGATCACGGCCCGGTCCGACCTGAGGAGAGTGGCAGTAAATATCGGGCCGGGTTCGGGTTCGGGCATAGAATCTAAAGTCTAATTCAATGTGCCCCTCAATGGACAAAAAAATTGGGACATATCGTTGAACTCTAAGTTCGAGCGTCTTTTAATGTTTTCTCCCGTCCCTATCGTACAGGAAGTAACGTCTTGTCTCGTTTTAGTCAACGAAAATGAAGAGACACTTTAGCACAGTTTTTATCTTGTAAACTACAATTAGTCTCGTTCTAATTGGTCAACAAATCTACATTATATATTTCGTTTCGTCATCTTCACATTACCAGCATTCTTGTCTCGTTTTTGTCACGTGAAAAATGTTTGTTGACGATATTTTGTCATAATTTTCGTTGACGAAAACAACACTAGGAGTACCCAGACAGCAGACTGTATTTTTTTCCCATCTCTCAACACACCTGATCCAACAAATCAGTTAATTTCCCAGCTGTCCTGGAGCTGAAGTGTCAATGTGCAATGTCACCCAAAAAAATCAATCTGGTCAAGCAGAAATGTACCATTTTAGTGCATGTCTGCTGATGATCAGAGCAGCAAAAGTCAGGCTACACTCTGTGCAGGTACATGGAGGACCTACACAAGGACCCACCTGGTGGACCTATGAGGTATACCTCAGGTATAATTCACATATAAAAAAGGTGGAAAGTAGGGGCTTCTGGTAAAGTGGTTCCCTGTACAGTGGGTATTGACAAGAATAATTATTTTGTAGCCTGAAATGAAGACACTAAGATGGATAATGGATCACCCCCTGGGCCACTGGCTCATTTAAAGATCTTTGTGTTGGGATACTTCTCTACCAGCTTCACACAGTGAGACAATCTTTGCCCACTCTTTTACAGAACTGTTCTTTAAAATCATGCAATCACTGTTTGGTCAATTGTGCTGTGTGCTTTGGGTCTCTTTTATGTTTTAAGTACCCCAGTCCCAATAGGATGTTACCAAATCCATGCTACACTGTTAGTATGGTGTTCTTTTGATGAATTCGATCAAGTTTGATTTTGGTTTCATGGTTTTCCACTTGGCCTCAGAATCTTTGAGGGCATTTTGGCAACAATCAATCAGTCAAAGATCCGTCTTTAGGCAAAGACTTAATGTGGTCTTTCTTGAAAGCTGGATTTTCCGTGCAGTTCTTCCACAGAAGCCACAGTTTTGGAGCTCTTGCAATACTGCTGTCACATAACCACTCTTTGCCACAAATTCCTGAAATTGCTTCAAAGTTGCCAAAGGGCTCTTTCTAGTGAGACAATCTGATCGGGGTGGGGTACATAAGTACCAAACACTTTCCACTTCATAATTATAGATTTTCCTGTTCTCCCAGTGATTTGATACAGACTTTTGTGGAAACTATTTGATTATATTCATCTCCTGACATCCATGATTTTAACCCTGAGACCATTGGCAGTGCCTTGCCACTCATTATTGACTGACTGGTTTCAGTTGCTCTACCAAACACTGGAATACTTTTTGAATAGCTTTTATGCTGAACTAATGGAAACAACGACAGCTAATCAAAAAAATACAGTAAACTTGTGTTAAATGGAGAAGGTGATAAATTAAAGTTATAAATTAATGTAATTTGGCACCTTATAGTCATGTATGAACATGCAGCACAAAAATTCATTGTCTGCAATTAACCTAGTCACCAAGTGAGGCAGTGGGCTTCCACCAAGGGGGGGAATAGTGTGTGGGAACAGTACCTTGCTCAGGGGTACCAAACCCACAGCCAGCTGGTCATGTCAAGTGTTTTTAGGAGAAGGGGGGTTATCCTGTATTTATCTCAATGATTCTGTTTTTTATTTTTATTAACAGTTGCCATCATATTTTTCACTTTCATTTAAGTAAATATGGATGGATTTTTCCACTTGTGTGTGTGGGCCTCCATGTCAGGCTGCAAAAATAATAAAATTTGACTTAAGGGAGTAATAATTTTCTATTCACCCTGTATTTGAAGGTTTTGGTTTGTGGGTTGGGTGTAAATGTGAGAGACATTGTTTTTTTTTTTACCTGGTTGTAGCTGAAGAACAGCAGGGCTCCGTTGTACATGAGCTCTCGGGCCTCTGCATGCTTCGCCTGGGCCATGTATCTGCAAACAAGCACACACAGAGAGCATTTACAGACTTGTCACATCAACTTACTACTAAATAAATAAAAAAACGGTAAATATGTGCCTTGACAGCCTAAGATGAAAAGCACTGCACCCTCTAAACCACTCACACAGTCTCTGGCTCAAGGTGCAATGGGACTGAATGGAACAGAACAACCTGACCTAGCTCAGCTAACAGCTGTGCTTCTACCCGTTATTAGTCAAAGTTTTACGCGACAAAATTGCATTATGTGAAACCCAGCGGAGCGTAATGTTTATTTTTCAAACACTAGGAGCAGACAAAGTCTTCCAAAATCAAGAATTTCTTCGTTGAAATCGGGTATCTTTTCTTTAGCAAAATGCTAAGGCTAAAAGCATGCGAAGATTGGCACTTCAATGATCCAATTAACGGCAGCGAAGAACCCAAGAGGCGGGGCCATGGAAACCAGGTGACCAACAGGGAAAGAGAACAAGACACCGCTTT
>JBBMFX010000101.1:24711213-24734626 GCA_037832545.1 Rhabdalestes septentrionalis
ACGACACAAACACTGTACATATCGTAGGAACGGTATAACTTTTTTTTTGCGGTTTTGATACCTTGACTTTTTAAAACTGCTGTATACCTTGAAACCGGTAATCGTCCCATGTCTAGCTTGGCATGGGGCAGTTAGTGGCATAGTTGTTAGGGAGTTACCCCCGTGACCGGAGTGTCATGGGTTTGAATCCGAAGACTGCTAGTGGCACCTCTGAGGTACAGAGTGGTTTTTGAAGATGACTGAATATGAGGGAATTGGCAAATGATGCTTGGAACCCCCACACACCCAGCTGTAGCACAGTGTCAATCGAAAGTATTGACACTTGGTTAAAGACACAATGTTAAATGTAAATTAAATATACTTTTCTTATTTTTAGGCAGGATAAGTGTATTCTTTTTTGCGGTGGGGAGTGGGGGTGCCATGGAAACGTTAGAGACCTGCAAGGTCAGTGCTTTAACATCGCCTGTGTTAGGTATCACAGCTTGTAAACACTTTCTTTCGGTACTTGTTTGGGGATTTTCACCCATTCTTTTTCGCAAAAGGTCCTTGAGTCAGCTCTCATGCATCACTCTTTTGATGTCTGTCTACAGGTTTTTGATTTTTTTTCTGGGGTTTGTGAGGGTCACGGTAAAGCCTTCAGCTTGCCCCTCTAAAGTTAGAACACATTTTTTTTATAGACAGTGTGATGTATGCCTACGGAATTTACTTGTATTTATTTTAATCCATTCTTGCCTCTACTGGTGAAATGTTTCATCAAATATTGCAACATAGGCCCAAAGTGTGATCGACCCTCATGCTGGAAAAGGGAAATATGAAATTCTATGCCGTTTTTTCTCCAATCGTTTTTTTTCCCTTTGTGGCCAGGAGCTTCGAATTGAACTCCATCAGTCCACAGGATGCATTCAGCCTTGCTTATTTTTTCCTTTACAAACTGATGCTGTATTTCATGAAGTGAGTAAAGAGAAGGTTTATCTCTGATACCCTGAATGTCTCATTTCTGCAGTAGAACAGTGAACCGCTATTCCAGAGTCTTCTAGTTCTTCAGGAAGGTCTTTTCATTCAAATGTGGGGTGTTGATTGCCTTTCTAGCTGTCATATGACAGCTTTAAATTGACCTCCTCTTGTAATTTTTTACTTATATTACAAACTCGGGAACAGTTTCCTGAACACAGTTTATTACCTCTTCCTTTTCGTGGGCATTGCACAACTGTTTTTTTTGTTATAGTGCAAGTGTGTTGGCAATCAAAATGCTGTTATTCTTTAGTTTTCTTTATTTTTCTAGCCAAATTAGGCACCACTTCTCAGAGCTGGTGCTGAATTTTGGAACCACTTCAGCATCAAAATATCCTTTAGCCTTCAGTGTTTTGATCATTAAAAATAAAAGTTAAACATCTGAAATAGATTGGGAGAGAGACAGAATGCTCTAGAGACTTTTAAAATGTCTGACAGAGATAAAATTGTGAAGAAAAAAAAAATTGAATCAAAGAAACACATAGCACACTCCAGCCATGAATTTCCAGCCACTACAGCTCAGTTGTGTTCAGGCATTCTTAACTTTAAATGAGCTGGTAGAGCACCAGACTTTCAACCAGATGATCACGGTTTCAGGCTGCGTGGATAATGTTTTTAAACACTTAAACATTGTTTGGTTGTTTTATAGCAACCACACAGTCAAACTTTGTGGTTGAAAAATCTGCTAGATTTTATTGTTCTTTTTATGGCTGGAATTTGGCGCCTCTTCTCCTTCTGCAGTTTTTGAAATGCTTGCATGGTTCCAATGCCAAAATGCCTGTTTTTGCTATAAGATTTTTTTGCTAGATGTCAACTTTTGCTGTTTTAACCACGCACATATCCCTTTTAAAAGGTAACTCCCCTTTATTTCCAAAAATCCCCATTATGAAGTGTTTAAGGTGTAAACAGAGATGTCTCTACCGCCCCCTCTTGTTTCCTTAGGGTAATGAGGCATGAACTCTCCTGTCAGTTTGCTAGCCGCATGGTGAGAAAATGCTAACGTTAGTTGATAATCGGAGATGGAATTGGTGTTAAAGTCGAATGCGACAGCTTCAGTGTGGGAGCACTGCCCAGTATGTCGCATTTGTGGAAAGCAGTACCAAT
Source organism: Rhabdalestes septentrionalis (assembly GCA_037832545.1). Classification (NCBI taxonomy): domain Eukaryota; kingdom Metazoa; phylum Chordata; class Actinopteri; order Characiformes; family Alestidae; genus Rhabdalestes; species Rhabdalestes septentrionalis. The sequence goes on from JBBMFX010000101.1 coordinate 24,713,329, forward strand.
AGCAGTCGTGAACAAACTAAAACTAAGCGCTGCGGGACACGTGCTTGGTCTTAATAATCTGGCCCGACAATGACCGGTGTCTCGTCCTGGGCCGTTAAGTCATGGTCACGCAGAATGAATTACTCAAATTAGGCGCACATTTAAGCTGTGAATACCACTTATGCCACTGCGTATGGCCGTCCAACTTACAGGACAGGAAGTTTTTTTCAGAGATCTGGCCAGAAGAGCCGATTGTTTTGCTTAAATATTATAATGTTTGTGATTGGCACAATCTAGGTCTCACACTGAGTGTTGTTTCCTGCCATGTAGGTCTTTAACAAATCTGAAATAAAATCTAAAAAAATACTTTTATAGGATTATTTTACATTTACATAAATATTTACTGAATACTTCTGATTATCGGTAGCAGCTTTTCAAAATATATAATTTAATGCTTTTTACTATGGGAGAACATTAATTTTGCACAGAATTAAGTTCAGATTCAGATTTTTTCATGTGGCCCCCTGTTGAAATGTATTGCCCAGCACTGAACAACAGAATTTTTGGCACAGATGGACACACTGCTACTCCTGAGAGATCCTGCCTTAAGCCACACAAAGTCAAAATATGCTGACTGTCTTACAATGTCTTCCAGTCCCAGTCTTATGTTTTCTTTAGGTTCAAGGTTTATGTATCTTGGAAAGGGTGCATTTGCATTATTATGCCATTATCATTACATCAGTTGAAAATGGACACAACAATAATATTATAGTTTATCGCAATAATTTCTGGGACAATTTATCGTCCAGCAAAATTTATCATTACAGGCCTACTTGTATACAGTTTAAACAGGGTTTGAGTATGGAATGTATAATTTTTTCATTGCAAATATCACAGAGCGGCCTGGGAGGGAGGGGCTGTGTGTGAGTGGCGCTTTTGACAGTGGTTTGTTACTGTTAATACATAAACTGTTAATACATAAGCTGTAAATACACTGTAGACATGTAAATACTTTCGTACATGACAGGTCTGAAACGTTTTTCTTCAAAGACTAACTCACAGAGTGAGTGTGAAAAGTGTATGGAAACTAGAAATTATGCGAATCATAAACCATTTAATTAAAATAGCAAATAAATGTGCATCAGTAGTTCAGAAATACTGAAGCGAAAAATAAATACAGGAAAGCAATATAAGCTTTGACTCATGGTGGGAAGTGTGAGAACTAAGTGTCTTATCAAAGCATTCAAAGCTTGTAACTCTTTTAACCTTCAATTTTTATTTTATTTATTTATTTTTGCCTTTGCATGATTTAGACCTCACAAGCATTGAAGAAATTTTCCCAGCAGAACCTCACATCAGATTCTTGCGTTGCTCATTTTGACGTAAGCGGTTCTTTGGTTCAGACAAGCAAAATATGAGTTTAGTGCATTTTCAGGATTAGGAGTATTAGTGATGCTCCGATCAGGATTTTTGCCACCGATACCAAGTACCGATTTTTTGTCTAGGTGATCAGATGATACCGATGCCGATTCTGATGCTTCAAGTTTTTATAACTGATATGTAAGCTCCTTGATCACCATTCACTTTTTTCAGATAAAGTAATACTTTAAATGTTGCCATTGTTGTATGTGTGCGAGTGAGTTAATTTTCTCCAGTTGTGTGTGTGTGCACGCGTGCGAGATTTCTCTCATGTGTGTGCATGCGTGAGTCGTGGTGTGTGTGTGTGCATGTACGTGAGAGAGTTTTCTTGTGGTGTGGGTCTGCGTGCGCGAGAGAGTTTTCTCGTGGTGTGGGTCTTCGTGCGCGAGAGAGTTCTCTCGTTGTGTGTGTGTGCGGGAGTTTATCCATACTTGGTCTTTTATAATTAGATGATAAAGTACCGGGTTCGGTACCCGTCCCAAGTCCTCCCGCATTGACGTCATCAATTGTGATCGGTTCCTAAGATCGGCGAGTTTAACGAGTCCCGATCGAGTCATAAAGTCTGATTATCGGCCGATACTGATCGTCCGCCGATCGTTCGGAGCATCACTAGTATTAGATGTAACCACCATGCTAACTGCCCTTTTTCCCTTTTTTTTAAGGTAAGTCCTACAGTTGGTCCAATGAGAACACGGAACGCCACAGCTACTCATGGTACAAAAATGCCTCTGAGAGTGAGCGCAGACCCCTGGCCCAGACAACGACCCTAAAGTCAGAGAAATCTGAGGACAAGGACTCCTTCGATGCATGGAGTGCTGTGGTTGGGCTGGGGGCTCGTACTACATCTCCTCTCCCCTCAACCAGGGACCTTCCGTCCAGCACGTGGACCTCTGGAGGCTATGAGCGCAACAGCATCCAGACCAAGCCCCCAGCAGAGACCCACATTGAGGAGGTGGGCCAGGGGTACTTTGAGGTTCCTGTGGAGCCTTCAGAATCGGAAGACCACTCACAGTCTCTCCTCAGGGCTTCCAACTGCAGGACATACTGCAGATCCAACAAAGGCAAGCAACTTGTAGGGGCAGACGGCTTTGCAAGTGTGATCGACAGTAGCTCGACAGCGTCTTTAAAGAGTGGCAGCTCGGATGCCACGGGTAAGACAGTGAGCCGAGGCAGGACGAGAGACTACACTGTCCTCCATCCCTCCTCCGTGTCCATATGCAATGTTACCATCCAAGATTCCATGGATAGAGGCATGGAGGAGTTCACATCCAACGCTTCAGCTGCAGATCCTGGAGAATCTGGTAGGCTGAGGAAGAAAGTGGAAACTGAGGCCAAACCTGTCAGGTACTTCAGCACAAACAGACTTGGTAGAATTTCTTTATTTTCTAATTCCCTTTTTAAAAGACAAATTCTATGGGTGATGTTTGTGTCACAGTGGTCAAACCTAAATTGGTTTTACAAGCTACGATTATGGTCTTTTTACACCATAAACATCAACTAGTGCTTTCTCGTTAGGCATGTTATAGTGAAGGCATGTTTGTAGACTTTTTATGGATGTTTTCAGAATAGTCCTCAGTGTGCTGTGTGCTGATCTCCCCAAAATTTAAAGAGCAGGGTCTTCCCTCATTAAATGAATAAATTAGTGTTGTTAATTTCAGTCTCAATAGTATAATTTATAAATGTTGTAGTAATTTTCAGGAGTGCTGACATAACAATATTATTAACAAGATTACATGCAAGGATAAAGATGGATTGCTGTGCACACAAATGTAAGTGTAGATTCTTCAGCCTGTTTTACTTTGGCTGCATTTGTTTTCTGAGGATAAACTGTGTTATTCTATGATCAAATATAAAGATTCAACCCAATGTGATTAGATCATTTAGCAAATATCTAAAGTTAAGTCTGTCATGCTCAAATTTTCTGTGGAAGTGTAAAGAAATTTCAGAAGGTAAATTTCATGGAGTCTCTGGTGAGTCACCTGAGCTGGCAAAGTCAATGGATTAAGTTTTCTGCTGGTGTTCCCAGTGAAGGACCCAATTACTTTCACACAGACGGAAGAAGTGCATGTTGCAAGCTTTACTTTGTAAAGGAATAGTTGTGATGTTGATCAGGCTTCTAAGCTTAACTTTAGCCAAGTTACTGAAACGTAAGTCCTATAGGTGAATTTTTTTGGTTCTTACAGACAAGGGGTCTGAAACTCCAGGCCTGTTTGGTTGTGTTCCCGCATATTTGGTGATTTTCCTGTTCAGAAACACCTTGATCACCTCAGCAGACAATTGTCAGGCTTAGTGAATGTGTTTTAGTAGGAGAACCATCAAACTGTGCTGGACACCGGCCCTCCAGGCCCGGAGCTTGACACCCCTGTTATAGACAAAGGTTTGGTACAAATTTACTTTGGAAGCAGATGCAGGAGTGTGAGATGGTCATTTGTGACCTACTTTTATAACCTTTAGGGCTGAGTTTGCCTTAAACTAGATAACAAAACAATAAAGCTCCTTCAGTGGTAAAACAGAAAAAGTTTTTAATCCATGCGCTGATTATATTTTTGCAAACATCCCACCTGTGGGACTAATAAAGGTTTATTGTACCTTAAAGACAATGTACATAAGTTGTTCATATCACTCAGTTTGGTGGAATTTCAAAAATCTTGCATCATTTAGAGTGCTTTAGAGAATTGTTTATAGTGATAGTGAAGGGAAAAGAGGGTATCCTTACTACAACGCAGAATAGCCATATTTTTGCTTCTCAAATGCACCAGTGAACCTGTTGCATAGTGGAAACCTGGTCAACACTGGGTTTATTTCCCTAGCAATGTCTTGAATTTGTACCTTCCAATTATGAATGGATTTAAAAACATGCTGAAAGCATATTCTAAAACTAGCTGATTCAAAAACTGTTGTATTAATTAATGTGTCTTTGGCAATATTTGTAACCATTTCACATACTTGACTTTCTGTAGAAGAGCTTTAAGAGGCATCACAGCTGTGAACAATTCTGACTCCAGTTAGAGTGGAGTATTTCACATCAAACCAATTTGAATAACTTTTATGTCTAAACAAGGGGGCAGTGTGGCTGCAAGGTTTTTTGTTCTTAACAATCACGAACAGACCATATTTAACTTTGTCCTAATCTTGAAACAATTGATGAGGTGAGCTCCTACTTGCTTGCTACAAAAACCTGCATCCACATCGGCCCTTTGTGCATACGAATTAGCACCCACTGTCTAAACTGTATATGCAAAAACATAAATAAATCCTTTCTACTAAAACTGAATTTCTTACAGGTATAACCATATGTAATCTAATATTATTGGTTTTTGGGATTGTATAGGTCCCTACAGGATACTGGTCATTGTTTCTCTGTATACAGCATGAATTTTTCATTTTACTTATTAAACATGTAATTGTATTTTTGTTGTGCTGACAGTCGGTTTAGACCCGCACAGAGCAAATCCAAGAAGGACAATAAGCTGGAGTTATTTGGCTTTGATGATGGAGAGACTCTTGCTGAGGAGGGCGACCTGGCTTTCTCTGGTGGATCTAACTACAAGATAAAATATTTTGGCTTTGATGACCTGAGTGAAAGCGACAGCGATGAAGATGAGAGTTCTGCTGAGAGAAGGAGGGCCAAGAGGAAGGCCATGTCCGCTGCTGTACCTGCGAAGGTTCCTATAGAGACCAGCGTAGACAGCCCTCAGCCTAGATCATCTCAGGAGAGCCAGAGCAGCAGCACAGGTCAGAGACTTGGCCTCAAGCGAGGTCAGTATAAGCTCTGTGTACACAGACATGCACCATCACAGTGGACTGTTATTTTAGCTTTCAAACATGGCAGTGAAATTATGTCGGGTAATACGTTCACAGTTTGTTTTATTTTTTCCCTCTATGACTATCATGCTTTCTGTCTGGCCTAATTTCTTTCTGGCCTAATTTCTTTCTTTTTTTAATTCTATTAAATATTATTGATGACCTGTAAAAGCTCTACCATTTCACTCTTAAGTTAGTGGTTTTTGCTGCCCTCACACACATGTCCAAAGCTTTGTAAATGCCTACTCGTCCAGCATTTCCTCTGAAATCAAGGGTTTGAATAAGAGTTTGTCCAACCTTTCACTGCAGTAACAGTCTCTCCTCTTCTGGATAATTAGTTCTTCATCACAAACAACACTTTGACTCATCTTAAAGAAATGAGCTCCATCACTCTGCAGCCTGACTTATATCTGTGCTCTATCTGACACTTGGCATTGGACATGGTGATCTCATACTTGAGTTTAACTGCTTTAGAACCTCACTTTCTTTTGTAAATGCCTTTTTATGTAGAATGATTCCGCCCTTTGTGTACAGCTGAGAATCTGACTGCCACGAAACGTAGCTGAATTTACTACATTAAATGGAAAGGCTGTCTGGGCACTTTTGGACAGGGAGTGGAAGTCAGCAAAAAAAAAAAGAGTTTTACATTGTGATGTATAGGTTTCTTTGCAATTTTCCCACTTAGCCTAGATGTAATCGATCAGATGTGCTTCTTTAATTTAGTGCTGCTGCTATCAGGCTAACGTTGTTTACAGACACTGGAAGCCAATATTGACCCAAATAACTTGAATAATTTCCGTAAAAATGAATCACCAAACTTTCCAGAACCTGCTCAGACCACTTTCAGATCTTCATTAAGATGAAACAGACATGCCTATGTGGTTTAAGGGTGAACATAAATACAGAGGAATCTGATCCAAGGTCAAAATGTTTTGTAAATGCCATTGACATTTTGGTAATTAAAAAAAATTGCTTTCTTATAGTTTATTTAAGGGGCTTTCAGACTGAACACGGCATGTGCTGTGCTCGCCGCGAGGCTTGCGCCTTTTACCAAAAAACAGTGAGTTGTGCTCACCGCGGCACCGCGGTGCAAAAAGTGTTAGCACTAGCTCTTTTAGCACTAGCTCTGTTATCATGAAGAAAGATCAGCCTGTGGGTGCATGAGATTTTCAAGGTCCATTTAAAAACTCATATAAAGGGCAGGTCAAGAAGGCCATCTTTTACATTTATAGTTAAAGGAAGTTCATCCCTACTATTTGTAATCTCATTTTGATATCAACATAACAGCGAAAAATCCCTTTACAAGAAGAGTGCAACATGGATTGTCGGTTGCATCGCATTTTAATAATAACAATAATAGTGTTGCTGATGCTCATTACACCTCCCTACCTGCTTTGTGTGTATGTTTCTAAAGGCCAATGTTTCTTCTATCCCGCCTACATGCTTTGATTCTATTGGTCACGCGAAAGCCATCGAAAATAACGGAATTCAGACCGAAGCGCAGCACATGCCTTGTTCGGTCTGAAAGCCCCTTTAGTCACACTGCGTTCTAAACCATGTCCACAAGTTCCACCTTAATGAAGAGCTGAATGTGGTTTGAGCAGGTTGAAAGAAGCTTGGTGATGAATTTCTTAAACAATTTGGGTACCTCTTGAGTGTTTATCAATATTAGCCTTGATACAGTTGTAAAGGAGCTACATTTGGACACTAAAATTAGTGCGAGAACACAAACACAAAAAGAGAAGGAGCAAATCATGCTTGTCACAGGAAAATGAAACACTGATGGGCCTGGTAGTAACACGGTCCTTTGGGCAATAGTACTGTGTTTAAGGCAAGATGATAGCATTTATATTTATAGTCATGACCCATACCTATTAAAAATGTCTTGTTGTTGACGACATCTGGGATGAGAGGGAAAGGTGCAATTTTAAGGAACTATTACATTAAATACTGATAAATGAAGGGATATTAAATATATGTCGGGATTTCTGTTTTTTGCTGGTTTATAAACTGTGCTTCATTATGGTTCAATACAGTACATATTTCATGGAAAGATTTGTGTATCGTTACATCCCAGCTAGACAGTCATATGGGTGTTACCGGTATTCTTAGACTGTGTGGTGAAATATGCCCTCTCAGATCTTTTGGAGGCACCCGAGGCCAACTCTTGCACCATGTCTGAGGCTCTGAAGAAGCCTCAGGCCAAACCTCAGGAGAAAGCAAAGGAGAGCAGCCGAAAAATCTTCAGTGGACCCAAACGGGTAAGTCAGTGAACTATTTTATTTATATTTTTTACTCTGCTCATGATTAAAAGTTGATTCAGGGTACAGAAATTGATTGTCTGCATCTGACTGAAAAAAAAACTACAAGCTGGTTTTGACACAGTCCTGATTGCACAGCTCTGAAAAACAAATATAGTGTGCCCACAACTACAAAGTCTAATCAGACTTGACTTCTTGTTGGATTATTCATCCATATAAGGTTGAACGGTTTACCCAGTGGGACGGCTTTGTCATCTTTCATCGTCCATCTTCCATGACGTTAATGTTCTTGAGTGTCTACCCTGTTGGTGCATGTCTGAGATTTTTGGGTGACTGATGTGTATCTGCTTCTACAATGAACCCTGGATTTTGTTATGGGTCATGCAATGCGCAAAACACTAAAAGGATTATGAGTGCCTTGTTGTTGTTGTAGATGCATTTTGGTGCACTCTTAATTGGGGGGAGATGGCTCAGTGCTAGTTTGGGTTATCTGTGCAGGCAGCTCTTTTGTGCATGTGTGAGAGTTCTCTCATGTTGTGTGTGTGCGATTTCTCTTGTGTTGTGTTTTTTTTAATTCTCCAGTACCGACAGCAGAACCGTTAATGTCAGAGCTTATCGATACTTCAGTCTTTTATAATAAGGCACTGGGACCGATTAAGTACCGGGTCTAGGAACCTATCCCTAGTATATACACACACAGTCATAAAGAGAGCATTTGTAACAGTAACAACCTTTTGGTTAATCATAACCATTTCAAACTTACTTTGTTTAATCGGATGTAGTTCTTATTTTTGGTTATGAAAAGAGATGTAAAGTGTTCTCCTTCTTATAAGCATGTGGCAGATCTCCAATTACATTAGAATTTCCCAGCCAAATGAGTCCACTAGCTTGGTGGCCTGCTGTTTCGTCACAGTAGAGGACTTAGTGCTACTGTGTCAAACCTCCTTGCGGTTTCCTTGTTCAGTGTGAAGCCCCCAGGCAGGGGTTTGAAATCTTCTGGTTTCCCCTTGATTTTTTTTTTGTTGTCATTGAACTAGTTGCAGTACTATGAAAATGTTTCACTGGTTTTGGATTGTAGACTGCAAATTCAAGGTAATGATTTGCTCTGTGCCTTTTAAAAAAATGTTGCTTGTAAAATTTTGGGCTTTGGTCAACTAAGGGCGTCTTTCCACCAACCAGTGCAATTATGCGATCAAAAATGTAGTGGAACACGGTGCGTCATACATTTTTTCATGCATCATGATTAAAGCTGGGCGATATGGCAAAAAAAATTATCACGATCATTTTTCCTGTAGAGACCGATATCGATAATGATCAATATTAATGTTTTGTGTATCAATCAAAATAATTTCATAAACGTATAAATATAATTCTTTCCTGGCAAACACAATGAAAACAGTAATATAAACAATATTAGTAAACAAATATATTTATTTTTCAACAAAATTGAATATTTACATACAAAATTCCCTTAAAATTGTAAAAAGTTATTAATTTTTTTTCAAGTATTTAAAGAAACAAATACCAAAGCTCAAATGAACAAAACCATGTAATAATGTAACAATGTGCACAAAAGTATATTATTACAAATAAGGGCAAACACAAAATAAAGCAGGAGAAAACTGACTTCAGCAAGTATCTGTAACAATGTTTCCCCCTGTCCTAAAAACCGTAGCTTTACACGAACTGGTGGCAGGAATACAAAGATACTGCTTAGCTAGGGGGTTTACTTTAGGAAAGGCAGTTATGTGGGCTTTCCACCATTCCAGAGGACTCGTTTGTAAATAATTTTCAAGTTCAGTTTCAGTCGACTGTTGGTCTGTAAGTCGGGTTGTCTACTTTAAGAGGTTTCTACGAGACTAACTGGCATCATTTAGTTCGCCGAGAAGTAAGTCACTGCACTTGCAATGTCCCAAAGCCTTTGTTTTTTTACTGTATGGGGTGATGGCGGCAAATGTCGAAGCAATAGACTGTTGGTTAGGAATAGCTTCACTACTGGAGGACTTGGAAACCACATCACCCCAGGGTTTATTGGCAATCAGCTTGCTCGATAGAATGGTATTTTTGAAGGTGGTGAAACAGATTTGTTGTATTACCAGATTTTGTTGGGACCTGTCGAGCGACTAATTTTATAAACTGGTTTTATCTTCATTTAATTTTTGTCCGTTTAAAGTTAACCGAACCACTTTCATACCTTTGAGGACTTGTGTCCCCAGTTTTCGGTATTATCTCCTCCTGTGCATTTAATACATTCTCCTCCTCCGCTTCACTCACCGGTGCGGCAGTGTTGCCTGACATGTTTTTTTCCAAAACAAACCCACGTTGCCAATGTTTACAACATTGCCTCTTTAAGGGAGGAGGGGCAAAATTGTAACGGCATCAGTGACTGGCTGTTATGCAAACCTAACTTGCTACTCGATTGGCCCTTGTGTTGTCTGGATCAGCACATGCTCTAGAACTGAGCAAACTAGTTTGATCGAGTTTTATAGCCTGCGCATATCGTAGTGATCGTCCTAATTTTTTATCGATAATAAATCGAGTTTTTTATCGCCCAGCACTAATCATGATATATTTTTGCCATGTTGCCCACCCCTTGAATATATTTCATTGTTTAATTTTACTTAACTCTTTTACTTAACTAAGGTTCTTAATTTGGAGAGGTGATGGTTGTGATTTTTGTATCAGAACTATTGCCCCAGTTTTTCTGTTTTTTCATAGACAAATTTGTCCTCCATTTATGAAGCAACATGTTTTCCATTTTCATTAAAATTTTTGGAATGTTACCGCCATAAATACTGAGCAGAAGCATTCTGAGTAACAAAAGGCAGTAAAAAGCTGAATATCTGTTCTCGAAAAAGAATGATTTTTGATGATCTTTGATTTTGTGCTCTGAGCAGTCATTTATAGATGCTTTGTGCGTGATCGATCAAATCCAACAATGAAACAGCTTTAAATAATGCTTCACTAATATTTTGCAGGTCATATTGCAGTTAAAACAGATTAGTATGTTTGTTCTATAACTGTTGCATCGGTTTTTCCCCTTTTTCTGGCTAGAACAAGTCAAGTCATTCGTGTGATTGCAGAAGCAAGCACACCATTGTTCTTATGTTTTATTAGTGATTGAAACAGCAATCACATGACTGTTCTTCTTACCTTTAATATGTAGTATTCATTTTTATAGCCAAAAAAAGATACTGCTTTCACTCATGCAAATCCTTTTTTTCCTCAGAGCAAATAGAAACAGCATATTGATCATATGATCAGGGGCCTAGTATTCATTTAAAAAATCTTATACATGAGGAGAGATAGTGAGCTGTCAAGTTGCCTTTAAAATTGTGTCTGAGAAGAGAGCCTGTGATATCATGGCCGTGGAGGCCAGGACGGGATCAAAAGTGGAGAAAAAGAAACGCAAGAAAAAAATCCAAAACTTAGGTCAGTTATAAAGTTAGATGTGTCACTGTTTTTTGTAGTTTAATTACAAATAATCATCCTGTGAAGGCAGCTGTGTATAGAAATGCATCCAATTGTACTTTGTGGCAGTGTGGTTTTACAGAAGTATGTAGTTCTAAGCTTTTAGTGTCTGCTTGCAGTGGTTTAAATCACAGGCATTGTCAGTTCTTAAAAAACTGGAATGTTAGTTTGAAGTGGTTTTATTGAAATATGGTGGTTTATCCCTAAACGGGGTAATAAGACACAAATCAGCACTTGCTCTTGGACACATAAGCAGCCAGCTTTCTCAGACATTCAAGCCTTAATAATTCAAAGCAGATCTCAGTTGAACAACTTTCAAAGAAACATGTAGAGAAAATGTGTCCCATGTCCCCCCCCCCAAAGAAACGAAACATCTAGCGCACAGTTTGCAGCTGCTGCTTGTTTTTTTGTTGAATATGATCTTTAAAGTTTAAACGAAACCTCTGTTCAAGTGCAAAGAGGTACTTAATATTGCAAACAAAAAGTGGTAACAAATTAAACATGGACCTAAATGTGGATAAAGGTATGGTCACCACTAATCCATTTTAAATAAACCAAGCGAAATCAACTTTGAGGGACTCAATAGTGTTTTGTAAATGCAATGTAAACTGAGATCCACCTACATTACCAAAACCTGTAAAAAATAAAACCGTTTTACTTTATAAAATCTAATTAACTTGCCGGTTTGTTTGCTGCCCTGGTACATGTAACTACATTACACTACGAATTATTAGTGCAGGTGTTTGGTATGAACAAGTATGTCATTGCATATTGCTCAGTCTGGGGAAGTTGCACTCATGCAGCCTAAAGGGTTCAGACTTGCTATCTGCATCAGCAGACAGTTTTTGAAGGAACTACCCCAAGATATTCGTGTTTTCTTCATACTAACATGGCGTTGGTTGCCATGTGTCAAACTTGTTTTAATGTCTTGTCTGGCTTGAAGTACTGAGCCTTCAATCTTGGATTGTCTGAGGTAGCCATGTCTAGCAGGTCATCAGTTTGTATATTTAAGTTCCATTTATTAAGTTCCATGACTTCAGCTCTTTTGTGAGATTAAAGTAACATTCTGTGGCATTGAATAATTTTCACAGAATGAAGCACAGGCTTCCCATATGACAGTGTCATTAATGACTCCTCAGAAAAGGATTGCCTTTCCTTTTTGCTCCAGCACTCTAGTCCTCATTCTCTGGCAGGAGCTTCACTTACTTGGTGACTGTAAAAGCAGGTGTTCGGGAAGATTGAGCTGTTGCTGAGCTGCTGCCAGATCTTTGTTTTTCATTAATATGAAAATGTGAACACCATTTTGTAACATGCACCAGTGACCCTTTGTCCTTCCTTACTGAAAGAGAAAATTAGCAAAATGATCAACTATAAAGAGAAACAGCAAAGTGATACTATAACTCTAAATATATAAACGTAATTCTAAAATACTTGCTGCTTAACAGAATAGCGTATTACATAAAAATGCGTAGTGTACTAGGGTGAAATGCATTTAATATTTGTACGTTTCAGGTTTTTGACAGTTCTTTCTAGTATTGAAATTCTCAGGAATGGTCCAATGTCACCAATAGCTGAATGCATATAGTTGCCAAAACTGCAGCCGAGTCCATCCATTAAGACATTTATTTGGTTACATTTGTCAAGCTGTTGGTGACGATTCACACCTGGTTGTTTTCATTTAGACCCCATGAGATGAGTGCATCAGTAAAGGCTTGTGCAATCAATTTCCCTGTGGGGTCTTATTTTCCTAGTGTTTTTCTGCTTTGTTTAAGCACAACAGTGATCTGTCCTCGGTCAAACTTACACACACAAAAAAAAGAGCTGACCTGTTCTTTCCTCACTAAGTTTCATGATTAACCGCGATTTAAAGCAGCACGATAAATTAATTGTAAAGGTTCCTTAATGCTGTGTTCCTGTTGCCACAATTAAAAGCATATATTATGCGTATATTATGACCGTATCAACAGGACTCACCCGAAACGAAATAGATTCACCAGCTGTGCACTTTTGGTAGAAACACACACAGTACAATCAGCGAACGACTGCTCACACTGGCACCAATTTTTTCCACCAATGAAGCGATTGAAGTCGTCATATGGGAGTTTTTTGGACACCCCAAAAATACAGAGGAACATATTCCAGATGACTGTATTTTGTATCTCTATTTTTTAAAGACAGCAATAAATAAAAGGTAAAAATTCTAAAGAATGTAAATGTGAAATAATCACAAAACCGTGCCCTTTTTTTTATTAGCGGGATGCCACGACCTTGTCCAGTGGCCTTCCTGACTGCTCCTGCTTTTTTAGTTTTTTTTTTATTGTTTTGCTTAAGTTTCCAAAGTCAGCTGGTTTAGTAGTTTATGATCACAGAAAGTCAGTAACTTCTCAACATCTGTAACAACTTTGCACATGTAAATTTGGGCACTTTTAAACCCTACCCATCATGGTTGACTGTGATACTGTGTGGCTCGGAAAGCAACAATGGACGCAATGCTCGCCTGAGGCGCAGAAAAAGAAAGGCCAGGGAATACGTGCTGGTGTCCAGAACAGGCCAAGACAGCAAGTGCACTGGGCACCACTGACTAGTATCCTGCTGGCTAATATACAGACACTGGAGAACAAGCCGGATGACTTAAGGGCCAGAGTTACTTTCAAACGAGGCGTTAGGCATTGTAAATTTCTGTGCGTCACTGAGACATGGCTGACCCTCCCGTGCCAGAATGTGCCGTAACTCTGTCGGACTCACACCCAGTGTTCCACATGAATGGGACAGCAGAGTCGAACAAAACTTTAGGTGCTTTGTTTCAGGGTCACCAGAAAATGGTGTGATACGAGGAGCGTTTCTACTCTCTCCAGTGGCTGCTCACCTCATTTGGAATACCTGAGCATTAAGTGCCTCACCACAGCAGTCTACATCACACCCAACACGGACACAGGTTTGATTTTGTCCGAACAACATTATGTGCTGAGTGCATTTCAAAACTAAAATCCAGGCATGATGACACAGACTGGAATGCGTTCAGGTCATGCCTGCACGACATCAATATGTTTACAGATGTAGCAGTTAGCTTCATTTGCATGTTAGCATCCTACAAAGGGGTGTCATACGGCGTCCAGCACCCAGAGGAACCAAGCGTCAGAGAAGCCAAGACCGGGGGTGTCTGGAGTCTCACTTCCATTTGGGTGAAACATGGAGCATGTGGCATGGACTTCGCACCATCACGGGCTACAAAGCCAAGGACACCAGCAACGATCTGCGCCGATTTTGCAATTCCCAGCGAGCTGAATGTGTCCTTAGCCTGTTGTGTATCGGACAGCATCACCCCCAATACTGGAGCGCCACAGGGTTGTATACTCTCGCCACTGATATTCTCTCTATGCTTCAGATCTGATATGGAACGCTCACATTCAGGTCCAGTCCGAATAACTAGGCAGCACCTGTACCATCTCCGACAACTGAGGAAATTCTGGGGTCTCTCCAGTGATCCTCAGGACTTTCTATTCAGGTGCTGTGTTGAGCATCCTCTCACAGAACAGCACATCCTGGTATGGGAATACCTGTTTCCAGCTCCAGAGAGTGATCCATGCTTCACAACCCTGCTGCAGGTATGTTATCCCTTCCCTACAGGACATTTAAACAAGGAGATGTTGGTCCTGAGCAGTTTGGATATTAAAGGATTCATCCCGCCCCAGTAACTGACTGTTTTAACTTCAATCAGGCAGAAGGTTCCACACCATCAGGGCCAAAACAGAGAAACTCAAGAGAAGCTTCAATATTTAGGCCATTCAAGTCCAGAACCAGAACGTGCCCCCACTCCCCTCATAGCATAATGGAAACAGGACCTCATATCATATTCATTGTCATATTTCAGAACATCCACTGTCATTTCTTATCATATCTGATATCTTTTTTTTTAATCACATGCTGATACACTTTATATTACTCTGGCCACTATTTTATATTACACTACACTACTCTGCTTGCATTGCTGTTTTGCATTGTTGTGCTAATATGGCACAATGTATTTTAACGTTGTATTTGCACATTGTAGATATGGCTGCTACATTTATGTAAATACTTATACACTTTTAAGCTTACATATTTTATCTCAAATTTGTGGTGCTCCTTGTTTATTTACATTTAGGTTCTGCAAGTACATATACACTTATCAACTTTTACTCATTTCATTATTTTTAATTATTTTTACATGCACTGTCAAAGGAGCAGTTCAGGATACATACCCCTTTACTCTGTTGTACTTGTATGAATATTCATTTGACAAAAATCTTGAACCTTGAAATCTACAGTAGTGAAATCCCTATTCCACACTGGTCTCCAAACAATCTACATTTTATGCGGTTTCTATTTTTGGTGGTGCAACCAGTAAAATTATTTGCCTACTCACATGTCACTAGTTCCATGGTCCCTTTATCAAGGTACTTGATGGACTGTTTACAAACCAGGATGCTGTGACAGAACTAGGAGAGATTTTGGAACTCGGATACATTTTAAACTTGGAAGTTTGTATCCATGTCTGCTACAATTTAGAAGATTTAGAAGAATCATCTGCATTATTACTGTACCGAACAATCCCATTCACGCTGTGTGCACTGATGTGATACTTACATGGAACATTACAAGCATGTGAATAAACTGTTCTATTGCTGTGGCTCGCAGATTATTGATTTTATATTGTTGCAGGTGGTTTTGTCCAAACTACTAGTGTATTTTATTTTGCCCTAGCAGGTTGTGTGAGAAGAGTGTGTGCCTTGTGTACTTTTGAGTGGTGTCAGTAAACGAATCGGCCTCATTGTGGACAAGCCAGAGGCAAAACTGTTTTAATTTTCTCTATTCCTATACACTCTGTCTCTTACTGTCTCTCTCTGTCTCTCTCTCTCACACACACTCTCTCTCTCTCTCTCACACACTCTCTGTCTTTCTCTCTCACACGCACACTCTCTCACACACACAGAGCAATGCTGTCAGAGATAAAACTGACCGCTGCACCAAAGGAGACGGGGCTTAAATGAATCATATATGCAGTATGATTCTGCTGTTCTCCCTCCGTTTTTGTCTTTCCCTTTTGTCTTGCTGCTCTGGTCCTGCTCAGGCAGGTCTCCGGCACTGGTCTCTGTCCATAACTCACTGCTGTCGTTTCTCTTTTCCGTCTTAGTAATTGTGCCCTGCTGCTTGTGTATATCAGTGCCTTCTCACAAACGGAGGCTGAGCTGCCTTTTTCCATTATCTCTCTTGCACTCTTTTCTTTGTTTTATGTTTATAGAGGCTGTGCTGGCTGTAGGGTATTTATAATGTATTTTTTATCATTTTAATTTTTGCCGTTCATGCTGTGGGTTCATCATGGTCTTGTTTGCCAGTTCTTCATTCGCTAGAGGTAGTGTGGGTTGGTAGCTGAATGTGGCTGCCTGTACGGTCAGCCCGATAAATTACACAGCTTTGCTTGTCGTCGTCCCCCCTTCCCAAAGCATAGTTTTACGACTTCTGTTTTATGGCTCTTAGTAATGACTCATTTCTGAAGCCTAAAGATAATTTAGTCCCCATAACTGCATGTGGCATCATTGCTGCGACCAGGCCTGTGTAATTATTTTTTTTTAAATACCTCTGCCTCTAAATGCACAGGTGTTGGCCATCAGCTGCTTTTTACCCTTTAATCACAATCATTTACTGCATGACTAAACCTCCAGGATAGCAGTCAGAGGTTTGCAGTATAACGTTTTATCACATGACCATTCTTCTCTCAGAAACAGCACTTGATGGTGCTTATAATTTTCCTCCAGGTTGACTCAGCACTTTCATTCACACTTTGCCTTGATCAATGTATTTGTTTTTTTTTCTGTATGTAATTTGATTTGTTTCGCAATGGAAGAGTGAATCAGGGAGCCACACAATCATATTTCCTACAGCTCAAATATCATGACTCTGCAGTGTAGTTTTATAGATACTGAAGTGCAATGCCTTATTACCTCTTGCAAAGTTCATCTGCCCTGTTTCAGTTTAGTGAGAAGGTGGTTAAAAGAAGAGCATGCAGTTAGTTACATTTGTAGTCAACTGGGAATGGAGTACATTTCTTGGTATAATAATGTCAAATTTATGAGTAATAATTATACACTGAAGCACTGTTGTGTTGTCGTAGGGCATTGTATAAAAACAGTGATCATTCCAGGGCTGTCTGCTGCATGGGTTGTGGCAAAATGACCAATATATGGTTTCTTTTGGCCTTTAGTTTATTTGACACATTCATTTCTTTTGTGATGGCAAATCCGTACATGTGACACGCACAGTGTTTGTAAAGCTGCGCTGTAGGGTCAGTATGTGTCACATTATATTTTTCTGGGCATATTGTGAATGTTGTCAGTACTGATAACTGAATGTGCCCTTGATGGAAAAATCAGTACTATTCAGTACTGCATATCAAGCAGCAGAAAAATGTCTTGAAGTACAATGGTGCTGTTTTTTACCATATTGCCGACCTCTATGTGGCTGGTTGTGTCTTTGGCAGTCTAGTTGTGGAAAAAGTCTGCTGCAAACCCGAAGCCCTGCTTGGCACGGCCTGGCTGAGTCACCGAAGCCTGTGAAAGACACTTGAGCTGGTCTTTCGCTCCCTGCTAGCCAGAGGAACGCTAGTTAATTTCTATAAATGAAAACCAGCCTCCTGCAGTCCAGCGTCTCTGAGCCAGTCATGTGCCCTTCTCTCGCTTTTCATTCTTATTAATAACCCAGCTGCAGGTCTGCCCACTTTACTGGGCTTATATCCCGGTTCGGTTGCCAGGTTGTCTTATACCCTGTGCCGACTCCTCTCTGTGCAACTTGGCTCCTTGTCTCCAGTCGCGTCCTGCTGTTTGAGGGGGCTTGGCATCGTCTGCAGTTTTTAATCTGTGTTCGGTACTGACCCCGTGTCCTGCAGCGGCTTCTGAATGCTTTCCTGCAGAGCTTAACGACCTGTGCTCCACTCCATGCTTAGCCCATGCAAACAAGTGGAGGATGCGCTTGGCCCTAATGAGTTTTAATTAGAGACTCGTTAAGAGTTTGGAACAATAAGCACTTCATGACACTTTTTTTTTTCATTTTCATTAAGACCTCGCAGTTTTGCTCAGTATGACAGCGAATCGAAGAGCAAAAATAATCAACATTATGTTTTTTTAACCTTCTTGATACTGAGTGTGCAATATCTGTCTTAGTGGTATTACTGGAAAAGAAGTATTAATATTTAGTTCTGTTAAGTAGCTACATCTCTGCTGCCAAGCACTTTCTTTGTAGTCAGATTTTATTCTTTTTCTCAGCTATTTAAAGATATACTGCCATGTAGAACTAAATATATGTAAGTAGGTGGAAAAGGAATATTGAATGTCATAATAGCGGAAAATTGTATGATTTCCGAATAATCATGTCAATATTATCAATACTCAAGAACACTGAACTCCATGTGTTGTAGCCAATGCTGGTTTAATTGCATTTGATGCTGTGACAACTTGAATAAAACAACTGTACTTACTGTATTTTTCAAATGGGCATTACTGATATATATTTCTTTGTTCAAACTTATCCAACCTCTGCAAAACTGATGCATGTCACACACACACACACACACACACACACACACACACACACACACACACACACACACACACACACAAACATTAATATTTTCAACACAATTAACACTTTACGCCCTGACACTAGTTGGCAGGCATGTAGTACTTTAATTCAAGACCAAAAATGTCATCTTTTTGCTCAAACTTTCGAGTAAACAGCAGGGGAATCGAGTCCCAAATCACTGCTGCGTGAGCAGCCAGAGAGCGCAGAGCAGTTCAGTATATATATTGTGTGTGTATGTGTATATAGATGGATATAAAAATGCATGTCATGTTTCTTCGAAATATTGGTATATTGTGAAATGTTCCACAGTCTAAGATATAAATAATGACAAAATTAGTTGTTGTCATTGTTGTGCATTCAGTGAAGGATTAGTATAGTTATCAGGTAAATGAAATTCTAAGTTTGAACACACTGCTTAAAAACAAGTAAATTACTTTATTTGTACCTTATATTTATATTCTGGTTCTGGCAAACTAGTGAAAGTGTTCACTTGTGTGGGACAGAACAGGGTTTGTTTCTGGTTGTTGTAGCCATCCCTGACTCTTTTTTTTTCTGCTTACTTTCCTTACTGAAGTTCTAGTTTCCTGTTGGTTAATGGCAAAGTAGTCCCTAGCTAAAACGAGCTGTGTCAGCGTAGCAGAATTCAGAAAGCCTAGGTTCGTTAACTGTACTGATGCTGACTGAGATCATTTTGATACAATTTTCTCAGCACTGCCCAGCACTAATAGGCTGGCAAGCCACCTTTTTATGCTTGTCTTTCATTTGGTCTTTTGGTTCAGGTGTTTATATTACATTTACTTTTTGCAGACTTTATTTTCCTGTTTTTATTCGGCTAAACTGCTCTGAAATAACTGTGTGATCTTGTGTCTGCAGTCTCCAACAAAAGCTGTATATAATGCAAGACACTGGAACCAACCAGAGCTTGAATCGCTGCCGCACCCTCCTCCCTCTGCATCACAGGCCACACCGGTGAGTACTGCAACCTCTGTCAAAGACCAGAATCACTAAACCTTTTCAGTTTCTTCCAAATAAACAGCTTTTTCTTAAATAAATAAACATTCTAAATTCTTAAATCATACAAAACTAAATGATGTTAATTAATGGCATACATTATTCCAGATCAGTTAAAGGAAACAGTGGATTCACTCAGTGTGGAATAGAAAAAAGGGGAATCGACACACGTTCCCATTTAACTCTCCTTGTGCTTTATAATGGCCATGTCTTTTTGAGACATGTACTTTTATTAATGAAAAAAAATATTCTCTTGAGTTCCAGCATTCTTTATAATGCCATTCATTGTTTAACAAAGCCAGAATGTTCAGCAATTAAACAAAACACAAACTGGGTATTTTGGTGAGGTGTGCTAAGTCAAAAGTGTGGTTAGGTGATTTCACCCTTTTTGCCAGAGGTTAAATAACCCCTACAAACCTCATCGCTGCTGTGAAATGCAATTCATTGCTCCTCAGAGTTTCTAGGTGAATGTTATGTTAATGGACTTGTCTATCTGGTCACAAATGCTGTGTAATTTCTTTTGCCCATACTGCACTTCCTCTTCCAGTTGTTTTTGCTGTACTTGTGACTTTTGCTAGTTCAGCACCAACTGTTGAAGGCTTCTCTCTTTATGTGCAGGCACAGCAGAACCAGGCCATTGCCAAAAGTTACTGTCTGCAGCTGCTGTGCCCAATGAGGCTTGGAGAAACTTTATACAAACCCACTAAAACTTTCAACTTCACTGCCTATTACACACTCGCTACCCCACCAACACTTCTAGCCTCAAGCTGTAATAATGGCTTGCCGCATGTACCAAGCAGCCATGTTTTACCGCTGGTTGCTACACGTGATGTTACATTGTGGTAATTGTTTTGTGGTGTTTTTAGCTTTGTGTGTATGTTTTGGGTTTTTTTCTTTCTGGACTGACATGCCCATTAGTTATTTTGGCCTTAGGGGGATGAATAGTTTACTCTGTTTAGTTCTAATTGGCTTCTCTGCTGCAAAATCCACTGACAGTCACAGCTGTTATTCACAAAAAAACCCTAATGCCTGACTCACCATTTTTTTTTTTACTAGCCTTTTTTATATATGCATTACTACAGCTATCAGCTTTAGTATGTGTTCCTAATACATACAGTCACTTTTACCTGGAGACTTTTTCAGATTAAATCTTTCATTGTAATTACAGTATTCAAACAATATAAAAACTTTTTAATGTAATTTTTAACATGTATTGGCTAGGGATGCTCTGATCAGGATTTTTGCCATCGATCCCAAGTACCGATTTTTCTAGGTGATCGGCTGATACTGATGCAGATTCTGATCCTTCAGGTTAATATAACTGATATGTGAGCTCCCTGATCACCATCTACTTTTTTCAGATAAAGTAATACTATAAATATTTCCTTTGTTATGTGTGCGAGTGTGTGAGTTCTCTCCTGTTGTGTGTGTGCGTGCGCGCGAGAGTTCTTGTGTGTGTGCGTGCGCGTGAGAGTTCTCTTTTGTTGTGTGTGTGTGGATGAGTTCTTTCCTGTTGTGTTTGTGCGCAAGAGTTCTCTCGTGTTGTGTGTGCGAGAGAGTTCTCTCGTGTTGTGTGTGTGCGAGAGAGTTCTCTCGTGTTGTGTGTGTGCGAGAGAGTTCTCTCGTGTTGTGTGTGCGCGAGAGAGTTCTCTCGTGTTGTGTGTATGCGAGAGAGTTCTCTCGTGTTGTGTGTGCGTGAGAGAGTTCTCTCGTGTTGTGTGTGTGTGCGAGAGAGTTCT
>JBBMFX010000101.1:24744490-24765969 GCA_037832545.1 Rhabdalestes septentrionalis
TCTAGAGCGCCATTCTGACCTTCAGTCTGCGGTAAGTCCGTACAATATCCCGTGGTATGAACATTTGTGTAATGTGTATTGTGGGTCCAGATCGTGTCTTCTACTGCTCACGTATCAATCTGTGCCTATAATCTAGCAGCAACAGGAACAAGGAGTGATCTAATTTGCCAAAGGCTGGTCGTTGGTGCGCTTTGTAGGCATGTGTGTATGGAGTCTAAACATGGTCTAGGATGCTCTGATTGCATGTTGGTACGTTTATGTTCAGGTGATACTTTCAAACTTTCCACAGGTTGACTTTGTTAGAGTCACCAGCCACAATTTAAGCTGCCTCTGGGTGTAATGTTCTCTGCCAATCGATAATGTACAGTTTGTCCAGCACCCAGTGTTATCAGCATGGAGGGAGTATAAACAGCGTTACAAAATACTGCTGTAAACTTTTTAGACAGATAAAAAGGAAAGCACCCCGTCAAAACTGTCCACGCGCTCCTGTTTGTTGATCATTTTGCACACGCCACCTCTTCTGCACTTTCCTGACTCCTTTGTTCTGTCCTGCCGATTAATGGAAAGACCCTCAAGTACAATGGCTGAGTCAGGGAGTGAGGTATACAGCCATATCCGTGAAAACAAAGACCTCAGCTCTTAATGTCCAGATGGAATTTATCCTGGCCCTTAGATCGTCCAGCTTGTTTTCCAAGGATCAGATGTTTAATAGAATAATGCTGGGAAGCAGGAAACAGGTCTGTTGATGTAATTTCATATTGCGAATATTGTTGAATGATTGTTGAAGGATGCACATCCCATGAACCACTTTTTCTTCTACAGACACTTAAAAACAACCTTCTTTACATTGGCTGGAATGTATAAACATAAATGCATATTTATACACCGTCTAATATTTACCTTCTATTTTTATCTGTGTGACAGACTTATTTGATCAAAACATGTAATTGTCTTTTACTAATTCTCTGCAACTTATGTATAATAATATTCAATTTGATCCATCTGGTTCCACTTGCCAGTCAGTTTAAGGCCTTGGGTTTGGAAAAATGATAAAATCTTGTAGATTATTGATGTGTGTATGTACGTGTTTGTAGCTCTTTCTCCAGCGAGAGCATGCAGCAGTGTTGGCAGAGGCGGAGACTGACGACTTCATCAACGACGTGCCCAAAGCCAATCTGGACCAGAGTGGAGAGTGGCAGGAGACATCGTCTGGAGAGATCCAGTGGGTGGCCTCAGAAAACAACCCCACGGATAACAAGAAAGAGGAGAAGAAAGAAGATGAAGAGGAGGAGCTGGACCTCAACAAAGGTCAGGAGCGAACATGTGTGCACATAGCACTGGAAATCCTGGTATTTAATGTAAACCGTACTGGCTTTCCTTTAATAATAGGAAATCTCTCATCTTAGTGGTTGAGTCTCTCGTCTACTGAGGTGTGGGACTAAGTGAAAGTACTGGAGTGACAATCCTCACATTCTGTTTGCCATTTTCTCTCTGTAGCTCTCCAGCATGCAGGGAAGCACATGGAGGACAGCATTGTGGCCTCCTATACTGCACTGCTTTTAGGCTGCCTCTGCCAAGGAAGTCCTGTAAGTTTACACAAATGCATGCGCTCACATTGGTATACCGTTAAGGTCTTGTTTTATTTATACACACACACACACACACACACACACACACACACACACACACACACACACACACACACACAATGTGTATATGGTCTAACGAGACCTAAAAAATATTCCTGTTCTTAAATTAGAATTCGTCTTTAAAGATTGTTTATTTTTTTTGTACCCTGGCACAAGTTCAATAAAATAAATATAAGAATCAGAAAAAGCCTCTTCCTTTAGGAGACATTGTTCTATAGGAACTTGTATGCTTATAGGACTACAAGAAACATCACAAAAACAAACAAAGGAGGTTCTTTTCTGCTTCAGGGTGTCTTTGCTCTCCTGCATCTGATCATGTAGTGCGCGGATGTATTCTCCAAATCCGTGGAGTTCTGTAAACAGCAAGATTGCTAGTTCCACGATCGTTAAAGATGGACTCTGAAGAACAAAGTCTCCTTGAAGCCCTGACAGATAACCATTATTGAGAGGCTCTTGTTTTGCTTTGTAGCTGTGTGTTAGGGGAGTATTGTTAGGTCTTAATTGCAGTCTTAACAAGGCAGGTCCATTACAGCAGAGTCAGACTGAAATGTGTCTGACAGTGCCAGTGTTTGCTTTGGATGGTAATTTCAGGGTCAAGGCTCTTATGGGAAGAATCTTTCAGTCCCTCCCTCTCCATCACTTTAGTGCCCAGATATGAGGACATCTGGCTCCCTTTTCAGCTTAAACGGTTTTAGACACACACTTGCTTTTATTAAGTCTTATTATTCTGTCTGCAAAAGTACCATTGTGTTCCTAGAAAAGTTTTAACCCTTTTTTAATAGCAGCTATGGCTGTCATCCAGGCATGCATCACTTTTTGAGAGCCTCCATAAGGGATTGCTGCAATCTGCCAAATTAGTGACTGAATCAAAAAATAAAAACTAGCAGAATAAGAGCTCTGAATGTGGCTGAACCCATTAGCTCATACATATCAGTTTTAGATAGACAGTAAGAAAAACACAACCTGTTTAATCCTAAAGTACAAAGAAAGGTTCTGTAAAGGTCTTGAAAAAATTAAGAATAAAACATTTGAATAAGTAAAATGAGACATCTGAGCAAATGACATTTGTGATTAAACAAAATGAATTATTTTACTCACATGCAGCTGGGAATTCCTATAGTGACCCTGCTCTTAAAATGTAATCAAATGTGCTAACTTGATTGTAGATTACACAATATCGACAAACTGTCCTGGGACAATCGTGACCACATTTCTTCAGTTACAAATGAACACTTCAGAGTTGGTGTGAATTCAGGGTGTGTGTTTTGTATTGATGTTGCTTTAAACTGATCATCAGTGTGTTTCTATCCCAGGTGAACGTTAGTACTGTGCGGGAAAGCCTTCCAAAAGGAGATTTCTCCATAATGACAGAAATGCTGAAAAAGTTCCTGAATTTTATGAACCTCACTGTAAGTAGTGTAATTTTTTTATTTAGTAAGACATTATTGATTATATTTTTTAAAATGTGTATTTTTTTCCCCATATGTGGTGTTGGAGTTTACATAACACTAATAATATCAGTGCTGTATTATGCTGCTTCTTTATTAGATAAATAAGTGTTTTACAGTATAAATCAGCTGATGTTCTTTTTCAAAACTCTTTCCATCCAAAATTGTTACAAACGGATACATAGCTTTTTGGAGTGTATGGGCATAAACAAATATTTATAGTTAATTTGTTTGTGTCTTTCATCCACAGTGTGACATGGGCACGACGGGGCAGAAATCAATCTCTCGGGTCATTGATTATCTGGAGCACTGCTAGTGCATCAGCAGAGCTCACCTTTTCCTCACAAACGCATAGGCGCGCACACACCAGGCAGAATACCCCGGAGAGAGCGGCACAGAGCAACCCTTGAGACCACCAGCACTATACAACCACCATCTGTGTTTTTTATTTTATTTTAAAGATCCTTTACAGTGTTCTGGAAAAGCAGTCAAGTCCCAACTATTTGCAATTCTTCAAATCATTTTCAGTGGAATGCTTGTTTGTTTTTTCCTACCAGTTCAGACAAGCTTCAGTTGCATCTCCTTCTTATCTTAGGTTTTTATTTATTTTGTTATATAATAATAAATCGACATCAGTGCAACAGGGAAAGGCTATCAGAATTGTATCCTCTCATTTAAAAAAAACAACCCATTTTGTCATTGCTGCCCTGCGAGAATGCTACTGTGCTGTGCTGGGTCGCTTTTATAAATATCTGTTTTTCTTTAACCCCCCCAATCAATAACTCTCACCGTCAGCGCGCCCCGGTGCCATGAGTGGCGGATAGCTTTGATCGCGCACTACTCTGACTTAGAAGTGCTGGAGGCTTTGCTACTGCTTTTTTCTTTCGGATTTTAAAAGTGAAGATCACCAACTTTGCCGAATCCGAGACAGAATCTTAGGCGATGTTGAGCGCTGTGGCCCTCTGGTTCACACTGATTCTCCTCATCACATTCTGTTTAGGGATTTTGACGCCTGGCTATGAATGAATAATTTGTTCTCTGATTAGGTGGCTGAAAGTGAGGGAAGCGATGAAGAGAGCTTGTGAAATCATGGGTCAAAGGGAGAAATGTCATGGGAGAAATTGTCAGAAAGTCACTGAAAATCAGTGGCATACTGTGCGGCATGCTGTCATGCCTCGTCAGGTTCAAGCTCGGTGCGCTTAACCCTCCAGCCTCTGTCTCTGTGTGCCCATGTGTGCAGAACACGCTCTTTCTTACAGTGTGTCCAGCTAGTTTATGTTCCTCTTCTGATTTCTGGTTGGTATACTTGTTTCTTTTTATAATTAATTTATTCTGACACAAGGGCAAAGCATGGTTTTACTTTTATGCTTTTAATCTGAAAGCACTCAATCGTCTTCTCTCTCTTGGCCAGTTTTTTTTAAACAGCACATCTGAAATATGCTGTACATTTACTTTGAGCTTTGACCAACACTTTGCTGAAGAGTGGCATTCCTAAGGCTACATTACCTCTACATTGGCCATTTATGGGGTTTGACATAAACCTGTGTAGACATTTTTAAAGACCGACAAGCATCGGTTGTCATAAAGGCTGCTTTAGTCAGTTTCACTTTAGTGTTATGACAGCTGGCAGGTGTTGGATTAAATCTTCATAAATGTATTTGTAGGTTAATGTTAGTTAGGAAAGACTTGCATTGGTGTCATGTAGCCTAATGAGCACTGCTGTACAGTAAAGTGTTTGATACAAATACATCCGCCACATAAGCTTTTAATGATGCAGAAGCTATCCATTCATTGTCATTTCTGTTAAGTTTAGCTGATTCTTTCGCTAGCTACACCCACAACACAAGGCCCTCATCCACTTATCGGCATTTAAAATTTTACGTTTCATTTGAAGTTAGAAATTAGTTGTACAGTCAGACATGCAAAACCTTTATTTTGAATTTTTCCTTAAAAATGTCTCTCTGTTGGTTCTTGGGCTGTTCCAGCAACAGTGTGTGCGCATGTGTGTGTGTATGTATATGTATGTTTTCTGTCAGGGCTGCATCCAACCTGCTAAACATCCCAAGGTTTTCAAATTCACAAATTCTGGAAATGAATGGAACCACACCGTTTCTGTATATACTCCTGTAAATATTGGCTATTGGAAATCTAGAATGATAGACTACTTTTCAGAATTCAATCTTATTTTTATTTTATACAGCATTTTTCTCAGTTGTGTTTGAGGTGAAATTAAAGAGGCATCCAAAAGCCAACTGCAGGAACCTGAACTTTGTACTGATTTCAGAAATGATGTCTTTGGTTACTTGTACATAATTTTAACTCAAATAAAAATTGCTACTTTCAATACATCTTGGTGGCGTTTGGCGGTTTTCGCAGCTCGTGTTAAAGAGAGAGAAACGCGAAGCACCCAGCTTTCTTTCATAGAAAAAACATTTTTATTTCATTTTCACCATGTAACCGTTATTAAATTATCCCTTAAAAAGTGCAAAAATATACTCTACATTTAAACAAAATACTTATGCTAAGAACTCAACACTTGGCTCCATTGCTTCTTTCCCAGCAGTGCATTGCGGCTTTGCGTTCCCTGTTTGGTCAGACGTCGTCTTCGATGCGTAGGTTGTGCTGGCATGGAGTGTCCTGTTTGACGGTCTGGTCGGATTGTGGACATGGTGCTGCTGTGGCCTGTCCTGCGTGCTCCCTTTGTGCAGTAATGCGCCAGTGTCCGCGGCCCTCGCCCTGAAGCAGCTCGCTGAGTGTGCTGATGTAGATCTGCGCCATCTGGAGTGTCTCTGACTTTGACAGCTTCCTGGCGCTCTCCACGTTGGGGATGACGCTCCTGAGCCTGTCAAAAGCCACGTTCAGGCCCAGCATCCTCCTGCGCTCCCGTGCGTTGGCCGCCAGCCTCCGGCGCCTGCGCGCCCTGGCTAAGGCGCACTGGTCCTGCTCGGCCACCTCGCAGCGAGCTCTGACCTGCAGCCCGTCCTCGGTCCAGTCACTGCACAGCAAAGCCTGGACCTCCGCTGTGTCCTTGGGGTCCCACCGGTGTGGAGCAGCAGCATCCCTCAAGAAGAGCGTCCCATAAGAGCCGTGGTGAGACATTGCTGCACTTCTCCCAGAGGCTTTCAGCATCCCTTCTTCCACTCTTTTGGGTGCAGAGGCGGTATTTATTGCCAAGCCCCTTCCATGTGCGGTGCTGCAAGGGGGGCGTGGTGCTGAGGGTCGTGTGCGGGCAGATGTGAATAGAGATGAAGAGTCCCTTTGATAATGACTGCGGGGAGTGCATGAACCAAACTCATCAAAAGTGGATTAGGTGCGCCTCAGTGAGCAGTGGACGCGGCCAAAACACTGCAGTTCCCTGCGGCCAAGGGTGGGACGCCTTGAATGAAGTGAAAACCCTTCGCAACAAGTCAGGGGTTAAGAGAGTGAACCGATAAGTGACCAAGTGAATGGCATAAGATCCTTTACTTACCCCTCGGAGAACACTGTCTTGCATGAAGGCAGCCTGAAAGAGGAGTTCATTCAGTCACAGTGGACAGGCAGCAGCACACTCAGCCTAATCCAATTATGCACTCCGCACACTTTCATCCAATTACAACAAGACCATCCCCACTCCGTGGTCTCTAATGCCCCTGATAAACAAAAGAATATTTGATTCTGGCATGTGGGGCGAGAGGCTGGGGGAGGGAAGGGGTCTTTTACCACGTGTTGTGCACAGACAGCGCTGGCACACTTCACTTATTAAACCTAATGAAGCGTCTCCTGGGGGGCAAAGGCCATGGAGGGCTGGATGAAGGGGTGGGGGGCCCCACAAGACTGTCAGAGTGAAAGTAGCCGAAAAGAAACCAAATTTTCACTTGAGGGAGGATTAGTGACAGGGCATGAAGTGGAGAAAGTACTTCCTTTCAAAGCATGCCAGCAAGGCCGCAGTGCGCTGCGAGCCTGCGCCAAAACCACGGAGCCCACGGGGCGGAGGTCATCATGCACACCATTTCGGAGCCTCATAGGAGTCTCTGTTGCTTCTGAGTTCGAAGCGAAGAAATCTGATATTTGTATATCAGAACTTTGTATACAGGCTGTTTGTTGCCTTTTTTTAAGACATGCAAATGACCTCAGTCAAATCAGTTCAGACTTAAAAACTCAACTTGTGTAAGAGTGGGGTTAACTTGCGACAAACAATGTTTTTTACACTCTACATAAAACTGTTGATTTTGTTTTTTCTATGAATTGCGCCTTAAAAGAGAAGAAAGTTCACCACTGTGGAGCATTGGACCCAAAATTGATCCTGGAAGTTTGAGGTGGATGTGAAAGGTATTGATTTAGAATGGTTTCAGAGTAATGGCCTGTGCTGAAGTTCAGGCTAACGGGTTTAGTGTAGTTGAGTGTGTTTTCAGGTGTGCCAACGAGACCTGCGCACACAACCACACCCTCCTGAAGACTATCCCAGCGGAATTGGTCTGAATCTATATCCCACTAATGTTTGAGAAATATTAAAAGAACACTCACATAGTGACTACTTTCACAGCTACAAAGATGCGACAGTCCCTTGCTGGCCTCAGCCAGTGCTCAGTGTACACTCTCAGTTTAATCCATTCAATAATTGAAGCCATGGGCACCCAGCAACACGGCGCCCAGAGAGCAGTGTGTGGGAATGGCATCTTGCTCCAGGGTACCTCAGAGATGCCACTAGCAGTCTTGGGATTCAAACCCACAACTTCCTGATCACCAAAGCATTTGAGGCCTACAGCATTTGGTCAAACACTCAGCTGACCAGCAGCTTTGTTAATGCCTTGAATGAATAGTTTTCCACAGACACCTGATGCAATCAAACAACCAAGAGTCCACATTTTGCTTTTTTAGATTTGGAGGCTACAAGGCTAATGATGTTCACACTAAATAAGTGAGTATACACCCAAAACCTTTACATAAATACATTCCCAAAACTGCTCTCAAATCATGTCCAGCTCTTAGGTAAAGTGGAGCAAGTGGACTCCAAACACATCTGGGGTAAAGTGGGAAAAAAAGTATGGATTAGCTTGCTCTCATCATTCTGTCAAAGCCCAGAATAAAGTCAGAGAGACTGGTGTTTTTATTTTCTTCCTCAAACTATAATTCCTGTTGGCACCCTGGGGTGTGATTTTGAAGGTGTTTCCTCCTCCAACGTAATGGATTTTCTCCATCTGACAACCTGGTATGCAAATGAAAGCAATTACAAATCTGTAAACAAACATCAACAAGCACAAAGGCTTATCAGAGAATTTGAATTACTTTTCGGTGCCTCTTTCATGTTGGAGGAGCAAGCGTAATTAAAAGGGTCTCTAGACATTTACAAAAGGGTCCCACTATCGGTGATCCGTTTTGTAGTCCTTTTGTTGAACTCAGAAAATAGTTTTTATTTTTTTTTATTTTTATAGATTTGTCTTAATCGCAGCTAATCTTTTCCACCCACTGGCTGCTGCAGCTGAGCTCCTTCCAGTCCAGACGAACACTTCAGGAACGATTTTACAGGTGAGGGATGGGCTCTTGACGTTTCCCACTGCTTGTAACCTCTCTGCTGACCCTTGTTGGTCTTACCCAGTGGGTGAATGTGTGTGAGGTCTTTACACTCCAGGTCCAGTTCGCAGTCATAAGTTACTTAACACAGACAGGCAGTAGGACTCAAAGCCAGGATCTTTTTATACCAGTGGATTTGACACATTGGTGCAGAACTGGGAAGATCATCTCCAATACAAATATCACTTTTATTTATATTCAACCCACAGTTAACCAATATGTTTCTGTTTAAATACAATGCCGATGATGGTAAAATAGTTGCAAATCTGAGGTAATTCGGTTATCTTTTGAGGACTAATTTGCCTCATGATGGCCTGTATGTATCCCTACACTGTGAATGGGTTTTATAAGCTTCTCAAAACTCCCATAAAACAGTCTCCCAGGCATCAGGGAGCAGATTTCACAAAAATAACACTGTGGTGAAGCCTTTAAAGGCAGAAGCCTGGTTTCATTTACCACCGCTCTGAAAAAAATTCACTCTTTCACACCAAACCTACTCTAAAAAGCCCTGTTTACATTTTGTCAATTCTATGGAATTGCCCTTTAATGAGATCATGAAAGACATTTCCTTACAGCCACACACTGGTGCATGTGTATTGTGATTTAAGGCTTACACTGCTGCATGCGTGTGTGTGTTGTGATCGAAGGGCTTACACTGGTGTGTGTGTGTGTGTGTGTATTGTGATCTAAGTGAAGAGATATTCCTGATCTATATCTGGTAATCCTGCATCATGGTCTTCTGTTCCCTGAGGCAGATTAAGTCTAATCCTGGACTAGATTAATCAATTAATGGTGAAAAAGGCCCTGAGTCTGCGTCTCCAGACGAGTGCGCCTGAGACCGTGCGTGTGTCCATGTTTCTGCTCTGTTCCTCTTCCCTGCTCTGCGAAGTCCGTCATTGTTTCATTGTTTCCGTCCTAATTTATTCCTGATTGATCTCCTTGTTGCGTCTGAGTGATCAGGAGACAAAAGGCGTGGCTCGCCCCGTCCCTCACTCTCTTTCGCCCCCTGTGGATCCCCCTCCCAGGAAGATAATTACTTTCCCTTCATGAAGCCATGGCCCTTTTGGGGTCCGACGTGGGTCAGTCGTTTGTTACTACCTACCTCCGCAGCTTTCTCTGAAGCGCCGCTTCCTAATAATTGCCCAGCCGTTCTCGCTGTAAAAGTGCTTTGGTCTTGGCGTTGTCACCATTTAAAAGGCTTTTTGAAAATGTATTTGCAGGGGCTGTTCATGGTGAATTTATCAGCAAGTTCGAACAAACCCATGCCATCACATTCAAGAGTCCATTTGCTGCTGTGGGGAACAGTGATCCTCCCGTCTTCAGCAGGCAATTACACTACAGAGTAGGACCTGCAGAAACGCTGGATTCTGCTTAAGGGCACTTCAGATGCTCTCCTCATCAGCTGGATGGGCCTGTTGGAGTCTAAACCCTGCGTTATTACAATCTGAGTGGAGTAGGAGGTCTGAGCTAAGCGGTTCCAGAAAAACCCATCGTTGCACCCACCGGCCTCCCAACTCCCCTTCCCTTTTTCCAACAAGGGGCCATAAACCTGTGATATTTTGTTCACAGGCACCAAACCAACCACTTCAGATGGAGAGGCTCACATTGGTGCTAATGAATAGATAGTAATAATTAGAATGAAACACTAATTAGCATTATGTTACTGAAATCCCACGAAATTGGTGGACATGAGCTTTCTCTAAAGGTCTCTAATTCTCCCTGTCCACTTTATTAGACACCACTACTTTTGTAGCTACAGATAAACAGTTAGAGACTGTGGTCCATGCACATCCTCCAGTCCTTCAGCAGTGGCCAGTTTCTGACCACAGAGCTGGGTGGTGGTCCACTCTCAACCTAGCAGGGATCCTGGTGTGTGAAATTGGCAGGCATTGTGAAGGACTAGGCCAATTCACTTTGATTATTTGTCTTCCACCTCCTGCCCCCCCGGCTGAGCAGGGGAGCAAATGGCAAACATATTGCTAAAGTATCAAGAATTCTGCTGCAAACATAAAGAAGTGTGTTAAAAAGCCCTCATAGTTCTTAATTAATAACCCCCAGAACTATTAGAGATGTTTCATTTCCTGAATTGTCTTCCCTTCCTGTCGTTCTGCTTTCCCAACACAAAGCGAAAGGCCTTTGAATACATGGAGGGACTGAGAGAGAAACATGTCTGCTCCAGCGCAGCCTTTGATAAATGTATTCACAAAGAAATATCAAGGCCGTTTTGAAAACGAACGTCTGCCCTGGAGCTGAAAGACAGCACTTTCCTGCTTGTTCCCTCTGAAAATAACTGGCGGCATTTTAAATGCAAGGGGTTGATACTGCGAGGGCCCGACTTCACGGGCGATACAAGTATATTTATCCACATGTGTAGTGATCTGGGCAGAGCTGGGAGCCAATTAAAGTCAAGATCAATACTGGCTCGTTCTCAGGCTTATAACTGTTTCTTACATGGCTACAAACCCCTCTCTCTCTCTCTTTCTCTCTCTCTCTCTTACCCTCTGTCTCATCACCGAACCATCTCATTTGCATTCCTCTTGAGACTGTCAGGGTTGCTTTATTAGTCCTGCTCCTTGATGTGTTTCATTTGCGAACGCTGCCACGCTCGTGAGTCCTGGCCTGCGTGATTAATTAAACCTCGCATTTCTACTCAAATCCTGAATTAGTAACAATGAGCATCATCTCTGTCTTTTTAAACAGGCTTACCTGGCTGCACGTGCCCGGAGTTAAAAGCAGGTTCACAGACGGCCTGGTCTGATTTCCCCTGTTTACTCTCACCATCCGCTACATTAGAAATTCAGCCTTGTACTACATCCACTTTTTTACTTTCAAATACTGGCCACTTTATTCGAACCGCCAACCTTGTACTTCCCTTACTAGCCACTGAATCAGAAAATAATTACGTGACTGTGGCTGGTAAAATTCTTCCTGAACTGGACTGAAGCCAAAATTCTCTGATTTGAACTGTAGCACAACAAAATTCTGTCTGAACCAACTCAAAGACAAAGTTAAAGTGAACTTTGTCAAATATATACAATTATATAGAGAGACAAAATGGCAAAGCTCAGGTTCCACGGTGTACAACAGACATAAGACATTGTTAAACAAACAAAGCACTGCAATAAGGATAAAATAAAGTCAAACATTGTTTTACTGAACTGAACCATGACCCTACAAAATTCTGTCAGAATCTGACCATTATAGCCCCTAAAATTCTCTGAACTTAACAGCAGCACCACAAACTTCTGTTGGCAAATGAATATAAACATAACTATTACAATTATGCCTAAATTGAATTGTAGCTGCACAAATATCCATCTGAACCCAACCATTGGTCACAAAACTATGCGTAGACTGACTGTAGTCTCACAAAATCTTTTTTACCAACTGTAACCCCTCAAAAGTCTGTCTGAACAGACTGCAACCCCATAAAATTCTGTCTAGACCAACTATAGCCCATTAAATTCTGTCTGACCTGACTATAGCCTAACAAAATTATGTCTAAATTGAACCTACTAAATTCTCCCTGAACCCAAGTGCAAAAAAAAGTCTGCCTGAATTGAACTGGAGCTCACAGACTTCTGTCAGAACTGTTAACTCAAAAATTCTGTGCTGACCCAACCGTAGCCCCACAAAATTCAGTTTGAATTGAAGTGTAGCCCAAAAACATCGGTCTGAATTTATTCCAGCCTACAAAATACCATTGAGATTGAACTGTAACTCCACAAAAGGTCTGTCTGAACTGACTCTAACCCAACAGAATTCTGTCTGGACCAATTGTAGCCTACGAAATTCTGTTGGAACATGACTGTATTTTACACAGGAACTGGAAGATCTTCATAGTAGTTCTCTGGAGACAGCTGAAAAATTCTGTCCATGAGGCTCCAGTGACGTTTTTTTTATTTGTTGTTCGGTTCTCACTCACTCACTCAAACAGATGTCTGTCCTCAGTCTGTGCTGAGTTATGTGTTGCCATGCAAGGAGCTGTAGGGATGCGTGAAGATGAAAGAGCTTTTGGTCTCCCACTCTCTGCTCTTTCCCCAGTCCATTAAAAATGCATTACTACGTGGTGCATGAAAGTGATGCAAAACTACCTGTCAACAAACTGAAGCAAACAAGCAGCACACAGTCATACTAGCAAGTGCTTTACTACTACAGGAGCAGTTGTATTCACACAGTGCCGGAAACAGGACCTCAGGGCCCTGGGTTTGCCGAGGCCTGTTATTACCTCAACCAGCATCAAAACATCACAAAACATCTCATTTACACAATTATGTCATCCATCAGCCAAGACATGTTTGAGATTAAAAGCCAGCAATTATCTAGAAGTGCTTCTAATCATGAATAAAATTCCTGATGGACATTTCTTCTCTGTGGTATCCAGATGTAGATCTCGCTAAATGAGTTCTCCCAACGGTCAGGCCTTGAGGAAAACTCCTGCAGTGCAGGGCTGCTAACTCTCACGCAATGAGCGTGAGACACACGCGTCTGACTGTCGTCACATGCTCTCACACCACACCTCTGATTTCTCATGCTGAAAATCTATTTTTTCAATTTTTCCCACAGTAGGTGGGACACTGAATGTCGCACCAATCCAGAAGAAAGTACCCCCCACCCTGCTTGATGCTCGGGATGTATGGTAGCAGACAACTGAAAAATTCTTATGGCGGGTGGGAAAAGTTGCGGAGAAAGTAACTCTAGGCCATCTGGAGGGTTTAGATATGTCAGTGACTGTGAATAGGTTAGGGACAGTAGGTTTCCTTGTTTTGTATAAAAAGTGACAGTGGGTTTGCCACAATTAACAAAATGTGCAAAGGATAGAATTTGAGATCTGCATTGGTGAAATTTATTTGTGTGTAATTATGTGCAAGCTTTCGATTAATATGACCAGTACTTTGTGACAAGTACTTTAACATTAAGGCTGATTCCCAAATGGTTTCCCAAGTGCTTTTCCACTGCTGTCAGTGGAAAATTACCATCAAGTCTCTTGGTCGAGAATTAGGGGCATGCCTGGGACGAGTCATAGATGGAGGAGAAAGAGCCACAGGTTTCACAGACTTGCCACAAACAAATGTTTGCCCGCAGGTTTCTTAATGGGATAAAACAATTTGACAAGATGCAAGAAGTTCGACAAAATACCCCCCCCCTGTGTCAATAATATTTACTAAAGATTGAGTTTAATTTGGTTTAGTGGGGTTTCTGAGGGTAAGAATGGTGTTTACATCAGCCTGTGACTGCCAATAATAATTTACCATTTCACACGTGAGCAGCTGTGAAAGACCCAGTAGCACATTGCGCCGTGCTTCATTGTTAATCCTGAGCACCCTTTGATTTGTGCACCCTTGAACAGTGTGTGTTTGTGTGTGTGATGTAAAAGTGTAACAGCAGGCAGAGAACAGGAAAGAATAACTGATTTTTGGCCCAGGTCCAGGCTTGGTTTTATTTAATCTATTGTCAGAATCCAAATTAGAAAACTTTATTTATCCCGGAGGAAATTGTTTGTATTGTATTAGTTTTCTGGGTGTCCAATTGAAATAGCATGACTGAGCTCCCTACTGATTATTCAAACACATATGTTAAATAATGAATGGCACTTTTTACAGAGCAACAGTCGTGCCTTCCTTTGTATCTTTAAAGTATCAGATCACTGATGAGCAGAAGCCTAATAGGTTTAGGTGAAATGAGAGATAATGTCACTCTGGGCCTGCTGGAGGTTCTAGACCTGTTGCTGACTGTGAATGAGTGCAAGTCTGAACAGTGGGTGTGCGTCAGATAGACCGATGTCCTTTATGAGCTTCAGACGTTAACAAAAACAGCCAAATATACAGATGTGTAGTGCTGTTAGCTTAGTATTAAGGAGCATATGTGTGTGCATATTCCAGGCTTTATCATGTTTCAATATTTATGGCACAAACTGAAGGCCAAGCTCTAATGATCTTGGCTGATCACTGCTGTTCTCCCAAACATATTTACTGAGAATTCATTGCCTCCAGCAAAAAATGTTTTCAAAAGTAGAAAAAAGGTTTTTAGTGAATTCTTAAAATAGTCTTTTTTGACTTAAAATGAGCTCATTGCATTGAATGTGAACTCAGCTTTGGAAAGTTGGATGTTGAACTGGCCTTTCCCACTCTGGGCTGAGTTGTTTTAGCTAAGGTGTAGCGCTAAAAAACACCAACATTGTTGTCTAATGCAAACTTTAAATATTTGTTTTAGATTATTTATAAAAAACCCACATTTATAAGAGAGTCTGCATTTTTCTGGTAAACATTGTGTCCAACATTGTTACAAAAGAAATAAGGGAATCTATTTAGGATGATTTCATGCCCTTTACATGCTAGCTATATTAGCCTTGTAGCTCCCGTGCAAATCTGAGTTAGCAAACTTCTGTTCAGCAATGCAGCTGTCTGTAGCCAATGTCTTTCATCCAGCAGAGACTTTCACTTCCCTCTCTCCTGTCCGGCCCTGCTTTTCTCCTTTTTGTCCATCCTAATCAATACATTCTGGAGCACTCCCTCTACTCCTTCTTTCCTCTTCAGCACCTGGTTAAAGAGTGAAAGCTGTCATTCCAATCAGGAGCTGGTCACACCAGGACACAGCCAGTGCTTTTATCCTCCTTCTCCTGCTCGGCAGCCACCAGGAAATTACAGCCTATGTGTTAACGAATGGCCAGCTGGTCAGCAGCGCTCCAGGGAGCTGATCGATCACCACTGGATCAGCGCACAGCAGAGGCACACAGGGGCCACACAGTGAGCCACTTTACACTGCCCCTCTGCCGCTCAACGCACTGCTCTCTTGTTCTCACTGGTGTTTAATAACGCAGGTCAAGTGAAAATGTTTCAGAGGTCTGTGTTCTGTCTGTGGATGCGAAATGGACTATAAGCAAGCTAAGAATGGATTCTCGTTAGAACATCTTGAAAAATAAGACTTTTCTGGCACTGGTTTGACATTCCCTGTGCTGGTGTGCCCATTTATTGTGATCTTATTTCACTGGGATAGAGCTCCAGCATATCAGTCTCAGTTTAGGATTCTACATCCCCTGGCGTATTTGAGCTCCACCTGCCTTATAGGTCCACTGTATGAATTAAAGCGTATTTGCATAGGGCGACTGGCATTAGCACAAATCAGAAACTCCTGACTCGGAGTGAGCAAACCAGCAGACAGGAGATTCTCCCAGGGAGCAAGACTAAGAAACTTTGAGGGGATCCAAGATTCAGAAAGGAAACACATCCTCCCATGTTTGATACTAAAATGGTAGCTAAAATGATTTGTTTAATGTAGCATTTGAGTCATACAAAGGTGAAATGGCTAATGACAGAGGAAATGACTAATTATCCAAACACCATACAATAATGCATAATGATGAAAAAGACATGTGACTAATGAAGGGGCAAATAACAGATGTCAGGTCAGAGGTCATCCAAAAAGAAAGAGAATGAACTCCATTATAGACATGAGGACATGAGCAGCTAAGGAGCTCAGAGTGGCGTAAGACAGGTGTAAATAGGTCTTTGAGTAATAAAATATCTTGCGGGGTCAGCCAGCACCAGCCCAGGCTGAAAGTTTGCCTTTGGCCCAACAGGAAATCAGGATTGATCGTGCACCCGATGGAAGGGAATTTAGGGATCCTGGAATCGATTTGTTAATCTAGAATTGACAATATCAGCTAGGGAAAGATCCAGCAAATATGGGTAATAATGGAGAACATAAAAAAAAGAAAGAAAATAATGAATATGAGTATGAAATAATGTATGTGAGCATGAGGCGGCTTATTTCCATTTGCGATTCTTTTTCTATGCCACTAAACCACCATACCCCCACCCCCCACCCCCCAGGAGCAGCAAACATGTGATGTACATACAATTCATCACCTTTTCTACATGACCACCCCCTAGGTCTCTTTATACCCAGCACACGTAGATCTCACTACACACTTCACAGATTCAGATCACAGCAGGCACAAACATTTTAAACACAAAAGAGATTACTGTAATCTACATACAAATAGATATCTAGGTAACAGCCCAACAAGTCTCCACCCTTAAGGGAAAACAGGGATACGTAAACACAAAACAAACATGCCACATAGAAACAGAAAAATAATCCCACTCTTGGCCAAAGCTGCCACCATTGGACAACAACAAAATAAACCCACATAAATGTAGCTTTTTCACCACCATAGTTTCCACGAATAAAGAGGAAAACATGTTCACCCCCACAATTCTAAATTCTCTGTTTCTCAGACAAAGGCCTGTGCCACACCTGCCCTGGCACAGGGCTCCTTCGTAGCAGTGAATAAACAACATGCTAAAAATTCCGAACCCAGCTTATACAGTGTCGTCCAGCCAGTCGTCCCACTATGAGTTCGGAATGTGCTCTGAATCTGAGCAGTGTCCCTCCTCTGCTGCATTCAGAGACAAAGACGCCCAGCCCAGACCCAGAGACAGAGACAGAGACAGAGACAGGGAACATAAAACTGAAAGCTGCCGCTCAAGCACAGAACTAAACTTCTGTCAAACCCCTCACTCCGCTCACAGCACCAAGTCTGCACAGCAGTCATACAAAAATGGGAGCAAAACCTCTGGACATCCATTCGGCTCTGCCTGACTGATGTCCTTCTCCCTGCCCAAAATCCACTCGGAGCGGAAGCTGACAGCCAACTTAATTAGCCCTTCAACTATGTCCTGTCAATCTAAAAGTTCCAGCTCCAGCCTGTTAAAACAATAGTCCCCAACAAATACCAAAACATACACAATAATAACTCCTCCTGACTTAGTGGCACACTACATAAACACTGTGAGCTGGTCAGCACATAATGGACAATCCTAAAGCAATAGGACTTCACTTAGATTCACTAAGATACAATGGGGCAAGCTCACTGGACTATTTAGAGTTTGATTTAGGATCCACGAGAGTGTCCAGCCAGAAGAGTGATATGGTAGTTCAGTGGCATGAAGTTACTCACTGTAGCTCTACTGTGGCTGGGCAATTTGTCAACCACGCTCTCACTGGTCAATTTCTGCCTCCAACACTGCTGTCGGATTCTGCAGCACTCTCGGCGCGGTAATGACTGTGGTGTTGTTTCTGGCACTGGTATGAGGGTATCGGGAGCAGCAGGGGTCCTTGCTAGCTTTGAAGTGGGTTCACCATCCAAAAATATCCAGAGCCAAAAGCAGCTCTGCAGTCAAAAACTAACCACTGCTGAAGGTCTGGACAATGGCTCACGCAGCCGGTGCATCAACAAATCTAAACCAGGTAGACAAATAAAGATCAAAAGAACATCACCTACGGTGTGTCTGTAGCTGAAGAAGAAGAGGTTTGTGAGGACAGATTCTCTATGCAGTCTCGACATCAGTCTCCTCATATAAGACAGTTTCCACAGATCATTAGTGGGGTAGGTGGGGATTGGACAGGGAAAACTCATTTGTGGTCACTGGACTCTGTCTGTCCAGAAGAGAGTATGAGAGAGGAAACCCTGCGAGACCTGGATTAGCATATTCATGCATAATGCAGCCTGTTAGTCCAACAGTGGAATGAATCTGAAGCCGCTGCTACAAACTCTTATCCTCTGCCTTATGAGTTCAAATTAATATTACATTCTGTCGATTCATATTAGATTCTTTTTTTTTTGCCGCATACAAATGGTGCTTGATGTGGGTTTGGCGTTTTATACATAATTATCATCTATGAATGCATGACAAATGGAAAGCATTCATCCTCTGGAGAATAAAGTTATATATTATTGATGCAATTTACATTGTTTGTCATGGTTCTGCCTACCATTGCTCAAACTGGGAGCAGCACGTATTTACCTAGGAGCCCAGAAAATTTCCATAAACAGAAATGCCACAAGGCTTGGGTCATGGTCAGTTCAACATCATTCAGTTCAGATTTATTAAACAGCTTTCTTAAATAAGCTTTCCAGAAATGTCAGGAAAATGAAGAAGAAACACTGAGATGACCAAAGACTCCAAAATTATAACTCCCTATCAGCTTGAGAAAGGATCCCAGAGAGGATCCAAGATACTCCAAGAGAATGAGGAAGAAATACTGAGAAGTACCAAGACTCGAAAGGAGAACCAATTATCATATTGTGTAGCTAGGATATAAGTAAGAGGAAGAAAAAAAATTATGAAAATCTGTAGGATTCAATGATTGTATGGCCCATACAGGATGGGGAAATGTATTATGAATGGGTCTATAAGGATTCTGTAGACTACAGCTCAGCCCAGGGATTCAAACCTGCAACCAGTTGGCTTTTTTGCTCTAACATTCCTAAAGACAGTGACTAAGACATTGTTCTGATTAGACATACTAGAGTAAAGGATAAGAGTTTTCTGTCTGCATGATATCATATAAAACGACAAGGTTTTCTTAGTCTTCACTGTACAAGTATGTCTTTGTCTCAAAAACGGTCTCAGTTTCTGAAGATGTGTCCTAGTTTGCACCCCATCCTCTAGGCCCTGCTCAGTTATATCACATTTGAAAGGGTGATAATAGTGCCTATAATTAAAATTGATCACTGAGCTCACTGATTTTCCTGCGATCAGGAGCTGTTTTGGAACTCTGTTTTGCAAGTCCTACCTCGTCTCTGGGCTCTGACCTCTTCATTATACATGAAGCCGGCGTTTGAGAGTTGAAAGGTTCAGATGTGCCGTCTCTAATAATAAATGGTTCGGCCACCGGGCTCCTTGCTAAACTCTCCTTCGCAGCATGTTTCTGTGACTGTGAAGTTCCCTTGATCCATAAGTCTTCGTTAACTACATTCAGTTTCCCCAGAGGTTCAGTGTGAGTTCACCTTTGGCTGTGAGGAGTACGTCAAGCAGACGATGTCTAAATTTAGCATTAAGAAAACACCTCTCGCACGTGAACTGCCACAGAAACAGATTAGTCAAAAGGTTGCAGTGACTCGCAGGGTGGTTTTAATTACAGGAAAAGTAAGTGGCCCTTAGCGGTTTGGGATAAGAGCTGCAATCACCGCATGTGGCCACATAGGGTGCTAATGTTTCCATAAATGGCGCGGCATGTAATAATACCCTGGTCACCGCCAATCCAAAGCAGACCCTTGGGTAAAGCTTTCCTCTTTCTTTGAAGCCTCTTTAAGGCACGTAGTTTCTGCACCAAGCTGTGATCTGCCTCTTCCAGACATGCTTTCTAATCAGTGATTACTCAAAATGTACTCTGTGTCAGCTTCGCAGGAACACTGATTCTGGATCAGCTGCCGGCCTCAGCATTTTCAAAAGAAGGTGTTAAAAGAGAGGGGGCATCTCATAGAGCCCCTAGACCAAAAGAGGGGCTGAAGCACAGAGATTAAAGTCTTGTCCACCTTTTTTATTCTCCCTGGGCCCTTTCACTCATTCTCCCCCCCTCACTCGTCTTCATGCAGTATTTACCACACTCTTTCGTGAGCTAATCACCCTCTCCATCACGCCGCTGCCCCGACGAGGACTCCCTGCTGCGGGCCGGAAGCCTCGTTGGCACCCCATGAGCTGAGGAACTAAATTTAACTCCACTGCGTCACCAGCGACAGCTAAGAGCGATGACGAGCAAGTGCAGGCTCAACCGGCCATTCCGCTCAAGATAGAAGGGGAGAGTTTCATCAATTAGCCATTGGATGGTGCTGTGTCCCTTGGAGAGAGCCTGTAAAGAGAGCAAAAAACCCCCCACATCTTCCCTCAGGCATAGAGAGGGAGAGAGAGAGAGAGATGGTTAAGAATCAAGGAAACCTCAGTGTAAAACATAGCTGTTGGATCTCATTAACAAAAGCCATGTGCTAACCAAACACGGCGTACCGAGAGCTTTCGTTTTGTGTGGAACTTTAGAGGTGTTGTACTTTTTATCAGATGCTCCTCAGGCTGTGATCACTATACTTTAGGACTCATACACATCAGAACCCTTTTTTTGGTGCACATTTTGCACTGGCCATCATCTAGCCCACGTGTGTAAGACCTCAACCTCCTTAAACAGATCTGATTCTTACCATCAGCTAATTAGCAAGGTCTTCATAGATTAGACTCAAAGTCAAAACACTCGTTTCTGCAGTGCTGTAATTTGGAAGGAGACCTGTTCAACATACCCCATTTTGTAACTACTCCTATGTGTCGCATCTCACAAGTACATGATAAGTGCTTCCACTAGTGCCCAGTGATTGGAAGTACAAGAAGAGTGTTTCTAATAAAGTGGGCAGTGAGTTAAAACACAAATTTGGTGTTTCTGATAACGTGGCCAGGGTAAAATATTTGTCATAAACAAATACACCACAGCACAGAATTCTTTCTCTGTATTTAACCCATTCACCAAGAGAAGCAGTGGGCAGCCAGGAACACAGCTCCTGGGGAGCAGTGTGTGGGGAGGGTGTCTTGGTCAAGGGTACTTCTGTCTTGGGATTCAAACACACAACCTAATCGTGGATGCAACTCTTTAACCTCTACGCCATCAGCTGCCCCAGTGATTGAAAGTAAAAAGAGGGTGATACTAACAATGTGGCTGGTATGTTGAACCACAAGTCTAGTGTTTCTCATAAAGTGTCCAGTGAGTTGCAATACAAGGGAAGTGTGTCTAAAAGTGGTCAAATGCTCAGCCAAGTTTCTAATAATCCACTACCCTGCAGAAGTTCTGCTTGTAATTAAGTTCCATTAACCTCACTGTTGAGGTGAAGCCGTATTTTGGTGCTAGGTAGGTTAGGTATATTGGAACTATTCTCAGCTGGATGGTGTGTCTCCAGGCGCAGAGTCTACAACCCTTGTGGTAAATTACAGCTCCTACCATTTAATTTTCTCCTACAGCACTGACATTTTCCACCTTTAGAGTCTCTCTCTCTCTCTCTCTCTCTCTC
>JBBMFX010000101.1:24774333-24801069 GCA_037832545.1 Rhabdalestes septentrionalis
GACCCCCCCCCCCCCCCCCCCAAAAAAAAAAAAAAAAAAAAGAGTTAATTAAACAGTTAGACAGCGGGAACCTTGATCATCCGTGGGAAGGGAAGGATAATGCACCAGTAGGGAGGAAACATGCCATGTCCTTCTGGCTGGCTGCTGTGTAACTAACCTGCTCTTTTACTCTAGGGTCTTGGACAGAGGCCTAGGGAGAGGCAATGAAATATACAGTTAAATATATCAGTCATATTCCAGAGGCTATTAGTGCTAGCTAGAGTGAACCACACAGGTTTGCCAGACTGTTGTAGATTAAACATGAACTTCTGAAACTTGCTTGAAGACAATGCTTGCTTATTGTCTTTGTTTAGTGACTTTGTCACTATTCTGGTGTAGAGCGA
Source organism: Rhabdalestes septentrionalis (assembly GCA_037832545.1). Lineage (NCBI taxonomy): Eukaryota > Metazoa > Chordata > Actinopteri > Characiformes > Alestidae > Rhabdalestes > Rhabdalestes septentrionalis. The sequence goes on from JBBMFX010000101.1 coordinate 24,774,717, forward strand.
CTCTTACATAGTCCTGATGTAGAGCTGTTGCTGCTTTTCATTTCCAACGGACTGATACCTGCGTACAAATTGGCTCGACAGGCAGTGACCTGTCTTGTCCCGACTGAAACCTGTTCACGCTGTGGTACTACAGTCAGCCACGTATCTGGAACTGAATGTGCCACTTATTTTTGTACAGACCACTTTTCATTTTTCTCTTTTAATCTTATCACCATAAAGAGTATTTGCTTATTGTCCTCTGTAGAGGTTAACTTATCTTAGGTCAGAAAATCAAGTAATGTAAGTTAATTTGTCTTTTACCCATTAAGTTTCTGTTCTTTTTGGATACTGAGCACCTTAAAGAAAGGGTATTAGAAGTCAGAAAATTTCTCCACAAGGGAATGCCAGCAGGATTCAATAGCTTTTACAATACGGGTGCTGGTGGTAGATGTACTTGGGTGAGCTTGCCTGTTTCCAGGGTAAAAATACAGCCCGTCATCTTGATTCGCCTGTATTATAAGTCCCTGGTCAGACTTTCCACAAATCATTACTTCTCACTTGCCTGCCAAAGACGAGTGTCGAGAGCGGAGCGACTCTCCTTGGTCACTAATCACAGTGGGGTGGGAGTGCTGGGCCTAAAGTGGTCCGTCATCATCGCAGCTGCATCATTTAATTAATATCTTGTCTGTTAAATGGAAGAGCCTTAGTGGACTGACCATAATAGCTCTCAAAATATCTGCATCCCTTCCCTGAAAGCGTTGGGGCTTCTAATGCAGCATGCTTAGAGATATCATCCCATGCAGAATTGCAAGGGATGCTCTCCCTCACCTCTGACAGACCACAGAGAAAGAGGTGTAAATCATACTTATCATTTAGCCTCTGATCTGCTCTATTGGAGTGGGTAATTATAGAAGAAGTGTGTTTTTAAGTAGATGCATTATTTATTCTGCAGTATTTCTCAACCAAGGTCCAATTTGAAACTCTACTGAAAAATGAACAATCACTGCAGTGCTAGCCCACAAATCACAAAGGTGGGACCTTTACGTCACTGGGGTGGTACCACTCAAATACATAGGTTGGTACCTGAGGGTGCATTCTTAGCATCTTAAGTTAGGGAACAATATATCAAGAAATCAAAAAGCAAATGAGTCATTTAAGGTACAGGAGATGTAAAAAAAAATTACACACCCCTGTTAAAATGCTGGGTTTTCTGATGCAAAAAATAATAATTCAAAAAATGGTCCCACATTTTATGTGACCTATAATGTGTACATTTCAATTGAAAAAAACCCAAAGAAATTTGTTACGAAGAAATGCATTTAAATAATAAATAAACAACGACAAATAAATACAACACGTTGGTTGAATAAGTGTGCAAACCCTTAAACCAGTACATCCTTAAACTAACCCTAATTTAGCTATTCTTACTAGGCTAGTCCTGTTATTTAGCTCACAGTTTTAGACAACTTGCAAGACAACAGGAGTGGGCTATCAAAAATGAGCTTAGCTGATAGCTTATAGCCTCGACGATGGCCCGTGGAGAAGCAAGGCTTCTCCGGGGGTTTCCGAGGAAGGTAAGTATAGATGACTTCAGACGAGGAGGTTTCTCATGGAGGTTTCTCCCTCCACATCTGTTCCAGTTTAAGCCCCCTGTCCCAGGGGATTCCCCTGGCCCCTGGCCTGTGTAAGTGTTTTGTGTGGAGCTCGGGTCTCAGACGTTAGGCACGTAAGTATTATGGATTTTCGGTCGTGAACCGCTGCCTGTCTGTTTCCTGTTTGTGTGTGTTCCGGTCCGTGCTTCTCCTCTCCTTTCTCCCCCCCAATTGTGTACCTCCTGTTTCTAGTCCCTGCCGGTGTCAACCCTCCCTGGGACGCCCCTGTATTGAGGTGCCCATCCGAGAGGTACCCGTCTCCAGTGGTTCCCGTACGCGGCGTCGGACGGTAGAATCCGTGACAGTTGAACCTCGTACGAGCCATCCTGTTTACCCTGCCCCTAGGTGAGGATAGTGAGAGGCACGTACCTCCCGGTATGTTTCTGTCCTTTCTGGTGTGTGGTGTAAGTCGTCCCTGTATGTTCCCGGCTGCTCTGAGGCCAGCTTGCCCTTTGATGATTTCAAGGAGCACGTTGGTCGAAAAGGCGAGCTGGTATCTATGTCTGTCCCCGTCCCTGAACCTGTCTGTTGTGTTTTCTGGTGCGTGTTTCTGTTTATTGTTTATGTTCAGTGTATGTGCTGTCGTCCCGTTTCAGGGTTTCCCTGTTTCCCCCCAACTGTGTTTCATATAAGTCATGTCCCTGGTCCTGGTCTCCCGTGTGGGTTTGTCTGTGTTCTTGTATGGAGGCCTGATCTCATGTTGTCAGTCTTTTCTTTGTGTGTTTCATGGTTGTGTTCTGTATGTAAGAACTCCGTTTCGTTCGGTTTGTCTATTATGAGTCTGAATTCATGTCTTCAATGTCTTATGCATCTATGCTCAATTTTGTCTTTGTTGTTCCCAGGTTTGTGTTCCCCCAGTTCTCCGAGCCCTCGGTACCCGTCCGGGCACCTCTCACTTCTAGCCGCGGATCCTACTTTCCCTAGAGCTGAGGCGAGCCTGTGGTTGGTTTTGGTTTTTTGTTGTTCGTTTGGGGAGCACGAGCCTGGTAGGTTGTATTATGTTCTGGGCCGTGTCTCTTGTGTTAACCCTTGTTTCTCTGTTCTCTGTTAGACCCGTGTTACTCCAAGTTTTGTGGGCTTCCTGACCGGCGTGTCAGTGTCCGCTGTTTCCTGGTCAGGTTTGCCCCGGCAGTCTGGGTATCCTCTAGCCGGGGCTCCTGGTTTTCATTCTGTTGTTCGTTTGAGGAGCACGGGTCCCCTGTCTTTCGTATTGGATGTCAATCTGTGTCTGTTGGATCCTGAGTTTGTATTGTTACCCCTGGTTTTGAACTCTTGTGTATGTATTTCAGTTTGTGTTATGTTTACATTAAAAGTCTGTCCCTGTATTCTGTGGCGTCCTCCCCCTTCCCTCCCCTGTACCGTGACAACCACTACTGGGGTTTTAAAAATGATCTCCTACCCAACTGCCCATTCAGTATGAAAATGCCTAAATGTGCTTTTTTTCGGTCTTGGAAAAAATGGGAAAACAAATCCTCAAGGTATTTGAACATAAGGTTATTTTAAGGATAATTGAGGATACTAAAAATGAATGTGTTTTATAAACATCAAAATGAATCCACTTACCTGTATATCCACCATTAATTTGGGAACTGATATGCATTAAGAATTAATGTTCATTCTTTCATTTGGTCTGAAATGCTGGTATTCCTAAAAAAAATCAGACACTGTGGACCCAGCAGCAAAGCAAATTAAGGAGTTCAATCAAGTAGGTTTATAATACATGAAAGATTTATTCAAGTCAAACTGGTTTATTGTCATTTCAGCCATATGCACAGAACAGAGTGAAATGAAACAATGTTCCAGCAAGACTATGTAACACAAGAACAAAAGCAGAAAACAACATAGGCACAGACATGACAATTCACTCAAGCAAAGGGACAAGAAAACATACAGTGGAGTCAACAAAAGCCTCTATAGGGCAGTTTGAATTAATGCAGTTTTGTGACAAATACTGCTTTCTCGCTGCAGAGTTGTTAAGTGTGCAAAAATACAAATACAGGGAAATAAATAATAATCATGAAAATAATTGCAATGGTGTAAATTGTCCATGACACAGATTGGAAAGAAACCCTCCTCTGTCTTCCCTATCATTTAAAGTCAAACAATTTTTGTGCCATGCCATGATGCAGCTACAGGGAACACTCTCTATAGTGTGGTGAGGATTTGAGGAGGACGTGAACTCTCCTCATTCCCCAGAGATGATACCGGTCCTTCTGCGGTTCCACTCCAGGGAACTTGGTAGTCTGGATCTCCACTGAGAACTGTTGATGTTAGCCATTGAACCTCCTCCCTGTATGCCACCTTTGTTCTGGTGATCAAACTACCATCATGGTTTTGGGTGGGGAACATGGAGATAGTCTTGGTGGCAATAATTCCATGGATGCACTTGCTGATATAGAAAGTCACTGACGCTGAGTACTCCTTTAAGTTGGTAGAGCCACTGTAAGTTGCAGCATCCCTATACATGTACATTCAAAAGATCCCTAAAGAGCAGATGTCTTTCCTGTGTCTTTGTCTGCTTTGATATATGCTTGGCACATCTGAGAGCATCATTACATAGATGTTCTGTTCTTTTGGCACATCTGTGACCATCATTTCATACTGTTCTGTTCTTTTTAAACTCCTATTGTATATCTTGATTTACTCCTATTCCTCTTGCTGCATTGCGGATGTATAGGACAAAATAATTTCCCTCAGGATAAATAAAGTTCTTTCTTATCTTATGTTATTTACGTGGTCTGAGTAGCCAAGGTGGGCCATGGCTTAGCGTAGAACACACCGGAGATGTATGTGTAAACTGTTCAGCACATTTGCCCCCTCATTGCACAGCAGTAACACTCAGACAGGAGTGAATATATTCGCATAAGAAAATGAATTCGCTGTAAACAAATGAATAAACCAACCAAAAACAAACAACCAAACAAATTTAGTGACCGTCTCCTGACCTGCCGGTTGCAACGGCTGGTTAATGTGATGCTGAGAGTAAAATATTTAGCTGATGCATCTAAAAAAAAAGAGCTAAATATTTGATTTAGGATAGTGTGAGCCTCTGCACTTGCCCTAAATTTGATTTTTGTATGTGACTCTCTCAAAAGATACTCCAGAGGTCTCTTAAAACTGGAGCCTCTGTAAATGGTTTAAATGAGCCTGCTTTTGAAAAGAAAAGCCTCTAAACACTCCTATGGCTCAGATTAGTTTTCATCCCATTCGTAATCAGCTTCTGCTCTGTAAGTGAGTACACTGTTAAACAAGACTGCAAGACGTGACCAATGACGTTAACCAAATAACTGAGTGGTGGATTGGGTCAAACGAACGATCTAAATAAGGCTTTGCCAGTGAAAGTGTCCAAGGATGTTTTTTCCTTCTGCCCTGAGCAGATTCATGATTTTCAGTGTCTTTCCCTCTTCTTTCAATTTGCCATTCAACAGATATTTGTTGTTTGCCAACAAAGGGTGATGTATGCACTGGACCTGGTGAAATGACAGAGCAATTGTGCATTCATCAGTCAAGGAGTTACAGGTCCAGATGCTTTGTGGTTCCTGCAGCTCTAGCATGTAGATGACAGTTCTTCTGGGGGAAGACAGTTTGTTGTTGGCGTGCATATGGAACCCACAGCTGTGTGATACCCAACCCATTTGCTGCCTTAATAGAGACTGGGGTGTGAACAATAACTTGGATCAATTTGAAAAGACGCAAACAAGAAGAGAAATGTTTGTTTACAAGCTTACAAAAGCATGGTGTCACAATACAGAAAAGACCCAAGTGCAGAATAATGTTTTAATAATGAAAAAATAGTCCAACAATCAGAGAGCCAAAAACAAAGCAAAGTCCAGAATCCAAAGGGGAAATCCAAAATCCAGAAAAAGGGTCCAGGGCACACGGGAAAACACAGTCAAGAAAAATAGCCAGAAGACGCTCGGTACCTAGATGGGGCTAGAGTACTTCGCACTGGAGTCTAGAGCTTTGGGCCTATATATAGTCCCAGGACCCCTAGTATTCAGGTGAGTTAGATCTCCGCCCTAGAGGCTTGGAGTTTGGATCCGTAGATTGTGTCCCAGTCCTTACACATGGCAAATGACAGCAGTGGGCCACAAATCAGATCATTACACTGTGTCTTTTTCCTGACCCTACACTGACTGGAGAAAAGCAATGTAAAAAACAGGGATTCCAATGTTTTATAAAAGCTGCCACTTCCTGTCCACTGTTTTAGAAACTTATTGGCCAATCTATTGAAAACACCTACCACCAAATGGCTGCTTTATTTGAAACAACTACCACTTCCTGTCAAATTCTTAGGAACACAGAGCCTGTGCTTCAATTCTCTGGCCATTTTATTAGAAAGACCTACCTTGTCCTTCTGCTCACAGGACAATTTATGAGCTCCATCCACCTTGTAGGTCCACACAGTAGCGGCATGGTAGTGTGTGTGGCTCTGGTGTGAGTATACAGTAAACCCCAACTCTACCCGGATCACAGTGTCAGTCCAGCTATTTTCTGAACTAATCATTTTTCACTGAAACCCCTGCACTAATGGGGAAACTGCATATATTCTCTGTATTTTTTTGCGATGTCTGGGCCTACAAAGGGGGCGTGGCAGATAAGGCCCCGATGTCACATCTTTTTTCATGGCAATATACAATTGTTTGTGCATTTTAGTGCTAAATATTTTAGAAAAATTACATTTACTGATTTTGTAACATAAACATGAATGTAAATTCAGCTATGTTTCTATATAACAAAGAAAAAAATTTTTTGATACTGATTGAAAAACACAAAGAAAGCTTGTCTTGGGATGCTGAAATACCACTGTACTCAGAGGCATAGACAACCCGGGAATGTTACTTATTTCCCCTTGCTGCTGATTGGCTGGAGCCATTTGACGCATTCCTTGCTGTACACAGAGGCGTGAGGTTTGAAAGTAGCCAATCTGAGAACTTTATTTATTTCTCCTTGCTGCTGATTGGCTACTCTCCTTTGACATATGTGAGGAGCCTTCAGACAAGAATTTCCCCCATGAAGTATTTTGCATATTCTTGTGTTTTCAGTTTTATTTTTCTCAAAGCACAGCTTTTATTACTGTAAATTATATTAATTTATGACTGTTTTTACCTGCTTATACAAAAAATGCACATGCATGAATTACATTACAGTCTATACAGGGATAGCACTGCAGGAGTTCAGTGAAAACTCTGCAGTACAAATGCGGGTTTACCTTTACATTTCCTTTAAGGGTAATACATTTAAAAAGGCAAAGTGTTTTGGAAGCATTTCTGAGGCATATTTAGGGTTTACACTATAACATTTTTTAGGCATATTTACCACATCACAACAATGCGTTTTTTCACTATATGCAGGTACTCTTGGAACGTAAACCCTGTGAAAAGCAGGGGGTTACTGTATACTGTTCTGTTGTTGGGTCTTTTGTACACATCATTGTCACTGTTGAGGTTGAGGTTGGTCCACTATGTAACAGTCTGTATTCAGGTGAACTGGAGGAACTGGGAGGAGAACCATGTCTCAAACAGTTCCTCTTTCCTATCTAATACCTTAATTTTTATCTCTGCCTTGCATTTCCAATGAAAAAGCTTTCACACCCTTCTGCCACACCCACCAACCATCTTCTCCACATTCTTCAGTCCTTGCTCAGCCATGTTCATAAAAGTGGGGTCTGCCCCTCTAGCTCAAATAGAAACAACCCACAACTTCATCTGAAATTCTCAGGGGTCACTCGCTGCTGATAGTCAGACCTTTTCTGTATATAGTTCAATCATACACCACAGACTGGTCAGAGTACCCACTAGTGTGTATGGGCTGCTCACCTGGGGAAGAACAGACACCAGGGTGCACTACTGGAAGAATATGAGGCAGCTAATTACTGTACTTCTACTTTACTTGTATTTATGTAATATTTATTTGTTTTAGAATTTTCAGATGTGTTTATTTTAACATTGTACTTATTATTATAATGTTTGCACTGCATGTTGTACTTGTATAATTATGTATGTGACAAAGTATCTTGAATCTTATATCAACAGAAGCAGTGTGACACTGACATTGATGTTCTATTGACACATCTTGGGTCCTGCATTCATGAGGTTATTTTGACAGGTAGCATTGTTGCAAACAAAACACAGCCCTTCATGGCAACAGTGAAATGGCTGTGTCCTCTTTCAGGATAATACACCCTGCCACAATGTATTGTTTAGGCACCAAACAAGCATCTGCAGCATGTCCTGCACAAATGAGTTCAATCCAAGGACGCCACACTTCATGGAGGACTTTAAAGATCTGCTGCTAACATATTGATACCAGATACCATAGCACACCTTCCATACCTCGAAAGGTCGGAACATTTTTGGCAGCATGAGGGGAACCTTTACAATATTAGGAAGGTGGTAATAATCTGTGTATGTTGCCTGCATGGTTCAAATAAAACTCAGCAAAGAATAATCATAATTAACTTATCCATGTTTACTTTGTATCTTAAGTCACGTCTCTGGCCCTTATGCCAGTTTTGTTTTTATTATAAATAAAAGGTTATTTGAAATGGAATAGGACAACGCACCTGCCTTCATGTGGGAGTCATGGGGAACCCTGACAGATGAACCAACCCACCAAAGCGCAGCAGACTGGGTGATGAATCTGTGGAGATCTGTGGTTCAGAGATGAAGGAGGTGAGATGAAAACGGTGAGGTGGTCTACAATGGCGGACTCACCCTGGGAGGCAGGAAGAGTAAGCCTCATTAGGGGCTATACTGGGTCCCAGGACCCTCAATGCATTGGCCCTCGAGGCTTTCAAAGCACGCTGCCTTAGGAAGCCATGCAGCCTGACCAGCCCAAAGTGTGGGATAAGGAGCTAAAGCTCTGGCCACATCTGGCATCTCATAGGGGGTGATCGCAGACTTAAACCGCACCATCGGACAGCGGTCTGGCCATCCGCTTATATCAGCCACTGAGGCCCCGAGGACTGTGGGGTGTACACCCAGCATGCCACCGAGAGCAGCCATTGTCCACAGTCATGAGGGTGCACACATGAGTGATGAGGCTAACACAGGTAGCATACTGCTTGAAGCTAACGTAGGTAGCATAGCAGTGGAGGCTAATGCAGGTAGAGTACTGCCGGAGGCTAAAGCCAATAGCAGGGCCACTAACCCTAGCACCAGGGCCCCCAACCCTAGTAGCAGGGCCGCCAAAGCCAGTAGTAATTTGTGTAGTGAGTCCGGCCCCACATAAAAGGTTTAAGGAGTCGCCAAAAACTGTATCAACTCCTTGGAGGGGACCTGGCTACTAGCACGCTGGAAGCATGCCCTTGGAAGGGGGGTGCAGTTGGGGGTCTCCCCCAGAATTTTTTAGGGGGTACTGACTTGGAGGGCTCCCGAAGACCTCCGGGAAGGGGACTCAAACCTGGGGCCCATAGATTAGCTACCCAGAGGAAGTTCAATCCTGCAGGGAGCTCGGTCCCGGAGGACAAGAAGTTGAGGGGTTACACAGAGGGAGCTTGGTCACTCAAAAGAGAAGGGACAGTCCAGAGCTAGGATGGGATCCATTGGGAGGTGGCCAGCTGCTTACCCCTGTCATGTCCTGTCAGCAGCCTCTAGAGGCTGCCATTTTTCTGTTCTTTGGTTTCGTTTGGTTTTGGCTCTTTTATTTTGGAAGGCTGAGCGCACACTGGCCTTGTCTTTGTTGTGCTATGGCTTTCAGCTGGCTGGTGTGCTTAGAGGGAATAGCTTTAAATTTCTATTGGTTTGTGAAATATAGTTTGATGTATATAATTGAAGTTGAATATAGCTGAACTTCATTCGTATTGGACCTGAGTGTCAGACCGTTGTGATTCTGGTTCTCCTGTCTCTGTTGGTTTAAAAATAAGCTTAAATCCTGTTTCAAGCCCTCAAGCCAGTTTTGTTTTGTTTATAAATGAAACGTTATTTGAAATGAACATTTGCCAAAGCACTTGCCTTCATGTGGAAGTCATGGGAAACCCTGACACCTACCTAATGTGTAGCTTTTCAGGCTTTTTGCAGAAAATGCTTATAAAAGGACTACACATAGTTCTACTTAGGTATCAAATATCCCTTATATTTAAAAGTAGAAGTTCCTTGTCAGCTATTTTCAAAATAGTTCCTGGAGGCTCCCTGAATGGTTCTAAGCTTTGGAACTCCAGATTGTATTGGAGTATACTTTGGCTTGCCTCGTTTGACTGGAAGGGGCCTTTTCAAAAACAGAGTGCTGTTTAAGTGCTTTTCTCAAAGGAGGAGATAAGAGCTGGTCAGTGTTTGGAGGTGTAAAACCCAATGCATGCAAGTGCATATCCACACGTAGCCCCAAATGTTGTGGATAGCTTAGGCTATTGTAGGCATCAAACCCTCCATGTAGATGTGAACAGAACAACCTAGGCCTTCATAGACTCATTCACTAATTCAGTTTATGCAACATTCCTATGTTTTGGAGAAAAACAAATTCGTCAGGCATTTTAAGAGAGCCAGAGATAGAGAGAGAAAATAAGCAGAGGAGTGTCATTTTATTATTATCTTTCAACAGGTTTTAATCACATCTCATTCACACAAAATCAGCGAGATTGCTCAAGAAGCCAAACTAATCACTCATCCATGATTGCGCATGCAGTTTTTGTGTAAGTGTTCCATACAGGTGTGCTGAGAGGTTTGGGTGCTGTCCGACACAGGCCCTGTTCTTGCCCCGTCCAGGCACAGGTGGTACAAGGAAGGACTTTTAGTTTCGTCGTTGCTAAATGCTTCACACTGATTTGACCCTCCATATCAGGGTTTTCACAATTTTCAAATCAGGCTGGTGCATATTATTGTTTGCAAAATTTACTTTGTGCATGATAATCAGTTTTGCGGTTTGAAAGGATGTAAGTGCAACTAAATCAACAAAGATGAGAGCATAACAAAACACAGTTTTGGTTAACAATCTTTATATCTGTAATTCATTTTGCTCACAACAGTGCCCACATCACCAGCAGGTCATCAGGCTAATGCTGAGGAATTTCTCGCTTGTAATTATGCCTCGTGCCCCATTTTTTGTCCATTTGACTGTGAGGTTCTTTGTGGGCCAAGCACATTTGCATGCAGCTCGATAGATGAGGTGCCTTTGAGTGTGGTGGGCCTTGAGAGGGATAAAAGGATGCGGTGAACAAAAACAGCAGACCAAAAAAGTGTTTGTTGCTGTTGGCTATGAGGCAGTGGGGGTATGGATGTCAGGACTGTGGAGGTTGAGATTTAAGTGAATCAATTTTGGAATGATGGATATATTAATGGATTATAATAATTCCATAAATCACACACTCTCAGGCTACTTTCAAGTGAGAAAATGAACCAAACCTTTTAAAAATAACTTTTTAATCCATCTGAATTCTGTTGGTCAGAAGTTTAAAGGACAGGCACTGGACATGTGATCACCTGTCCTGCTCCAACAGTCGATATCTTGAATGCGACTTGCAGCAACCACTTGTTGCCACAGCCCGGGAGGGGCGCTCTTTCCCTTCCAATAAGCCTTGCTGGACTCTTCGCTGCACAGAGACGCTTCCTCGCTCCCTCCTCTCACTTTCCACTGTGTGTCCAGCCACAGGTCCGGACAGCCTGTTACATCTTGCTAAGTTGCTCTGGGTGGTAAATTGCATTTTTGACACCTTAATGGAATCCCTGGAGATCAGAGATACTGACGACTGTGTTTGTCTATGTATGGATCACTTTCTTGTCCTGACATGAGAGACAGTTCTCTGAATAGCCTTTGGAGTTGTACACTTTTAGATATCAGAGGGATCTGTCGCTTTAAAGACTGGTGCATGAAAAATGACAAGTAACAGAGATGGAAGTGGGAGGTGTGCATACGGAGAGATGGATGGGGCGAACTTGCCCTCTGAACCTCTCAGGGCAGCCAGTTGGGGAGCTGTCTGTGGTGCTGAAGCCTTCGGTGCATGGGAATACACTTAACCCAACAATTAAGGGACATTTCTGCTTTCGAATCAGTTTCAAAGAAATATCCTTTAATTGTAAGAGTAAGAATATCATCTCCTCCCTGGTCTTTGGCTCCAGGGTCCAGTTGGGTCTGGCGTAGCTGGAGAGTTGGAGTCCACAAAAAATGTAGATTTCTGAGAGTGTATTGGTTTGTGAGAGCATGTGTGTCTGTGTTAGGGTGGGGTGGGAGGCATCAGTCTAGCTCAGAAGAGACTTGATCACTCTGAATGAGAATCCCTGCCCACCAAATCTCCTGTCCACTTTCGTCTACTTTTGTTAACCACCTCTCCTCACAAAAATGCCCAGTCCCATCAGACACCTTAAAACAAAGCACCTTATTTTTGTGAAAGTCCACATACTCTTCTCAGCTCGGCGCCCCCCAAACCTGGAATGTCTTCCAATCCATCTTCTGCATGGTCACAGTAGCTCTCCACGTGCCTCCAAACCACAGCTTCAGCTCTCCACCTGCAGTTCCTGTTACCTGCACAAATAGAAGACACTTCATCAGCCTGTATGACTGCTTTTAAAATGTCTACGATATTTTTTTTATCGCACTTTCAACTTACCGGAGAAGGAGAGAGAGAGAGAAAGCGCGCGAACTGATCGCGTACAACCTCTGGCTTGTATTCCTCCTACTCCTCCTCCTCTTCCTCTATCTCCGTCCACGTGCTGCCTGCCTCCAACGTTGGGTGCGAGCCCTCTGCCTCCGTCTCGGGCGTTCTCCGTCTCTCTCTCGCGCGAGGACTCAATCTCTCCATGTCTTCCTCTCTCTCCATCCCTCACTCGAGCTGCTGCCTCCTTCCCTTGCGCGCGCGGCGTTAGAGCCTCTGTCTGCAGTCACGTGGTTCGGTGAGCGAGAGAGAGAGAGAGAGAGAGAGAGAGAGAGAGAGAGATAGAGAGAGAGAGAGCGGGGGTGTCCCTCCTCCTCCGCAGATTTTTTTCCTCTTCTTGCCGCTGTGTTAATGTCTCAGACTCCGCGAGCGCCGGAGAGCGCGAGAGCTGCGGGAGAGAGGCTGGTGGAACGCGCGCTTCGGCCCCATATTGCACGCTGCTGCCCCTGCGCGCGCTGATTATCACCTAAATTTCTCCCCCACCTACCACCGACTCATCCACCCCGCAGCCCCCCCCCCTCCTCTCCTTTTTTTAACTCCTCTGCTGCACACCTCCACCCCCCCTCCCCTCTCGCCCCCACTTCCCGGAGAAGTGCGCGCGGCTATTGGGATCTGATCCGGGAGCGCGAGCGGGCGCGCGGATGAGCTGCCGGACATGGAAGTGCTGATCGCGTGGCTTTGCTTCGGGATGTGGCAGTGCAGCCCTGCACGAGCGGACTCCATCATCCACATTGGTAAGAGGCGACGCATACACACACACACACACATACACACACACACACACACACACACACACACACACACGCAGGCACACCACACAAACAAACCTGCACGATACATACTTTAGAAGACTCGTATGTGCACACTGGATGCGGACGCACACACTCCATACAGTAAGGCATACAAACACACCCCACAAACTCCAGCCACACACTCCTCATCTGTACTCAGTTCAGCACCTCAATCAGAGCGCAGCCTCAGCAGCGTGTGTGTGTGTGTGTGTGTGTGCGTGTGTGTGTGTGTGCATTTCAAAAGCCTCCCAGCCCAGAAGCTGGGACGAGACAGCTGTAAGCCCACCGTTGGTGTAGAGCAAGTCTGGGGCTCAGTGTGTGGTGACTGTGCTGGGGGGGATACATGTATAATTCATGATCATGCAATTAGGTGGATGCAAGAGGAGCACCCCCCCCAACCCAAACGCCCCCTCACTGTAACTTTGTATAGAACGTGAGAGAAATCTTAAGAAAGATTCAGAGGAGACTGGTGAATGGAGGGCTCTCAGCGTCGCTTCGTTTTCTTCCGTTCTTTAGATGCATGGGGATATTTGACTGGCCCCTTGCATCGCTGCTGGAAATGAGAGGATTTTAGCAGATTGATGAGTGTTGTGGAGCTCGCTGTCTCTGACACACTCGCATTTTACAGGAAAGAGAAAAGGGATGGGGGGACCAGAGAGAGAGAGAGAGGTGGGGGGTCCATTCTCCATCCACAGTAGAAATAGAGAATTGCTCAGATATCTCACTCGGAAGCTGGATTTAAGCGTTCTCTCTCTTTCTTTCTCTCTCTTTCTCTGTTTCACTCCACTTGACCCCACAGTTGACAGCGCAGAATAAGTACAGTTGCCTGCTGTAGTTAAGGACATGACAGTGGCTAAAAAATGTTGCCTGGCTGCAGCTCTGCCTCTAGATACTAACGCACCAATCGGCCATCTGTGTAGGCTTGATTGGCAGAGAGAGATAGAGAATAACAGAGAGAGAGAGAGAGAGAGAGAGGAAGGGAGAGAGAGAGAGAGAGAGAGAGAGTGAGAGAGAGAAAGAGAGAGAGAGAGATTGCTCTGATAAAATCATGCCACACTTGTTTTAATGCAGATTTTAACAAGGAGACTGACTGCTCATAATTTGAAGGCAATGTTTTCAACGATGGTCAGCTCTCATTTTGGAAGCCAAATCTTCCCAGTATTTAAAGGCTTTAGTCTTGCTGGACATTTGCATGTGTATAAATAGATGTGTTAAAGGCATTATCCCTCCCGGTGAACGATGTTCCATTTGTGATGGTCTGTGGGATCCCATCCAGCCACATCCAACGTGAAGTCTCCTTGCCACAGTAGATGAGAAGATGTTTGGGTGCTAATATTAGGTTTGCTTCACTAGAACCTGGTAATGTGGCAGAAATATACAGTGAGAACATACATTCTACCTCAGTAAGGGCTTGTTCAGCACCACAGACAGCTCCTGAGCACTCACTGTTATGGTTAGATTTTCACATTAGTTTTGCTAAATATGTTAAAGGCAGGCAGAGGAAGGCTGAAGTCCAGCTCTTGCAGATCCTAATGGTATTGCATAAGGCACCAAGTTCATTTTTGTAAATGATATGTGTGAATGTGAAGAAACTTTTATTAGGTGACTTGATATAAAGGTTTTTCCACTAAAATTCTAAAGTGCATTGACAGTGAAGAAAAGTTTCTTCTCCCTCACATATCTTATATGTAGAGAGGCTTCTTTCAGGAAGCTAGATCTGGCAGTGCTGAAGGGGCACCTGTTTTACGTATATGATTCTTAACTTGTTTTTCTAAGAAAAAACTGTGTGGAGGCTCTTAAAAAGAGTTTCTCGCCTTTGGGAACATTAATGTTGCATTTACTACATTTCTGAAGACACTTTTTTGGCATCCTAATTTTGAGTGGTTTTGTATTTACTGGTCATTTACTCAACAAACTGCTGACTAATCTGACTGACTCGGCTGAACCTCTGGAAAATCCAAAAAACATGTAGATTCAGAAAGTAAAAATCCTTCCCAGGATTTGTTTCTAACTGACTTACATTCTGTACCTGAAATTGCCACATGTGGGTAACTGTTCTCTCATGTGTCCAGCCAAGTTGCATTGTTCCATTTGGTCATATTACGGCTGAGGGACAACTAACCATCATTTTTAGGCTCTTTTAAAAGTTTCCTTAGTGGTTCTTGGCATAGGCTTACATTTCAAGGAAACTCTGGGTTCCTTATAGTAAGGTTCTTACATCATTAATTGGGCTCTTCATGTCAGTGCATCTTTTTTTTGTGTGTTGTTGAATTACAGAACCAAAAGTTATTCTCCCTCCCTTTGCACTGTTTTATTTTAATGGCTTCACTTGTCCAACACCAACTTAGCCATTCACTTGCATGTGGTTGCCTCTTAGTTGGACCTGGACACACCTGTTAAGAGTAGCGACTTTAAGGTTGGAATATCGAACATCAGCGCTTTCATATGTCCAATCGGTCCCATGGAGCCTTTATCTCCCAAAGGTTCAAGAAAAACAAGGTTGTCCTGCGAATGGAGAGGCCGGCGGAAAGCGATTTGCGGGACGATGCCGGTGATTTACAGAGGCCCTGGCCCATCCAAACCTGGTAATTGGAAGGCGAGTACAGACAGTAGGGATCCAGGCTGCTCTCACTAGAGGACGGAATGAGCAGATGTGACACCTCTATTCCCCCTAAATAAGCCAAACACAGTGGTTATACATCAAGCCAAGCCGAGCTGCCGACTCACTCTATTGGCCACCTGTATGAGTGCAGGGGGAGACCATTCTGTGTACAACCTGTAGGCTGTTTATTGATGAGTGTGCAGCAAGCAGGAAATCCTTCAATATTCAATATCTCTCCTTTAGATTTTACGTAATACTGTTTTGCAAGGTTTCGCGTGGTTTAAAGGCCAATCCAAAACATTGCATGTTCCTTTACTGCCATTTATGCTGCTACTAGAGTTAATGGGAAAATATTACACAGGCCTTGAAAAGCTGAATCACGCAGGCAAGAGCAATTACTATGATTGTCTTCTTTTTTTTTTTTTAATTTTGAGTCACAAAACAACCACCCACATGTTCCTGCAGGTGCCATTTTCGAGGAGAATGCCGCGAGAGACGATGAGGTCTTCCAGCTGGCCATCTCTGACCTCAGCCTCAACGATGACATTTTGCAGAGTGAGAAAATCACCCACTCCATAAAATTTATTGAGCCAAACAACCCGTTCCAGGCGGTGCAGGAAGGTAAGTGAATCATTGTTCTTCATAAATCGATAACCATCCACTCACCCTTCATGTTTGTTTGCACTGAACCTGCAGTGGATTCGTACTTGGCTGCTTTCAATTTAAGGCAGGGATTTGCAGATGAATTGTCCTCAGAACATCCGAGTGGACACTTTCAAAAAACTGTTGAGCCTCAGCGTTGCCCAAAGCTCAGTAATGCATTGCGTTGCTTCATCATTTCATATCGGTAATGTGTTTCTGTATGTGCCGAATGTAAATCAGGAGTTTCAGATGCATTTTGCTCCTGGGAAATGTGGGAAAGGGCTTTCGAGGACTGATTTGATAGGCAGGTGTTATTACTCTGAGAGTGGGACTCTCTTGCTCGCTTGTGCTCCAGTGTTTTTGTATGAAAAGAAAGCTAGGTGGAAGTATTGAGTCGAGCTGGACTCGATAGCAATTTTCAACATAATTGCGATCCATGAGGCTGCCTTCGGCCCATAGTCATACCCGGGAGGATTGCAAGATGCAAAAAAGAGGAATGTGTTTTCTGAATGCTCTGATAGCACTTAATGAGGATTGATGGTGGTGGTGGTGGTGGTGGTGTAGATGATGATGATGATGATGATGATGATGGTGATTACACCGAGAGAAGGTCTTTATGTTTCCACAGCTGTAGGCCATTTTTTCTTCATTTTCAATAAAATACCACAGCCCATCAGCCTCAGCAAACTATAGGTCCAGACAATTTTGACCATTTTCTCGACTTTTAATTGTATTTCTGACTCATGACTTTTACCAGAATAGACCTGCCCTTTCATCTACTCTTTTCTCCCTCCACTTTTGAGCCCGGTTTCTGAACAATGAACATTGTTTTGACCGGCTGACGTAATTGTGCCTCATTCAGAAAGCAGCAAGAGGAACAAAATATCTCAGGCTCTCCTTTTGGATGTGTGAATACTATAATGGTCCAAATGCCTCCCAACAGCCATGAACAGCACATTGTTTCAGACATCTGGGTTCCAAATTACAGGAACAATTTCAGCAGGGACAACAATGAATAAACAATTCTGATCCGAATGGGATTCGGTATCTGTAGGACAAAGTTAACTCAGATAGTCTGGGTCGAAATGTCACAGCCCGGATCTTCATGCTAGGAGATTAACTTAGATTAATAGTAAGTGATTTGCAACAAGCAAACTTACCTAGTTAATCCCCCAAAAAGACAGAAATTTCATTTTCCGACCAAAAATGATGTTGTGTATGGTTATAATTGGCAAAATTTCTACTTCTTAGCTTTGTGTCCAGTTGGTTTCCATAAATATTTGCAGTAGTACATCAACCACAAAGACGTAAAATTAGTTTTGCCTTACATATTGATCATTTTCAGTGTGCAGAGTGTTTGCTGGCACAGGGATGATCCTCTACTTTCAGTCTCAACAATCTCATTGCCGTCTCAACTCAATGTGACCCCTTGCAGGACACAGGACACAGAGACGCACAAACCCTATGAGGTCCCATAATAGTACTACATTTCCATTGCATGACTGCACTGATTTAATACCTTAAAACATTTACACGCTGCAGTGAGCATGAGCCTTTTTCTGGCTTACAAATTCATCTTCTCATTAGAAATGATCCTGGACTTCCCACTACCACCAGGCAGGCTGGGAGTACATATAAGCTCATTTGCCATTAAAATCAATTATGCTGTCCTTTTTGTCTCTATTTTAAATGCATTAAGCACCAACCAGAGCAGCTCCACTGGGTTGCCTGGAGTTTGTGTTAATCTTTTATCCCTGCGTCAAGATGTTTGCTTTTTAAGGTTTTTTTTTTATTTTTACGGTAAAGTCAAGTAATACAGATAGACACAGATTCAGCACAACCTCAGAAACTGAGAAATGGCAAACTTTTTCAGGCTTGGGACAGACTGGAGCTACTGTAGGATTTGGGGAGAAAAATATCATTATATTTCTATTTCTGTGTATTGATGATTGATGATCATTTTGAGTAGGATACATAACTGTTGTAGCTCTAGTATCATTTTGAAGGAAGATAAATAGTACCTAATTCAGTTCAGCAGTTCACGGAGTGTGTCCTGCTGGAAAAATCAGCCTATCTGCCTCTTTCCTTCTCTCAGTACGCAGGAATGTGTTTCCCCGGCAGCATGGCTGGAAAGCACGCCCAGGAGAGAATGGCACTGTGCAGGCCTTCACTGGGCTCTTTGTCAAATTTGGCACAGCGAGTCCATTCCACAGTATTCAGCCCTGGTCCGGCGGAGGCTCTTTCAGCAGCGATTGTCACCGTGTCGAAACTTAACAGTAGCGGACATTGTCCATGTTCTTTTCTTTGGGTCGGATTTATTCAGACGTCTTACGTTGAGTCATTGGAGGATGTGAAAGGGGCACTTTTTAAGAGCTCTTGACCGGAGACAGCTATCCACCAGGTGGTCGACTTGAGGCATCGCGGGGATTCTGGGTGAAACCTCCGAGACCGCTTTCTCAGTTCAGATGGGCGAAGAGTGATTGATAAAATATGCTGCTTTCACAGTAGTGCCTGGAAGTGGAGAGAGGCTGCGGGCAACAAATGGTTCTGAAAGATTCTGTTGGGAGCTAAAAGCGGTTCTGCTCACAACAAAACCAAACACCTTAATTTTACCCTTTAAAATGACCTTCATTTTGACCTTAATTAAAGAAAATAAGGAAAAAAGTGCACAGATTAAGGGTGATTAGGGGGTAGAAATATTGCCCCTTAAATAACAGAACCGCTTTAATTTAATTCATCAGTATTAAGGGGTCTCACATTCATGCCTTAAATCTAAGGTAACAGTAAAGGGTCAGTATCACATATGAATGGCCACTATTTTCAGGGGCAAATTAAGGTAGGAATAAGCTCATTTTAAGTACATCGTGTTTTGTAGTGTCTTTTTGGCCACATTATTCAAGTACTATTTGAATGGACTTACTTTAACATCAGTGAGAAACATGGATATTTTGTCCAGTCTAAATTTGCTGTGTCGGTCACTTTTTACAGATGGTGCGTTCCCTGGTCAGGAAGATTCCAACAGTTTTTACCTGAACACAGAATTAACCCCAGCTGGCATTAATATCCTGTTCTCCAGTCATCCACTCGCCACAGGTTATATGAGGCTGGAGTCAAGGTGGATTTGTTTCACAAAAGGCTGAAACAGTTCTGATCCAAAGGGGATATGGTATCTGTGGGACCAAGCTAACCCAGTGTGGGTCGAAATATCACAGCCTAGATGTTCATGCTAAGACTCAGATTAACAATATGTGACTTCCAACAAACTGACCTAGTCAGTGCTGGATTAAATAGCATTAGACTGGCTGCCCAAAAAGATGGAAATAGCACTGCTTTGAAAAAGAGATCTTTTTTCCAAATGAAAATTATGTTTATGGTTACATTCACCAACATTTCTACTGTTTTGTAGCTCTTCTTAGTAGTTCTACTCCTTTGTTAATACACTCAGTGTGAAATGGGTAATAATGAGATATCATATGCTACATATGTGTAAAAAGAGTGCAAGGCTCAGTGGACTAATTAGCAGTGGAGTGTGAGATTTCCAGTGTGTGATGCTGTGTTTCAGGTTGTTTCACGTGATCAAAGGCTTCTGGTTTTTGTGACCCCTGCTCTTTTCCAGTCGTTGTGCCCTCTGCAGCAGGTAGTGCGTGGTTAATATAAGGACTCTGGAGCACCTTCTGATGGGCCACAGAGCCTGCCGTGCTAGACAAGATTTATGCTCAGCTGCTAAAGGGGAACGGACTCTGATATGAAGCCGCTTTCTCTCGGGGCTGTCACAATTCTCATGGAAAGTGCAGTAGCAATGATTTACGTGGTGTGCAGTAACCAAAAGTACCGGGATGTGGATTTAATGACCCATGAGTTGACAAGTGTGTGTGTGTGGTGGGCGAATAAAAACATGAACATCAAATAAATATAGAAAATAAATAAATGAGTGACAACCCTTTCTTTCTTTCTTTCTTTCTTTCTTCTTTTTTCTTGTTCTTTCTTCTCTCCATCATGTGTAATTATTAAAAGTAATGTTCCAATTCAATCAATTACTATTTGTAAAGCACTAAAGCACTAGCCATTCCGATCCATCATTTCAAAATCAAATAAAACTGAATAAATATCACTTTTGGAAGATTCTCGTCGGTAGTATTCAGGCCATGAGAATCCATTTTTTGTATATAGGAAAAAAATATTTGAATAATTTGTAGTTATATGGTAATTCTGGATAAATATTTATTGTGAATGCGTAAAGACAGTAAAGCATGGGGCTTCTCTTATTGGTTCTTTGCAGTTCTGTGGTGCCGCAGCATCAAAGCTTGTTTTTTTTATGAATACAGTTTTCAATAGATTATGAACTATCATTTTTAATACTATCAGTCCAGCTTTTCACCACTTTTCAATAAAAGTGAAAAGTAGCATACAGGGGTGGTTGAAATGGAACAATTCGCAGCCCAGCATAGTTAAGGAACAACTAAAAAAATTATACTACATAACAACGTTACATCACCAGTGCTGGAGAGAGGAACATTTAATGTTGTATAAGATGTCGCACCCTTGGCACTCTTGATAAAGAGGTTCAAAACCACTGCTCATTTTCCTGAGGGTGCCAATAATTGTGTATGACACATCCCCAATTTTCATGGAAAAACATTTAATTGGTCAGTTTATGATAAATCCAAAGATTTATTACGTTTGTTTTTTTACTTTTTCTGGATACCATCACCATATTTGATTATCTGGATGGGAGATAAGACAGATCGTGATGGACTGAAAAATAAAGATTAAGATGTTGCTCCTGGTGTCACAGACAAACATTAATGTAATAAAAAGTCTTTTTTGTTTGCATGATAAGTGCAGCATACTTACACAATATATTTACTAGCCTTGGTGGTGTCAGCTCCACCAAACAGTAGTTTGGGTAATTTTGATGAATACGGTTTTGATACTGAGGTTTGTAAATTATTGTGTGTGTGTGTGATATATATATATTTATGTATATATTTATAGCCTTATAGAGAGGGAAAGGAGTTTGTTAGCGATCAGAATAATCATCTACCAAATCATAGGATTATCTGTAGCGACTGGTGTGCTTTATAGGTTGGCTTTCTTCGAGGTCATGCCATGCATGAAATGGGCATTATTGCTACAGAGGCAACAGATACAGTCCATTGTTTCCTTCTAATGAACCACGGCTGAATGTTGTGGTTTTCGGGCCAAAACCTCCTCTGTGCCCAACAGCTGGTCTGCTGTTTTTGATTCGCTTGCTGGGTTTCCTTCTCATGACTGTTTTCAGTGACTGTGGCAAAACCTCCAGCGCAAACAAATCAGGCCAATTACCCTCTTGTGCACACCGGCCGTCCGGCTGCCAAATGGCGAACAGTCATTTTACCTCCGCTGTCCAGTTCCCATGTGCTTACCTCCTCTGACTGGAGGATTGTTTTCTCTTCAATTAAATTATCAAAGGCTGCCATGTAATTTGAGCTTGAGGCAAAAATAATTCTCCAGGACCACTTGGCCATCACTTGCTTCATTACAGAGTCTGAAATCTACTGACTGATTAAGATATTCATAATTATGCCTCTGAATGATACTCCATGACAACAATGTTTCTTTTTTGTCGTGATTCCCCAGGAAACAATTTGATGCCTCACTTTACATTTTGGCTCATTGTCCTCCTCATCTCAGGAGTCATGTTCTATCATTTGTGAAATGCAGACAATCCACTTCACCAACGATCTGGGCCTGGTTTCTCGATAACTAACACTCTGAGCGCGCTAAGAAGATTCTTAAGATATATCTTACCAAAGTTGTTTACTTTTCTAAGTGTGTTACCCGAACTGTCCCTTAGGAGGCTTCTTAAGACGCTGCCTCTTATGTGCAACGTTACAGGAGCTGGCCACAGACACGGTGCTGAATTAGTTGACATGGATTGCTGGGGAATTGATTTTTCTGTTCATTTGCATGACAGCGTTAAGAAAGACAGCACATTCTATGCAAATTCTTCCAGTAACATTTATTTCAATATGAGTTAACTTATCAGTAGCATGTCATAATAGAAAACGATATAAATGTATTCACCAAACTGTCGTCAATATTTTCATGTTACTTAGCGGTGGGGAAACGAACTGGGTATACAACAGGGTGCGAACTAGGGGGAGCAATCATAGTTGATTGTTAGTTGATTGACAAACAGCTGCGGTTACTTATGTGCAATGCACTCTTAATTGGCCATTGGATTTTCTATAAAAGCAACCTACCTACACTAAACACACAGAGAGAAAGAAAGAAAGAGAAAAATGTTAGGGAAGATGGCAGAAAAGCAGCCACGTAAAAAAAGGGCATCAAGATTTTCATCTGAAGAACTGGAAGTTTTGCTGGAAAAAGTGAATGTCAATAAGACATCACTCTTCGCCAGCTTTAGAAACAATATCCATAACAGCACTAAGAAAGAAATATGGAGTGACATGGCCAAAATAATGTGTGCCTCAGGTTTAGGTGCACACAGAAACTGGCAGGATGTACGCACGGTTTTTCCAGCCATGCCAAAGCCAGAGCTGCTGCAGTCCGCAGAGACCGGGCAAGGATCCCCCCAGCATGGAGCAGAAGGGCGTCGGTAACAGCGCGGCGCACCTCCACACAGAGGTCTTGCTGAGGCCGTAACCTTCTCACACAACCTCCGTGAAGCTCCCAGTAGCAAAAAACGGAGCGCTGCAAGTAGCTGGACAGCTACGATGTGTTGGTCTAGCCAGCGCAGGTCTGAGCAGGTCCAGAAGCTCCATAATCTGTTGCCTTGGAAGTTAAAACTTTTTTAAAATCAGCACCTCAGGCAAAATATCAAAAGGGCTGAAGTTTTGCCTAATGAAAAAATTCACATGAACGATATGGTAGCCGCTTATAGCCAATTTGTTTGCCACCTGTTCAATATTAAAAGTTGTTGCCAATTTTGTTGCATAAATCACATTTGAAATAGGCTAATTAACACTCAATTAGTTCTGATTTCATAATAAAATCCTTAAATATGTCTGGACTATATTCCATCATTGTTACAACATTAATAACGTGCCATTATTTGACTTGCATACACTGCTGATTTATAAAGACTGCCGTGTTGAGATGAAACTATGCAAAGAGAGAGCTTAAGAGTGGTCCAGACCAACCTTATGAACATGGGATGTACGTAAGATATGCTTAGTGTAGAAAAACTTCAGGAAATGTTCCATAATGTTAAGAGAGAGGTTAAGGTAAACTTAAGAACTACTTAGCGATAAGAAGCTTTCGAGAAACCGGGCCCTGGTCTGTTTACCAATATGATGTCCCAGCTGTAATGCTAACTTTCCTTCTGCGTTTGGCAGAAGAAGGTTTAAAAAATCATCGAAGCTCCTCATGGTCAGAAAGGGCTTCTGACAATTCACCATTTATAAATAGTGCACAAAGAGCACACTTAAGAGTTTCAACTGCAAGATCATTGAGTAATTGTGAGTTTAATGCCTAGGAGTACCAAATATATCAATGCCTGGCAGTCCACTGGCCTATCTGAATGTCTAAGATGGACCTTCCCTCTCCTTCCCATCACTCAGTGTTGTGTTGTTAGTGTTCTCCTTAGTGATGTGTCGGCTCTTAGAGACGATGGTTCATACTGAATGAATAGAGCCGACTCCTATCACGTGAGAGCCGCTCCCCACTTTATTTTCTTTCGCTGCTCCACTCTCACTCTCAGTAGCTCAACTCTGTACACGAAAGGACTTTGTTTTGATTGGCAGCAATCACATGTGAGAAAATAGGATCATACCATTATGTGAAAACAGAGAGGACGACAGACCCGACAGTCAGGAGTGTTCATCCGGCCATCTGCGGAGGAGAAATTGCATCAGCCCATCCAAGCTGAGGCATTTGATTTTGCTGTGTGTCAAACTACACTGAGGACATTCTGTTTGGTTACTGAGTTTGGTGCTGTTTCTTTCTGGTAATTTGTTCACAGTGTTAATGTCAAGAGTTTGATTAAAATATTTTAAAAAGTAAGAATGCCTGTTTTTGTAACAGAACATATACACAAAATCATAAGGCTTCTCAGGGGGGTTTATCAACACAAAAAGCATTCATATTTGCCAAGTTAGGCTAAAATAATAGGCTACAGATGATAATAAACTAAGAGCAGTTTGGGTGCTGAAAGAACCACTTCTTCTTTGGTAGCTGTGCCACAAGAGCCAAAATAGAGCCGAACATCCCATCACTAGTTCTCCTCCAAGCTAAAATAAAAGACATTGCATTTGTGTCTCAGAGAAAGCAAGAATTAGCCTTCACCCTCCTGGTGTTGGTGGCCTCATGTGGTAGAGTGAGTTCAAGCTGGAAATTGAAAAAATATATACTCATAAATACTGAATGATGCATTCTTAACTGATTTCTAGTATTCAAAACATGCATACAGCTGAATGTGATGCATTTTATTACCTCAGGCCATAAACAAGCAGGCGGCGCTGGTGATGCGGAGGCAGGCAGGGTCAGTGCGCTTGGAGGTTGATCTTTCTCTCTCTCTCTTTCTCTCTCTCTGCTGATCTAACAGTAAAGGCTGGGTGTCCCCCCCCATACCATCCTCACTCCCCCAGCTCCCCCGCTAAATGAGTGTGGAAACAATAAGGGTGATCTGTATGCGGAGTGGTCGCTGGAAGCCAGAATTTTATGTAGCACTTTTAAAAAGAATCCTTAAACACATTTGTTTAATATTGCATTTAAGTTGGCGCAGTCTGCCAAGATGTCCTTTTCCAGCCTGATTATATTTCCCGTTATTTATTTATGTGATGTAAATAAGACCAGCATGCAAGATGCAGACACCATAGCTACTTATATGAGGAAAAATCTATAGTCGTGATTTTGACACTTTACACAGGCGAACACACACTCACACAAATACATATACATGTGGTGTCTCCATTGTTGGTTTAGACTTGTTGGTCGTTTTAGGTCAATATAGGTAAATAAAATCACTTCCATAATAATAAATCTAACAATTACTAACAATCTATAACAAACCAGGCAATATAAAGACAAGAGTGTAAATAAGGCTTGCAACATGTGACATGTGATATTAATTTTGTAGTCCAAACTCAAACTAAAATGCAGAGTGTCTGGTGAGGGTGTCCACAGCAAAGCCGATAACAGGCCACAACGGGGCACCTGATCCCAAGTCGGTGTGTGACAGCCAGAGTGACAGGTGGGCAAATTAGCAGCACAGTGCTGCTACCAATGATGTTCTCACACCTTCTTTCCTCTATTGCTACCAGTCTGTGCTGTTACTATGACTGTGCCTGTTTTCAAAGGAACACTGTGGTGAAAAGACAACCAAAGGGATCAAATCCACCATGATGCGCCTTGAGTTTGACTCTAAAGGCTACAATGAAATCGTAAATCCCACAATAAAATCTGTCTGTCACATCCATCTCAAACCAAGTGGACATGTTCAGTCATCTCAAGTAGACTTGCTTGTTTCTGATACACTGTAAGCAAGCATCGGTGGTTGTGTTTTGCATGACGAAAATCAGTAGTGTCTGTACATTTAGGCTGATATGCTGAATTGTTGGGAGACATTTCTTCCAATGGGTTGGCTTTTTGTGGCTTTATAGTGGCTGAGAGTAAGGTGGAGGTGAGGAGACTTGGTGCTCCATGCTTCAGTAAAAAGCTTTATTTTGCTTAGCCGAAGCCATTCAAGTTATCAGATCAGATTTCACCTTGGATTTTCTCTCCAAATCGAGCTTATATAATCCCATTGAGAAGCCCAAAATAGTTTTTTTTTTTTGTAGCTCCGGGAGACAGAATCATGAAGAGCACTCATTAAAAATTGCTCTGTGCGCTTTGTCCATATGCTGTCCATTTCTAAAGAGATCTGAGCATTTAAGCTTTTTCATACCAGAAGAACCAGCAGGATAGGATGGCATGGCCAGCTTAAGAGCAGCCGTCAGACTAAAGAGTCCCGGAGGACCCCTAACTCTTATTGAGCGGCCATTCTCCCTGAAACATGGTGCCATTTTGTGGGAAACACACTTAAATGTCAAGGAGGCTTCAGCCGATCCAGTCTTCTCTCAGGGAAACCCTAGCTTGACCACAGCACAAAAGGTGTCTT
>JBBMFX010000101.1:24801169-24823860 GCA_037832545.1 Rhabdalestes septentrionalis
AGAGAGAGAGAGAGAGAGAGAGAGAGAGAGAGAGAAAGAGAGAGAGAGAGAGAGAGAGAGAGAGAGAGAGAGAGAAATCAATTGCTTTTCTGGAAACCAAACAGACAAAAGAGACATTATCACTCGTCACTATGGATGCTGCTCAGGATGCCGCTGTCATTTAAAAAGACGGCCAGTTTCATCTGTCACAGATGGTTTCTCAGGCCACTGGTCATGCAGTTAGAGTAGGCTAAGAGCTGGGGTGGGTGATGGGGGGTTTAGGGATGCCTTTAGATGTTGGAAACAGAACCGTCTGGTGTGACCACAGCGATATGAGATGCTGGGGAGGGGGGTTATTAACCACGCTCTACTGTATTTCTTCAGGTGTTAATGGACTAAATTCAAAGCATGACATTAAGAGGCAGTCTAGGCCTTCTACTGTCTTTGTGGGTTGTTTTTTGTGCAGCACTGTTGGTGACCCCATGCTTTGCACAGTTTTCTTGCACCCAACACACTGCATTTATCAACTCAGTGGTTCCATAAACTCATTTCACAGGACCAAGTATGAGGACTGAGGAAAAAATACTGAAAATTGCATGGACAGAGAATGTTAAAAACAGAGTCAGGTGAAAAAGAAATATTTATATTTCATTACAAAATAACCCAAATGTCAAGTTGGTTGCATTTTTTGTTGGATTTATCTTGGAGGTTGTGTTTTGAACAGCCGCGCCCTACTGCATGCATACCTGGCAACGTTTTAAGATAACCAGACTTTCCCGCACTATGCGAGGTTGATTCTATTTATTGGTGGGGGGAGATTTCATTTAATGTTGGGTTAAGCTGGAGATCCAGAGAACTGGCCAGAAAATGAGGAGATATTTCAGTGAAAAATATGGCGAGTTACAGATGGACGGTTACAGACAAGAGAGAACGGCTCTGCTGGTTAACCTGTGATGATTTTACTGGTGGGAGGTTAACAGTCAATGTGACTGGGGCTCAGGCTGGTGGGAAGAGAGGAAGAAGAACAGTGATGATAAGAAGAGCAGGCATTAAACAGGAGCGAGATAGAACATGTACAAACTGCAATCTGTGTGTGTGTGTGTGTGTGTGTGTAAAGTGAGCATTCTGAAGATAAATACATTTGTTGTCTGGGCCAAACCCGCCTGCAAGTGCTCTTCAGGTCGCTGTCCAAGGTGCTGAAACAGCCGAGAGCCTCCGCTGGCAATTTTGGAGCTGTGTTTACTCCACCTGTGTTTTGGAGTGAGGGAGTGTGCACACAAGAAGCCCCGGAATAGGAATTGGTCACCCAATATAAGGGGCCACCAGGAGAGGAAAAGGGGAAGAGAAGGATCCTGCTTGCTAAGGTGTCTTTTGAATTGAAACTGCACTTCCCTCATGATAGTCTCTAGCACCAAGGACTCTCCTGCTCCTGACCAGGACGCTGCTAGCCTCATGAGCCTTCCTCACCCACCGACCCTACAAGTCTCTGCACACTTCTCCGGCATGACCCCACCACCTTCACCAACCCCCCCTTGCATTTGAACTTAATAAATCCATATCCACCTCTGTACAGCAGTGGGTGTCAGCTATAACTTGTCTTGTGTTTGTTTCTGAGCCTGCGAGGTGACGCTACAATATAGATATATATTTACTTACATTATATATAAATGTGCATATTCAGTCCTGGGTAGGAGGCAGGCAGTGCCAACCTGTGATTGTTGGTTAGCTGGTGTAAATCATTGTTCTCCAAGCTGCCTGATAATGCTAGCACACGTTAACCTTTATGCTTTAAGCCTTGTGGCACTGTGTGAAAACATGCTTACTCAAATACACACATAGAGACACACATATACATTCTAGAGCTCTCAGATGTATTAGTTGCGGGGTTGGGCTATGACAAGTGTGGCGTAGGAAGGAGGTGGGGAAGCTTGATTCACTGCAGGAGGTTTTTTTATCAGCTGATGAAGCCATTGTGTAATAATTATTATTACTCTTGTGAGCTCAGCACACATACTAATTTACTTTTAAAAGACTCAAAATGAGCCTCAAAGAATCCTTGAATTACCTGTTACAGTTTTTCTTAATTGTTTACACACAATTACTTGTACTTCAGGCACAATGACTACAACATGTAACTGATGCAGCAACACCCTGAACCAATTCTGCTAAACTACAAGCACAATTCCTGCTTTACACTCAAATTGCAGTTTTAAAACATACTTTTTTCAAAACACTACACACAAATCTCTGCATAAGGCAGACTTTTTATGAAGAAAATCTCTTGTTTTCACAAGAAACACATTGTCGTGTGTGTGTGTATGTGTGTGAGTCAGTTTGTGTGTGTGTGTGTGTGTGTGTGTGTGATATTATGTACAGATCGGCTCAACCTTGGTAAGTCTGATGAAAGAATTCTGCCATGCTTTGTTTTATTTTATGCTGCTGGATCTGTGCCAGAAGGTGTGTGTGTGTGTGTGTTTGTGTGTGTAAGTGTGTGTGTGACACCCTCAAGGGTATCTCAGGGATTTCAGTCGGCGGTCTTCTGTTGAGATCAGCAAAGCTGTGCTGGGCTCTAATGGAAATCAGCATACTTTAGCCAGATCGCATAACTAGAGTGTTTTGTGGGGCTGCTGGTTTTTATTAGGTTACCTGCTGCTTAAACCCAGATTGACATTGGGAGTGGAGTCAAGGTTCAGAGGGAAGCAGGTGTGTGTCATTCTACAGGTACGCTGACAAAAAAGGAGCCTGTTTTTAGTCTAATCTACCTGGGGCACCACGTCTGCTGAGATCCTTTCTCAATTTCAGAGAGGAGAGGGGTCATTTCATTTCATAGTGCTTTATGATAAGATAATAGGGACTGATCTGATGCTAACATAGAAATATCTCCATTATTGCCCAGTCACTGGCCTGCGGGACGGAGAGCTAAGTGGAATGAAGAGCCCAGATGTTCAGAATTCATTCTTGGAAATATTGGCAGATTTTCTTGTTTTTAATTCAGTTGATGAAAATAAACGTATAATTATATTTAAGATTTTATTAGATCTTAAATAAGACATTCACATTTTCATTTTTATATTTTTATATTTTTATTTGAATGTTTTGAATCAGCCAATATGTGCAAATAAATCCGTTACTTGTACTATGCAGTGATTTATAAACATATACTTGATTTCTTTTTTGGCAACTAGACAATGTTGTTTGGTTGCTGACATTTGTATTGTAGCCTCTAAAGACCCCCAAATAGACATTCTGCTGGTGGAATGGAAATCGACAATGTTTTAAATCAATTTAATAAAATACAATATTCTCAGAATAACATGGACATTGTTGTCTCTTTGTTTGTGAGGAGCTGCTAGTGATCAATGAAGGGCAAAAGAGAAAGAACTAGAATATCCTGAAGTGAGAACAGTTCACACCTCTCCACAAACATGTCTGTGTAAAGGTAAAACAGACGTTTTATTTTACCAACTGACAAAATAAAATTAACCACAGTAAAACATTTTCAAAAATATTAAAATGCTTAACAAATTGCAGTTAATGTCATTTTTAAATCACACAGATAGCTGTGTGACAAAATGCATTTTTTGACTTAAAGACCTCTTAAACAGGTGGAATTTGCATTTGATGGGAAATTGAAAATAAGATAATGGTCTCTGTTTGTCTAGAACTGGGTACCCCAGCCGTTGTGATGGTTGGTGCCCTGTGTGACACTGGGATAATAAACAATTTTTTTTTATTTAATGCAATGTTATAAAGACTGCATTCTGTAAACACTCTTCTATTTATTGGCAGGATAACTCATCACCCAGAAATGTTGTTTTAAATAGTTAATTTAATGCAAAAGCCATCAAGGCCATGCAGCTAAAGGCCACGAGAAGTTAGAAATACATTTAGGACTGCTATGATGGTTTTTCATTTATTTTATTTTTGCGAGAATACAAATGATCAACAAATTCTTGCAAAAGAAATCCTATATCTCATACTCCTATTATCTCTCCTCTACCCTCCATTAGGTAATGACTTTTAAGCAAAAGTTTAAAACTTTGGGTGATCCAGAGTCATTCTATGCTTTGCAGGGATTTAATGTCAGGGCTTGTAATTTGTGGCATCAGTCACCATCACCTGGCGTGCTGGGGCTTGTCCCCTCCTCCGAATAAAGGGGAGGTTTTTCCTGAGTGCTCAGAAGGTGGCAGGTTCCAGGTCGCTGCCTCATAAAGGCTTGCTTTACGAGATGACGAAGCTTCGCCCACCGCCCAGCTACCGTGCCGAAGCCTCTGTTATGAATGTGAGAATGGGGCCTATTTCTTAATTGATCACCAGGGAGTTGTTTAACGGCCGCTTGTCTGTGGCTCCTCAGCCCTCTGCCCCAAGTAAGCGTGTCTGACTTTGGGTAAAGGTGCTGCTGAATTATCACCGGGGAGAGATCATTCTTTACGCATGTCATATAAGGAAGGTGAATTTATCCTACTTAAGTGGGCAGTACTCCATTTTTTTCATAAATGCCCTTTGTGTCACCCTATGCCTTCAATACTTTCTTTTATGTGTCATGGATTGCTATAATTGCACATGGGAGGGTTCTTTTAAAAAGATTGCTCAGAGAAATGGATACAGTGGATATAAAAGACTCTTGGTGGGAAGAAACGTGAGGCTGGCTGTGCCAGCAGTTTCTGGAAAAAAATAATAAAAAATGGAGTGGCTGTGGTGGCGTGTGAAAGTCACACAATGTGGCTGTGTACTGAAATCTGTGTTCTGTGAATGTTCCCCTGCCAGTGGGGTGCCATCTTTGCCCTGACCCTGGCTTCTGTTTTAATAGACAAATTGGACCTGCTGGGGTTCTGTGAGCGGCAAAGGGTCTGCCACAGCAGGGCAAATAAATGTTTGCTGCTGCTACTCAGCTGGGGCTCTTCACACTATGCTTGTAACTCAGAAACACATGGCAACACGCACAAGCCTGTTCTTTTGATAGGGCCTTGTAGGGGGTTGGTTGTGCGTGGTTCGGGAGGATGCCAGCTGGTGTTGACGGCTCTGCTGTGGCATCATGGGCTGCTTCATGCCTGTATCTATTTGGGTGGGCGGATACACTTGCACAAGCGTGCTGATGGGTCACTGTCTGAGCTTCTTGCTTGCAAGCTCTCAGACACAGTAAGAGCAACTGGGTGCTGCCCTGTTCTCCCAAATTATGTCAGCGACACATGAGCTAATAAGGCTGCACGGAGAGTGGTGCTCTGGAGGAAGCGGGAGGGGGCTCGCAGTACAGAGGGAGTGAGATCCGGGGTTTACTGCAAATGACAGCGACCGTCGGAAGTAGCGCTCTGAAATAAAACCCAGCTCTCGTCAAGTCTCCAATACGACTCCCCCAGCATGCGTGGATTAGAATCAAGCTTCCTTTTGTGGAGTCTGAGTTCGTCCGGTGTGACACTGGGCTGACAGGAGCCTTTACTTTCTACCGCTGTAGGGTCAGTAACAGCTGCTGGTGCAGACTGAGGCCTGTTTACATATCGGTACTGTGCCTTTTAGCCTGAAACAGCACCACAGTCGACAGTGATGGAGTTTCCAGAAGCTTCGAGATGTGGAAACTGGCCCTTAGAGGTTCAGCACCGGGCAGAATGCTGTCAAAGCCAGCACAGCTCGATTGCTACTGGCACCAACAAATGAACAAGACATGGCTTGTGATTTCCCTTCTCCATTCGATTGGGGCAAGATGGCTGCTGGGACATGGCTATGCACAAGCAAGTTTGCGGCACCGCTTTCCTGCATGTGATTTTTCCTGATAGATCTGTCTTGACTTGTGCATGCAGCCTGTGGCCCGCTGGAGCTCTGGGATCAGCTTCACCTTCCCTTCCCCCCTGCACCTCCTCCAGCTAGCTACAGTGCCTGGTCCATTGCTCAGCTCAGTTCCGGATAGAGGAGACTGAATGGGTTGTTATTATGGCAGGAGGGGGCCTCGGGCCAGAGATCCATGGTCCCGTCCACATTAAGACATAAAGGCAGTATGACATGGAGGTGAGATTTAAAGAGAGAGTTAAAGACTAAAGTCAGGGGAACCGAGGGGAGCTGAAGCAATTGAGAAACCAATTGTTTACTCATGGTTAGCAATACATTTAGTTCTTTTGATTTATATATCCAGAATATAGTTCTTTGCCTTAAAAAGACATGATTTTTGTCCATTTTCCTCTTTTTGGGGCTTTTTTTTCACATCTGTTCACTGGCCATTCTCCATTTGCCCTATAGCGTCAGGTACTTCACTGATTTATTTTTGCACCTCAACAATGGTCCTTAAAGTCGACTTTTGTACCCCACATGTGTTTTTATACTGGAGAATGGGATAATGGGTGTTAGAAATAGCCCCCCCCCACACACACACACACACTAATTCTTTGTATGTGTGCACTACAAAGGACCAAGACTTTGCATGGGAGCAGCAACCCATCCACCCTCTACCACCCCCTCTCCACAAAAAGGACCCAGATTGTGCACATGCACAGCAACCCATCCAACAACCCCCGCAAGATATAGAGCAATGCAAAACTGCCTCTGGCGCCCCTGCTTGAGGGTTCCACTACAGTGAGCGAGGGGTATCAGCCCAAGGACACTGTAATACCTTTCCTACCTTTTTTCAAATTTGCGAGTTTAAGTGACTTGCTGGCAGCTGCTTTTATATTAGGTCTCAAAAGACAAGTTGTTGTGAATCTTCCTAGAACAATGGCGGCAGCAGACTCCTTCAACACCAGGAGCCTTCAACACGAGCCCAAAGAATGTTTACCCTCAGACTAACACTGTTTACACTCAGGTGTGAGATGTGTGAGAAGACGCAGGGCATAGTATGCTGTTGTGTGGCTACAACATGCGTGTGCAGTTCATTTTATGTTAGATTTTTCTTTGCTGGAATAGAACAGAACCTAGGGCTGGGCCGATAAACGATATCATATCGAATCACGATTTATTTTATTTTAATAATGATGATAAGCTCTAGACATTTTTTGCTCGATATGGATTAATCTAAGAGACTTATTAAACAAACACATCAAACAATTTAGACAATTCACATCTTATTTTCCTCAACCCAAATTACTTTAATTAAAGTCTCTGAGGCAATGAAGGGGTTATCAAAGTTTTCAGGGAGAAACAAAAGTTCAACCGAGTCCCCGGCACGATTGAGATGCACAGTTTTGTCTTACCGCAACGTTGTGAAAAAGTCCTTTCTTGAAAAAAGTCCAACAATCTGATTTCCTAGTGGCTCGCCATCCTCTTGGTTAGGGAGAAAAATCCGGTCCCATTTCACAAAGTCCAGTGGAGTTAAAAAAATTTCCAAACTTAGCCAACCCTTTCAGCACAGCAACCCACGTCCATAAGTCCATAGACACTCCGGTCACCTCTCTGCCCTGTTCTCTAAACATGTTTAAAGCTTATTTAATCTTGGTCGTCTCACTTCTGTTCCTTAAATATGGTTTTAAAACTTATTTAACCTCGTTTGTCTCATATCTGTTACTCTCAGTCCCTTGTGTCAGCTAGTTTGTTTTGATTTGGTTTCTGCACTATCAACCCACTTTCTAGAAGAGGGCAGGACTAACGATCTCAACCTCTGACATTTCCCGCTTTCATGCAAGGACCAATAACAATTAAGAAAATCTGACAAACACAAATACTATCCAAATATGTCAAATGGGCGGCCCCTGCAATGTGAAGCAACAGGAACATAACTTCTTAACTCCTAAATATAACTTCAAAATATAACATAAATTTAAACTGCTAACAGTAATATTTCCCATTTAACAAGGGAATTGTCCTCCACTGGGTTACACAATCACACAGCAGAACATTATTTAATTTACCTCCTAAAGTCACTGTTCATAGAGTAGTCTTCCTGGCAAAAAAACAGAGTATTACAAATTGTGTGCACTTACTAGAAGTTGAATATTTTTTGTTTACATTATGCACATTTAAGGTACATCTTAATGCCAGACACTGTTCACAGACTAGTTTTCCTGGCAAAAAATAGATAAATAAATACGATAATAATGTGAAAGCTTAACAAATTGTGTTCACTAGCTAGAAGTTGTATAATTTTATGTTTTGCACATTTGACCTACCTCTTAAAGTCAGACACTGTGATCTAATTGTGTTACAAATTATGTTTTTTACAATAATTTTATGTTTACATTTCGTACATTTACTGATTCACCATACTTTTATTTATTTATTTATTTATTTATTTTAGTAAATATATTTAATTTTTTAGGCCAATCTGTCATCTGTTTTTGTTAATATACTATACTTTAAAATGAAATGTAATGAAACCTTTGATTTTTGTGGCTTCAGTCATTGTTGGGATACTGTTTTAAAGCTGGCAGCATAAACAGCTTTTATCGAAATAAATATATCGTTACTGTTCAAATGTTCAATATGTGGAAAAAAGATAGAGATTACATTTTTGCCATATCGCCGAGCCCTAACAGAACACATGTGCAAAAAGTGAAAAAAGTTGAATTCCTGTATCTCTTCATCACTGAATATTCATTTTCAGTTTAGCGTTAAGCTTGCTCATGGTTTGATTACTTTCGTCTCAGGATACAGGGCTATACACAGTTTGTGTGGTAAGCTACAGTCACAGTGACTAAAATAAACTTCAGTGCATACTGTGTTTGCATTAAGACACATTTTGGTCTACGTCTGTGCTCCTGCATGCATTTGTGTGTATACTGTCAATGCAATGTTATGTCTTACGCTCTCATAGAGCACAGCAGTATTTGAAGTCTACCCAGTGTTCCATGAAAACTTTAGGACATCTTCAACATAAGAGGAGCTCCTATCAAATTGATCTACGTCTCCTCTCGCCCTCCAAGGGCTCTTTCTGAGCAGCAGATGATGTGTAAGACGCAGGATGAGTGATTGTATAACATTTATTAATTAATAGCTTTATAATTAGAAATCAGATGTCATTCATCTTGAAAATAAAACATGATAACACAATTACCAGCAGCTAAAGAGGAGAGAGTTGGACTTGGCAAGTCGAGGACCGGGAGCGCGCAAGCGTGAAGTCACATCAATCACGAGTCGGAAACACTTCATCAAAACACTGTACCATCACTCCTCACACCTGTCAACAGCTCGCACTGCTCATTAGTATTAATTATCTCCGAAATTCATTAACCCAGAGAGAGCGCGGGCGAGGAAACGAGAAAGAATCCTTCTTAAACTCTCTCTGCTTCTCATTGACCTCTCTTTCACGCTTCCTTTTTTAAACTCAGTACCATAATCCTCCCTTTAGCCTCTCTATCTCAGCCTCATTTTTAGATCCATAAAAGTGCAGAACACTACAGTGCCAATCACTGTCGAGCCCACAGCTACGATCGGCATCAAAAACGGTCATAGGCCGAGCATCGGTTGAACTTTGTCTTCATTGAGTAGCTTTAGACGTTTCTTAAGGCTTTCTTTCATGGAAAAATAAGAAATTGCGCATGGCATTTGCCACAGACAGAAAAAAACATCTCAAGCATACACATGGGTGAAGGCCTCCAATAGTCTTTTACCTGCACTCACTCACAAGCAGACCTGATTTTTTTTCTTCAGTCAAGACGGTACTAGAACCATTATGCTGCAATTTGGTGGAGCAGACCTAAATGTAAAAAATAGATTTTTCAGTGAAAAACTGAATATACACAGCTCCGAAAAAAAGAGCCCTCTGCAAAAACCTTTTATAGATGCCAGTTTTGAACTGAACAGCTTTGCATTCATTTTCTGCTGACAATGTTCATCCTAATATCTAAAGAATTAAAAGTGTTCTTTAAAGCATAATTTGAAAGGAAATGATAAAACATGGAAATAAGTGAAATGATGCAGTGTGTACCAAACCTGAA
The DNA here is from genome assembly GCA_037832545.1 of Rhabdalestes septentrionalis. Lineage (NCBI taxonomy): Eukaryota > Metazoa > Chordata > Actinopteri > Characiformes > Alestidae > Rhabdalestes > Rhabdalestes septentrionalis. The sequence continues at coordinate 24,811,003 of JBBMFX010000101.1, forward strand.
TAGTTCAAAGAAAACAAATCTCCTGTTCACTCATAAACAAAATTGTAATAATTATATTTGACATACTTTAGTGGTGTTTAACCATTCAAATTTTCTCATTGCGGGAGCAAATTGTTGATTACTGCTGTTTGTGACTCAGGTGATCACTTATCAGTACTTCATAAAGCAGAAGGAGGTGCTTGTGTAAGAATTTAACAGACGCTGGCATGGAATTGTTGTCATATTGATTAAAATATAAAGTGTAGTGGTCTCAATTTGTTCCAGGGCTGTGTGTTTTTGATCAAAAAAAGCAATTTTAACTTCAGATAATGAGAACACAAGAGCTCAATAAAGCCTGAATTGTTTTAAAGATATGGCCAATCAGCTGAAGTGTGCTTGGTGTCTACATTTAGCACTTTACCTACCAGGCTAATATTGATTACAAACATCAGAAATCAACAGTGACCCAAATCCTTTCTATAAAAATACACTATCAAAATGTATCTTGACACACTCACACCTCATTCAGCTTTTCATTAAGGAGTGTGTTAACAGAATGATGTATTGTGAGCTACAATACGTCATTCTGTTGTCACAACAGGCAACCATTTCAGACAAGACCATGGCTGGTGCTTGCAAATCCTGTATATGTTCTTACCTCCACATGGTAGCTAAGAAGTTTGTACGGCCTTAATGACGATCTGGATGTGATTTGAGTGGTTTGAGAGAGAACATTTGGTAATATTAATTTACGGAAAAATAATGGGTTCCTGTTCAATTCTAGTTCTTGCAATTACTGGTGATGTGAAGAACGAAAGGGAGAGAGGTGCTTGTTTTGCAGATACGCTGTTGTTCTTTCCTCCCTCTCTTGCCCCTCTTTCTTTATCTTCCTCTCTCTCATTTTCTCCTCTTATCGCTCGTTCTCACCTTCTCCATTTCCTTTATCACCTCAGATAGAGCACTGACACAAAAGAGAAGTCTGGGCAGCTAATAGAATTAAAATCCTCCTTTCCAGTAATGGTCATGTGAATCCTGAATCCAGTCCCAGAACCAGCACACCATTACTAATCACATAGAAAAAAAGGCTTTGGTAGCCAGCTGATAATAGGTATGTTGCTCAAGAGGAACGTAGTAGGTGTATATCAGTCTTATTAATCTTAGACGCAGGATCTGTGGTGACATGTGGCTTAGCTGAGTGGATGACCGCCTTTGGCTTGTCAGAGATCCGCTTGCTGTGAGTCATTGTGGCCTCTCGCTCTGGAGCAGGGATTGACTTTGGCCAATCAAGGCTTTCGGTCAATCTGTGTTCTAAATCAATGCTTTCTTTTCCTTTTCTCTCGTTTTTCCTTCTCTCTCTGGTGGGTATCGACTGTATGGTCTTCAGAGATAATGTATCCCAGGTCAAACGCTATTATGATGACGAGACAGCTTGGGGTTCCTCAGGGGTGCAGTTTGGAGCCTCTTACGTTGTTGCATCAGTTCTAGCCCCCTGTCCTGTTAAAGAACAAAGGAGGCCCGACCCATCCTATTTACTCCGGCTGTTTTTTATTTAATCAGTTCTGGTTTATTGAATTTAATTATTTTGGAATGATTAACTCCAGCTCAGCTAGCGGAATGAGGGAGCCTCAAAGGGGTGGAACTGCCTCTTTTTTCTCTCTCAGTTCAGATGCTATGGGAATGAAAAATGGCTATCCAGTGGCTGTAATGGATCCTGCATGTTGAGGAGGTGTTTTTCCCCTCTCATGTTATTAATGTGCTTGTGCTACAGAGCATGATGATTAGCCCTCCTAATACGGTATAATACTGGGGATCCACTCCGTTTGCCCCTGCACCCACAGGGGTAGATCCACTGGGAACAGAGGCTGCGGGGTTTTGTATTGTGACACTCTGGGAGTTCTGTAAACACCTCCCAGGGTCTTTGCTGTTCACACTCTTATCAATAATTCAAAGAAAATAACTCTCAGATACAAAGTGTAAATGAGCACATCTGCTATGGTGGCTTAGCCGGTATTTTATTTTATACTGTTTAGCAATCTCTGGGAAACACGAGCATATGGGCTTTGCTTCCTTACTCAGTGGATAACTGTGTAAACAACAGATTGAAGCTCAACGTGATGAAGCAAACTGCAGATCACATCCAGACTGAAACGGTGGTGTGGGCCTCTTGCTTTCTTATGAATCTCTAGCCCAGCGGCTTTAGTTGTTTCAGAGGGCACGGAATGTTGCATTACACTCTGCAAGAGTTTGGGCAAAATGAGTCCTCCTGAACTGTTAAACAGAAAGTGATGTCTCCACACACTGGCAGAAGTACATAAGTGAGTTTAGTTCTCTTGCAGTTTACCAGTTAGATAATGGGAAAGCTGAAAAGCTTATTGAGGTCTTATCTGGTGTATACCCTGTGTGGCCTACATCAATTGAGTGTGAGCAACGTATAGAATAAATGACTTAGTAGATATTTTGGCTTTTTTTTTTTTCCAGATTTCAGTGCAAGGCTTTCTCTCTTTATGTGCTCAGTTTTAAATTTAGGAGAAAATAGGTACAACAATGTAACCAAGACTTTATTTTGTAACACAAAACACTGATTAACTGTACAAACAAATACAAAATCCAAATCACTAAACAACAGACATGAGGCAGGTGTTACGGTATATCTACAAATTACAAATATCCAGACGGCGCAGAGGGGCAAATCAGGAACAGCTGTGATGGTGCAGGGTTACAAAAAGTAATAGAGTGGAGCAAGATGCCAAGCGTGTGGAGCATGGCGTGACCGAGAATCTAAATCAACTGAATGCACATGTTACACATAAACAAAGACAGGGCATGGCTGGAGGGCGTGAAACAGTACGAGGCGTGACAAAATGAAGGGACTGGTACACAATTTTTACATTTATGTTTCGTTTTTTCCCCCAATGTGTTAAAGCACATGTATAACATTATTAAGCCCTGTGAAGGACTGGCAACCTGTCCAGGGTGTTTCTCCACCTTACATCATTACGAATGCAGGGATAGACTCCAGCAGCTCCGGGAACCTGGATCAGGATTAGCGGCTCAGGTGATGGACGGATGGATAATAATTATTGTCATTATAGAAATTTCATTAATTATTTAGTCATTAAATGTGTGTTCAAATGCAAGGGGGTGGGGAGGGCGTACATAGGGTGTGGCATTTCCATGGTCCGTACAGAAAATGCAGGAAGTGTGCATGCATGTGAAGTAGAGCGAGTGTGATGAGAAAAGATTGCGTGCTGGAAGTACTGCACATGGGTGCACGCCTGCCGTGTCTGTCTGTGGCGCGTGCTGTGAATGTGTGCGCTTGTGAGCGAGCCCCCCTGCCCGAGCTTGTGCTGTGTAATTAAAGAGTCAGGACAGTTGGCCTTTACAAAGAGCAGCGCTGGGCTTTGGTCCACAGCTCACTCTGCTGCAATGTTGGCTCGCGGGACTCTCCTCCGTGCTCTTTATGATACCATTCCCCCCCCATTCCCCAGCAGAACTAGTGCTGGTAATGTGCTAAATGAGTGCTTATGCAGCGTGTGTCAAAGCGCTAAACTCAGCCATGTGTCAAAACAGTTCCCTCTGTACCTCCCAGCGCAGCCTCCACAGTCTTCCCTACTGTCTCCTTTAAACTGCTGAGAGGATGAGGGCTGAACTTGATCCAAGAACATTCCAGCAGATGAGTTAAAGGGATTAATAGTGGGGACCTGGCTGAATAAGTGAATACACAATTAGGGCTCAGTTTGTTGTCAACAGCTGTTCAGGTAAGCAAAGCCACTGTTAGATAGACTAAGTTGCAGCACCATTGTTATAGTCAATTCTGATGGAGATGATGGCAGGTTTCATCTGAAAGCAGCAGATCTCTATCTATAGGGGGAGATGAACATCGGCATTAATGGTTTCATTGGGTAGAATAGTGCCGTCGTTTCTCCATCGCAAAGTCCTCTCAGATCAAGGTGTTTGACTGACTACAGCACTTAGCTAATTAACCTTCACATGTGACTTACAGATGAGTAACATGTTGGCATGGCAGCTCCTCTGACTGGCGAGAAGCCAGACAGTGTAATTAATTACAGATCCAAACCATCTGCCGCTTCAAAGATTTCACAGGATGTCATTTGATTCAATAGAAAGTTCCCAACCTACAATGCTGACAGAGCTTCTTCAACTTAATGCTTCCTGTTTACATTGCTAACTGGAACAAAGGGGCTCATTGGAAGCCAAGCAACATGTGAAGGTCCACATTGAGGTCTACAGATGGACTTGGGGCTTTTCAGTTGAGCACGGGGGGATTTTGCAGCTTTATGCATAAACCTTTGGCTTCAGATGGGACAGGGCAATGGGCAAAGTTACTGTATGTGCTTGGAATATCTGAGGATGTGGCAACAATGCTAAGCCTTCTCTACACTCAGCTGATGTGCATATAATTGGGGGATTTTGCGGCCTCCCTGCGAATTGCAAAGCACACAGCAAATTACGAGAGGAGAAGGCGATCCTGTCCACTCCCATAATGTACAATGTAATCTGCCCAGGGCTAATCCCCTTACAAGACTACGCTGGTTTCACTTTCTGACGAGGGGAATTAAGGTGAGGCATTGAATGGGATGGTGAGTGAGAAAGTGCTGTCATTTTTCTTTTACTGGAACAAGATTGAGCTTTCGGCCCGCAGCAACACTGCCCGTGTCTGCCGAGCGCTGATGGGCAAATTAACCGCTTGAGAAAAAAACCTGATGGGCTAACAGGTTGCTTTGATGACCCTCTCAGCACCGGCACTAAAGTTTTATAAATGTCACGGAGGAAGGTCAGCCAGTTCATGCTGAGATCCAGCGGCGAAGTGGGTTTGATGACTACCTGTGCAAAATAGTGAAATCGCTGTGCAAATTACGTGCTTAAAGCTGCCTCCAGAAATAAACAGTGGTATGATATCCAGTGTTAACTGAAGTACCATTGTTTGCTTGTTACTGTAATTTGTCAGATTATCTCATTAAGATTGTCCTTCACTGGAAGTAAACTGGTGTGTCCCATGTTGTGTATATAAAGGTTATAAAAATCGTGTTACGATCTACATAGTTTGTTCATCAGATCCTACACTTTCATCCGGGGAGACAGATATATAAACTTGCTTTACAGAAAGTTTGTGCAGGAAATCTTGTCTAGGCCATCCACACTGGTCAGGGGTGCCCCAGGGGTTAGTACAAGGTCCAGGGAAGGTCCTGTAAGGCCAGCAGGTGCTGCAGGCTCAGCTGGGCTTGACAGCTGAGTAGTTGTGTATGAAAACAATGCATGAATCTTCAGCAGGATGACTTTGCCCCCAGCACTGGGTGTGAAGTTAGATGTGCACAACAACTGGAGAAGCACACAGGTGAAGGAAAACACAGCAAGGCAGAGTTGACTGTGCTGTTTGTTGCTGAAAAACAGGCATAATTGACTACTTCAATAACAGGAAGGACTTCACATTGTAGTGTTATAGTGAGCAACTATTGTGCCGTCATTTAAAATGTAAATCCAGTGGGATTTGATTATGTATGTGGGCTTTGTTTTGGCTGGCCACACATATCCTTGGTCTCAGGGAACAGAGTGTGTGGGTGTCTGAATAGCCCTTGCTGCTTGCTATGAAACTAGATCCCTCCATAAGCCTGAATAGCCTGGAGGACTTCTTTTAGATGCATTTGTAAAGTGCTGTGAGAGGACATAGTTTAGTGTGAAACAAGTTTGTAATCTGTGCTCCTTTCCCTTCCATTTGAAAATACCAATACATGAATATATATAAAAAACATTTATTTTTTATATAATTTACTCATGAAAATGATTATTATCTCTTCCTAATGTAAATACTTCTGTAAAATGACCTTGAGAGTTGTGAAAGGCACTTACAATTAAAATGTATTTTATTTATAATTTCTATTATATTTGTATTAGTGATTCCAAACCTTGGTGCAGTGATTCAAACTGCCCTCTCCTCCGTCCGACAGAGACCCCATAGCTCTCACACCTTCACACCCAAAATTTCTACTCTCTGCAGAGAGAGGGAGATTAATGTGCCTTTGCCTTTGATAGTTTCGTCTTGCATTTGTAATGGATTCTTTCAAGCCATGTCAAGAATCCCTTGCCTTTAAGGCCATAACCCCCTTCAGACTCTGTTGGCACTTTTTTATCAGTTTTGTTTCCACGAGATGTAGACTTTGTAATAAATTTGCTTAAGCCATGAGATGGCAATTTGTTTGGAGTTCAGGGGAGTGCTCCAATCTCATTTATGCAGTACAAATGAAAGCTGGAGGTGTTTGTGTTTTGTGCATTCATTCTTCACTGCGTCTAATTGGATGCCACTTCTTTTTGCTTTGTTCCAACCACTTCCTCAAAGATCAATCAAAAATCAATTAGATGTCCCAAAAGTCTCTGAGCAGTTGTGTGAGACACATTCAATGAATGAGGGGACATACATATCACATCCATTTGCCTGCAAGATTTCCAAGATCTTCGAAGTATCCCATTTGGAATAGTGAGTACAATTGCCCTAACACTGCTTCTGCAGCCCTGTTGACCAGAGCTCCTTAACCTTAGACTAGGTCTGTGCTCCTATCCATCATGCCACCAGGGGCTGTCTAAACATTTAGAGAGAAAAACATCTCCTGGAACAAGCGGCATGCTCTTTATAAAACAGCATTGACCCTGCTGCTGGAAACTAGAGATGATTGAGTCTCAATAGAATAGGGGGTTAAGGATTCAGCCAGAAAAGGAACCTTTCACACGAGACATGTTAATGAGAGAGGTGGGTCATGGTGGGGACTGTGTGTTTAAGGCTTTAGAGGTCTGTCTACCCTAACTACCTTGGCATGGGAACCACTTAGGCACGCACATGCCATGAGTTTAAGTAATTTATAGATGTAGCCTTCCATATCCTACTATGCTGTCACCACTTACAATTAGCTATTCTTCTAACTCTGGAGGATTTATTGTGTTACAGAACATTCCTTAATGTTTTTGGGCTTCCGTGCATGGGACGTTCTTGTTGATGAATTGTTTGGTTCAGCCATGTGTGCGGCGTTGCCGTGCCTGTTCTAATTAGGCTGCCATTGCTGATTAATATAATCCAATGCGCTGTCCTTGTATGGACTCACCTCTTACTAACAAAGTAGCAGAATGGCTGAGGCTTGATGATAACGGTCCCTGGCGTTGCTCCTTGAATTCCGTTGGACTGCACATACACATAACCGCAGCATGGGAAAAGTATTCATCAGCTGCAGTGGGCTTTATCTCTTCAGATCCAATACAAAGTACACTGAGTGTGCATAGCCAAGCCTATAGCTTTGTGGGTGCCTCCTTTGTAGAAAACATTTTTGGGCTCGACTGTTTGATCCGTGGTGATGCCACAGCCATCCATGTCTGGATGAGAGTATGATCGGCCTCCCTCTTTCTACGTGAGGGGTTCAGTGCTCCATCTATCAGACAGCACAGTGGTAGCCAAAGTGGGTGTCTTGTTTTCAGACCTGACCGGATTGTCGGTTAGCAATCTCAGCCAAGCATGTTGAGCTGTCCAGCGATGTTGTGTTAGCAGCCGTTCGAAAAGATGCGGTACAGCTTCATACGGCTGGAAGGACACGTGTGCTCTCAGCTTGAATCATGTGATGGGGTGAGCCCTAACTAACAAGGGGGAAAAAGGAAGTACATGCCCTTTCCCCTTGACATTAAAGCAATGAATTACAGCTGCTTTGGTTGGGCATTTCCTCTCACTTCTTTCCCTGAAGCATGTGGAGATGTGCGATGTGCTGTTTATAAGTCGACGATGCCACTAAACAGTGCAAAAAACGAGAGTCGAGAGGGCTTTGTAGTGGAATGCCACGCTTCATCAAGCGCTCAAGATCAGTGGAGTGTGTCTACGCGTGTGTGGGTTTGAAAAAAAAGACGAGGAGAAGACGCAGTGTCAACAGCACTTTTGCCTTGTTTTCTTAGACGGCGGATCAAATTGACAGCTCCGAGTGACTCCAGATGAAACAATGCAGCCCGCTTAACTGCCAGCAGTATGTTTACTCGCGCTCCTGACTTCCTGCTTCTCAAATTGTGTGCAACCATTTCCAACCCCATTGCCCCCACCACCACCACAACCCACTCCTTTGACTAGCGCACGGCGCCACTGAGGCATTGTTCTGGTTTGCATCGTCTAAATAACAGGGCGAGCAGTCAAGGGAGATGAGGGCACGACAGGCACCAGACGAGATTGACAGCATTCTATTAAAGAATCTGCAAGCATTGGTCATACGGTGGACGAGTAATGATGTGACAGACACACATATAACACACACACACACGCACACACACACAATGCCATTCCTCACTCTCCTACTCCCCTCCACCACTGGCGATTATTGCTGCCATCAGCTTCCAACATTTCATGAATGCATCTGCATTAATGGCCTGACGAGTAACTGGGTGAGTGTGTGTTGAGATGGATGATCAAGTCCCTCAGCTTATTTACTGATCTGAGGCTTGGGGAGTGGCAGCAGCAGCAGCTGGGCGCCCCACATGGGCACCACCAGCGGGCAAGTCCGCGCCAATTAACCTGGTAACGTTTGCTCTGTTGTTGACACATCTGTTTGCCTTTCTGTGATCCACCGACACACCATGTTTCACCTCTGTTACGGCCCCCCTTTCCCCTCTTCCACATGCTTGCTTTTGTGTCAATAGTGGTACTGTTGTACACTCAGACATGGGTTTATATTAGGACATGGATGTGGGGAGCACTAGTTGTGGATGCTGATAATGTACATGAATCTAATAATACTAAACGCAGCCAATAAATAATAATAAAAATAATGCTTATCTTTAGACTCCTCAGCATGGATATAATGGACATGTGGGTAGGACTGTAAATCCAAAGTTCTCAAATCAGTGAGTTTAGGCATTTTAAGTTACCCCCCAGTTCTGATACAGGTGTCCAGAGATGCCCACACAGCTGTACATATAATGGGACATCATGCACAATGCTAAGTGTGGGCTAGAGAGGTATAAAGACCTTTAGCACTGAGTGTTTCCATTGAATGCTTCTGGCATGAGCTGGAGCAGTGTTTGTGACCTATTAACATCAGAAATCCAATCCCATTCTGTGGACTGTGTCAAACCAGTGTTGTATGTCTTCGTCCAATCGCACTATATGTAGTTTGAATTGTGTATTTTATTTGGGCTTAATGGTGTCTGTCTTACATCTTTCACTTTGCCCTAGAGGCACAATTTCATCTCACTGTGTGTTGCCTAAGGACAAGATGATAATTAAAAGCTGACTTAACTTGACATTCACCGATGCTCTTGTGACTGCCACCTGAAACTTCCCTGTTGGTACCCTTGATGTTTGCAAGCCTCTGGTCTTTTAGGTGTGAGTGTCTTTTGAGTGCAGGTGGCAAAAACAATTAAAATCCATTCTTGTGGAACAGGCTTATCCTATGAAGACATGGTTGATTAAGCAATTTGGACTCATTTTTTATCTACCTAGGCAGGCAAGGCAAGCTACATATGCAAAGAAATAATTTCAGATATGACGTGACAGTACGGAAAAATGACGGCACAGAGGGAGGCTATTTTTGCAGTTTGCATAATGAACTAATTTATGTAGTGAGTCGAAACACCATCAGTGGAATGAGAGGAGGAGAACGTGGCACTTCACACGATCATAAAAACATGCAAAAGACGAATGCTTGTGGAATGTTTGAAAGAGAGTGGGTGGACGCTGGCACATAGCGTTCCAGGCGCTGTCTATCAGAGCTGTTTATCATGTTGAATGGTTAAATGGATTTCACAAAGACTGTGTTAGAAATGATTTACAATTCCATCAAATTATAGCAGTGGTGCTCGCCATTCACATCAACCAAAGCCCACTAGGGCCCAGTCCAACCCTTTCTTGAAGTTCCACCTCACAAACTGACTCTTCTGTTGCTATAAAGTTTCAGTTCACATTGGTCAACAGCGATCACGCCGTCTGAAAGGGACCAATTATAAGTGGTTTCGAAAATAGATGATATATTGTGGAGTACCAGGTGGCCTCCAGTCGACCTGCAGAGTGGACCTCTTACAGTGAACCTCATAAAGTGGTAAAGTACAAAGGTTTCTCATAAAATGGATGGTGAGGGTAGGTTTCTAAAGAGGTTTATCGAATTAGCAGGAGAGGCTCATCAAGTCATTCGGTCTGTCAGCTGGACGTTCGCCCACACAGCCAGTAGGACATCTGGAGCCCTTTACACGCATAAAGTGCTCTGAGTGGTCTGCTGGGGCCAAATATGATTAGAGTGTGGGACAGTGAAACAAACTCTCTAGATCTTGAGAGAAATAATGAATGCCATTTAGCTCGGGTGATGATTAGTGCTATTCAGTCCCAGGAGGGATATTACAGGAAATACACATGTATAGTGAATTCCAGGTTTAAAAAAGAACCTTAAAAGCACATTATTTGTCAGTCTGGTGCAGGAGAAATACTTCCTCATGTGTCTGCAGTATTATTATTTATATATTAGCCTCTTCCAGCTAGCATCCACAAATTTTGAAAGAGAGGGAAAAGTATTTTTTCATTTCAGCAGCTTGTTTCATTTTAGCCGCTCACTGTGAAGAATTTCCACGCCAGTCTAATTTAAAACGTATTAAAGCAAGCTCACTATGAGGAAACCCATTTCACTCTGAGCCTTCCGTCGCTTCCCCGGCAGACGAGGAACGCCATTGATTTAGCGGAGCTAAAAGTGCTGCGGTATCACTGCGCTAATTTCAATTACCACACTGTCCCACCTCCCAGCCCCCCACACACCACCCCCAAGCAATTATTCCCAACGGAGAATGCTTTGGGCTTTTGGGAAGGTCTGATCCTCCTTTAATACAAAAATGACCCTCTAAGGGCCTGTCACTTACAGTCTTTAGCCTCGCGTCCTGCTGGGTCATGATTTAGAGTCATTAAAATGCAAGCACTTTCTGGACTGGGCTGTGGTGAGATGTGACAAGCTGGAATTTCAGCCATAGGAAGCATCTTTCTGGTGTTCTGCCTCAGTAGGCAGGGAAATGTTTTTTTGAGGCCCATTTTTTTTATTGTGCCCGTGGGCTGGCACTCATGGCTGGATGACCTGGATATTTTTTTAATGGGCAAAGGTTGAGACATGTTGGCCAAGAGGTCTGTAGCTCACATTTCTGTTTTCATGCGAGCTGGACAGAAGGGGCTCACGACATGGCTTAGGATATTGTAGACCTCATTTATGAAGATTAAGAAGGAAATACAGCCCGGGGGCGACTATTAAGACTAATTTCATCATTAATGCTAGAACATTTCAGGGGGATTTCTTTTTTGTGGTCAGTTCTGAGCAGGTCTGAAATACAACTTCCTGCAAAGGTCCCATTTTATCTGGATGCAGACCTATAGATTATCCACAAATTGTTAGCAAAGCATTTTAAGAGTCTCCAGAGATTCTCCACAGCAGTAGGGTTAGGACAAGGGCCAGGGTTAAGTTTAGAACCAGGGTTTAATTTAGCTCTAGGTTTTACATAGCTTAGTATTCAGGGTTGGGGGAAATAAAAGTGAAGAAATATTTAGTGGGTTACAGGTTCGATGCACGATAAGCAGCTACAAAGGATTAATATCTTGCATTATACCACCTCAGAAGTATTTGTTTGACTCTAAAGCACTGACAGCTTTATATTATTATGTTTTATAATATTAGTCCTAGACAGCCCTGTTACACACACACACACAAACACACACACACACACACACACACACACACACACACAGTTTTTACTGAATTGGCCCTTAGCCACAATACAGTCCCTGTATAAGCTTCACAATATTATAGTATTTACTATAGTATTTACAAACTTTTTCTCTTTTTTATGACATAAAATAAAAAAATGCTGTTTTACTACTGTGCCTTTATTGTAAATGTAAGTTAAATGATCTCTTCTGAATAGTGATTTGTTCCTCAGCATTATCATATAAAAAATAATAAGTATGGCACACACTTTTATTTTTGTCCTGACATTAGTAAAAAAAAAAACACAAAAGTTGCAGTCATTTTGGATTGCAGGCTTTTAAACAAAGGACTATTTATGCATATATCAGGACTTTGTCGTTAAGTGTGGATTTTACAATCAGTTGTTAAAGGGGTGCTGTAATATTTCAGGGGTCCACACACAGTAGTGTGTGAATTACACTGGCATTTTTGATAAAGCAGCTACCAAAAGACAGTAATGTGTGTGCAGGTAAAATGTTACACTCATGAATCACACAGGCTGGGACTCTCCACTGTGCCGACACATCATGTACACTCAAGCAACTGAGTCACAGAGCAGGCAGACACTAAAAAGATATGTAGAACACTTGCTAAAAGGGTCCTGCATATATGCCTGCAGTCGTACGCAAATGTTTGGAAATCCCTAGTCAAATTACGGGTTTCGTTTATTTTCTGGGTAAAAAAAAAAAAGCACACATCATCTACAGAGACAGTTACTGTTATGTGTTGTATTTAACTACTATAACAACATTGATAAAATACACACACACATATACAATGTAGTAGTGTGTAGATGTTGAACTTTCATATAATGTTCTCTAGATAAAACCTCTAGATAAAACTTAAAAATTATCATCATACAAACTGACAATGGATCATTGCCAGTGTACTGATAATCATCTTCTACTCTCAGCTGCTTGCAATTAGGGGTCTCCACAGTGGACCAACCATCTCCATTTCCTTCTATTCACTGCATCTTATTATCTCACACCAACTGCCTTCATGTCCACCCACACCCATAAACCTCCATAAACCTACTACTAGATCTTCTTCTTATCTCAACACACTCAGTCTCTCCTCAGCATCCTCCTCCCAACACACTCAGTCTCTCCTCAGCATCCTCCTCCCAACA
>JBBMFX010000101.1:24825398-24836296 GCA_037832545.1 Rhabdalestes septentrionalis
ATAGATGTGTTATACACACACACACAAACACACACACACACACACACACACACACACACACACAAACACATACACACACACACACACAAACACAAACACACACACACACACACACACACACACAAAAGGTTTTTTTAATAATCCAGTCCTGCAATTTAATTCATTGTTCAAATTTCAGGGTAAAAACAGAACACAAACACTTCAGAGCTTTACAAACTAAACCCATTCCTTGAGCCTGAAGATAAGGTTACAATGAGCTCTTTCATTAACTAAAAAGCATTTAATTGATTTAATATATGTACCCAGATCTTGATAATGGAAGTAGCTTTGTCTGCAGGCTGAAGTGTTATTAATCTTCTAGAAAACTAATTTACTTATTCAAATGTTTATTTTCACAAAGTGTGCTATTATGATTTTATTTAAAGCCTGACTCTACTACAGATGCTTGACCTGCAACGATGATGCAACGATAAGTATATTTTCATTCCAAAGCCTTGGGGTTTCACATCCTACTTCCACCGCAGAAACAACTTGCAGCTGTGTCTTTTGACACCTTTTGGAATCCATTTCAATCTTCTAGAAATTCTCCCCTTCTCAGGCTGCGATTCGCCATATCTGCAACAAATCAACAAATCATTCTACCAAAAAAAGGACAAATCCCAGTTGGATTTCACACTGAGTTTCATTAGAGCACTGGCAACATGGATGACCATGTTATTTTACATTCACTGACCAGCCAAGCCAGGCTTTATCACTATGGGTGACGACAGAATCGCTAATTTGATGATGTAGGATCAGGTTCAGACAGTTTGCTCTGGGTCAAGTTTGGACATGAACCATGATGCTGTTCTCAGGTCGTAGTCAAGTCTAGATCAAAATTTCAACCCTGTTTGAAGCTTATTTCCAGCATTGTTAGTTACATTATTATTTTGCACAATAACTATAGCATTAGAATTGATCTCCAAATGGGGGTGCTTTCATCAGTGGTGGGGGTGTTAGGTGTTTGATTTTGTTTAAATAAACACATACGATACAATTCCAGCAGGTGTATGGGTCTACGATATTGTGTCTGCGATGCAGTGCTTTCCATCCTTCATAGGGAATCATACTAGAGTTTTTAGTTTTGTCAGCAACTGGTAAAAACAAAAATGACGGACTTACACATGTTTACTAAATTATGTATATTTATTGAACTATTCACTTTAAAGCATCACGTTGCTTTTAAAATCAGCTCCAAAGAGGCAGCAACTGGTTAAAAAGATGATGGATTTACACATGTTGATTCTAAGAGGCATCGAAGCATGAACTATTCCCGAAACAAGAACAACCATGCCTAATAACCAAAAAACTTTATATGAGTAAAGAATCAGTACTTGTGAGGTTCAGTGGTTCTGTCGAGTTAAAACATATTATTATGTTTCAGTGATTGTTGATGTGAAGTTTGGTTTCATAACAAATAAATAGAAGGAATCCGACATTTTCTCTGTTATAGAAGAACAGGTTAAACAGCTGCACTCTACAGGTATGGTCATTACTGCTCATTTACATCAACTTCCAAGCAAATCTAGTCATCGATATTTGCTCAAAGTTTTTGGGCAATTCTTCTTCAAATAAATATGCATTAAGGAAACTAAGTTAACACAACATATAGGCAGAATGTGTCCTGAAACCTGTGAAAAAATCCAGCTGGCTCCTTGATTCAGGCTACAATATTGTATGTCAAGACCAAATTGCAACATAAGAAAACTCCAGGATTTATTCTTAAGACATTAACCACATGGCCGCAGAACCATAGATCTAATTAAGAATGACCATTGCTTCCTGGATTCAAAGAAAGGTTGTATTGTATACAACCATAATTAACAATTATCCAATTCTGACCAGCCAGTCCTCACTAATTGTTTTGTGAGCGTCTGGAAATGAAATAATGGAAGTCGATTGGGTATGGTTGTATGTGGTGGCCCATCTCAGAATCTAATCCATGTGGTGGCCCATCTCAGAGAAGTGATGTAAGGTCGGATCAAATTGGTTTAAATAATATCTAACAGGTTGTGGCAGCTTGAACATTCAGTAATTTTCAGCTTATATGTTCAGATTGTTCCGAAAAATGCAGGTGAAATTTTTTACATATTCACACTGCACTGGTTTATGTAAAGAATCCAGCACTCTGTGAATGATCCAGCAATCTAAAGTGGACTAAGAGTGTGACTAAAGTAATGGCTAGGGTTTTCTTGGGTTATTAATTCAACAATCAAATCATGAATGTGAAAAGATGCTGGGTTCCATTCTTGAAGTGGGTTCAGAAAGACTGTAACTATATAAAACTCCATAAAAGTAATCAGTGGCCTTTAATGGTTAACTGGATAGGCCTGAAATTAGTTTAAAAGACACTATGACTGTCAAAATGATATACAGTTGTATTTACCTTCGCAGACATCTGGTAAAGAGCACAGAATAAACGGAGGGAGAAACAGCAATGGTTGGACATCAACGTGAACTCATTAACACGCTTTTTGACCCACTAAAGTGCAATGAAAGCACGTCCTCGTTAATTTTCCACTTGAGGTCAAAAAAGTTTCTGGGAAGTTCAGTCAGGACTAGGTAGCATTTTGAGAGAAGGGTTGGTCCCATTGTTATTTCTGGGTGGTATTTTATGTCGCCATCTTTAAATTCGGTCTCTCCAGACGCGTTCCTGTGATGTTCTTGCCCCAGTGTTCGCTGACAGGGCAGTTATGATGTACTGTAAAGTTTCATCATTCCCTTTGGTGGTCTGAGGAAGTGTGGCATGTGTGAAAATAGCACTTTTCTTTTTTCCATTGGCCACTTTTTGCGTGACTCAGTACTCTCCAAGCTTGCTACATAGTAACAAGACATAACAAGCTAATGCCAGGGCTGCTCCGGGGTGAACTAGCCAAGTCGCCAATTGACTGATAAGAAGGTCAAACTTGTCATGGAGCAAAACTTTCTGAAATGATGCTAAGCTGGACATAGAATGTTTAGCGAGCTCCGTAAACATGCTTATGTCAACCGTTCAATGTTCCAGATGAGCCTGTTTGCAATCAATTGAAATATCAATTATTTCAAGCAAATACAAATACGCACTCCAAGGTCATTTCACCATTTATCATGTGAAAAACTTGAGATCAGTCAAGTGGGACTTAAAGTGATCATCATCATTAGGGTTAATTTAAAAGTTCACCATTTTGTTTGGCAAGACTGATTTTTTGTGTGATTTAAATTATGGTCTGGACAATTGATGATCTAGACTAACATCGCTTTGTTGTTTTGGAGCTACAAAACTGTCTGGTCTGACTCTGTCCAGGCTCAATAAAATGGTCAAACCGAGGCAGGCTGAGAACTTGCTCCCCCAGTGGCCAGTGTGTGCTCAATGTTTCATCCCAAGACAGAAAAACAGCTAAGAAGTGGCAGAGTAAAAGCCAAGGGGACAGCCACACTCGTCCGATGTCACATACGATGAGCACCCGTGTATATTTGACAGGCTTCTCTTGTGAGAGAGAGAGAGAGAGAGAGAGAGAGAGAGAGAGAGAGAGAGAGAGACAGACAGACAGGCTGGACGCACTAGCCAGCAGCTGGGAGCAGCACCAGATGGTCTCCCTCTTGATTCCCTGTTCCTCCCACTTTATATTTCACTCTCCATTTATTTATGTTTATTCTCTCTTCATGGTGTGGATTTCAATTATTCAAATAGGGCTAGTATGCCCTTCACTAAACAATTAAATCGGTTGTGGGTTTGAAGATGTGGAGCTGGGTTCTTTCATGGACCTTTGTTGTCAGACCGAAAGTTGCAGTATAGTTCTTTGTTGGGTTTGTGGACTCAGTCTGGGATCTGACTTTGGCTAGTAGGGCCTCAGGTTGGGTGCCTGACTAGTTGGATGACTTTGTGGTTTGGACTTTGACTAGTTGTCACTCTGTGACAAAACATTTAGTGGTATAATGACCTATGATCAGACCTATGAACAAAATTCAAGTCAGTGTTATCCTCAAAATCAAATGACTTGAAAGATAACACTGATTTAAATTTGTTGAGTAGTAGTGACCTTGATTTTGGGATTACCCAGTTGTTTGGTCTTTGGCTAGAAGAGTCACATTCTGTGGCTGGGTTTTGAGCGGTATCTTGACATATCAATGTTCGGCTTGAAAGATAGCTGTGACTGCACTTTGTCTAGTAAGACTGACCTCAGATTTGGGGCTTGACAACCAGGATGGTTTGACCTTTGGACTAGGTAACAGCATGAATGTCCTGCATTTTGGTGTTTTACCCTGGATTTAAAAGTATGATCCTCTTTTTGGGGTAAATGGTTCCATGATCTTGCACTGTCCTTCTATCTTCTTGCCATGTAAACATCCCTCTCTCAAGCACAAATGACGGTGCCAACATCCCTTACCGTTCTGGCCTTTTCAATATTAATGCTCCCTGACCAGGTAGTGCTCTGACTTGTCAGCATGTGACATGCTGATTTGTCAAAAGTTTAGTTGCGTTCTTCTCTGCTCAACACTTTCTTCATGCTCAGCATGTCCAAGTACTTCCTGTCCACCCCCATGTTCCTCATGTCTTCCTTCTGTCTGCTCCGATCTCCCCCCTCTCAGTTCACCTTCAGAAGACACCGAAAAGATGAGCTGACCACTCATCTAGGCCTGTCCATCTAATAAGGTCATCCTTCTCAAGCAGAGTAGAAGCCATGTGCCCAACAAAGTTTGGGAATTCACAAACACATGCACACGCATGTGCTATGAAAGTTTGCTATCGCAATCACCATTCATGGCATGACTGACTGAGTTTGAACCCCAGATTGTTTTCATCCATTTACCCTCAGAGGCAGGGAATGGCCAGCCTCCGGTCTTCCGAACTCACTCTGTTTCCAAGGCTAAAAATAACCAACAAAGGGAACGGTAGATGAATTATGGATAAAGGGTTTGGTGTTCTGGTTTTATGTCACCATGGGCCCTCAGTCACACCAAATGTGACACACATCAGGATCCTCAACAATCCATCTTTAAAAAGCTGAAGAGATGTGAGTTGATGCAGCACAACAGAAGTGTAGGAAAATATTTAACAGATTATTTTTACAGCAGTGAATGTTAAGAATCATACAGTTTTACTGTTATCCAAATTGGATGGCTGGACTTTAAGGTGGACCTAATGTTGGCTGGCTGTGGGAGGTAGTAGCCACTGGTTGTTTCAGACCCAGAGGAAAAGAACTGTGTTTATTTACACTTTGCCATGCAAACAATCCTGGAAATGTTGATTCAGCAACAGCAAATCCAGAGTCAAATGTCGATCATCCATCTACTACAGGCCTGGTTCATAAATAGGCCTGGACTAAAGACGAACACTTAGTAGAAACAGCTGCCTCCCTCTCCACGCTTTGAGGGCCATTTTCTCTTTGCTCTTGAGCCAGTGGAGAAACACACTCGCATTAAATGGCTTCTATATGGTCACCAGAATACAGCGCAGAGGGAAACAGGTGCGGCTTAAAACCCTGAGAAGATCTGAAAGAGATGCATATTTTGCTTTTGACTTGATACAAAATGCATGGAACTAGGAAGCTGAAACAAGATCAAATGCGCGATTCATCTTTTGAATTTAGCGACAAAGCGAGCAGAGAAGAAAACAGACCAGTGGACCAAAACAGAGGATTAATATTTCAAACAGAGTGCCTTCCGGTCAGTGCCTCCCATCTATCTCTGGAAAAAATAAAAAATAATGAGAAGAAGTGAAAGTAAAGTCCAAGATAATATGATCCAGGTGTTTATTTCAACGCTCCGGCATTGTCAGAAAGATAATCAAAAAACCCTCTTGGACCTTTGTTTCTGTTATTTAATCCTCGTTTTTATCTCCGCTCGACCTAGATATGACCGCAGAATCATCCGTCATGCTGACTCGCGCCAGCCCGCGGCAGAGCCCTCCTGTCCGGACTCCATCTGGGGCGAGCATCAGTGGCTGGGAGCCTCTCTGTCTAGAAGCCCAGAAATCAATTTTCTCACACTAGTTTGGACTCCTTGTCCCTTTGTCTGACAGGCAAGCCTGCTGATGTTGGTCCTGTGTCTCCACTGTTTCAAATCTACTGCTAGGCAAATTTTGTTTGCTGCGATATTTGCAGCAAATCTGGCTCTCTCGGGTCCCTGCAGCCGCAATATCAGGGTGATTTGAAAAATAGACTTGAAAGTCAGGTTAGGTTTTTGTGGTTTGTGGAGAGCATATCTTTTTACATCACATAAACATTAGAGCTGGTTTATTTGAGTCTGCTGGCTAATTGCCTTGGTACAGCATGATGTTCTTTCTATACTCAATTAGACTGGAGACTCTCTTACTGCTGGACCAAGCCACCATTATCCACTACTTCAAATGCATCTCTGTCTAATTATAACAAGGCAAATGCCATGTGAAGCACATCTGGCCCTTTCGGGTTCCTCTGAACCTATTTAGGACCACCGGTGTCATCAAACAGGGGATTAGGTGTACTTGTGTTATGGAAGAAGGATGATGCCCCTGGGGTAGATGACGGTACTGTTGCTGGAGGAAGACATTCAGCTGCAGGTTTGCTGTTTGCTTATGGATATTAGTGGTTCAGACAAAGTGTCTTCATAAACACCCTTTTATTTCCCTGCCAGGTAGCAAGTGGAAGAGAAACCTCAGCCTGGTTGCCACAACAATGAGACCATGTGTCCATTGCTCTGAGCACTCTTAACCGAACAAGTGAAGGAATTGAGGCCTAGAGTTGGAGAGAGAGGAGGCTGACCTGTAACCTGTCCCAGATGATTTGCCACTGGGATAGGCTCCAGTATCCCCTAAGATCCTGCTTCAGAATAAGTTAAAACAATGTTTGGATGAATAAATGAACATATCTAAACTAAATTTGGATGCTATGGATTATATTGTTGTTTGCCAAAAGCCCCTCAGAAGTGAACTGAGAAGAAGACTTTCATTTGTCCCCTGACAATGATAATTACCCCAGATTAACTTCCCAAAATCTTTTACATTACATCAGTGAAAGGCCACCGCTGATTATTTATGGACTGATGTGTGTGTGTGTGTGTGTGTGTGTGTGTGTGTGTGTGTTAATGTGTGTGTGTGGCCAACATTCAGATAGATGGCATTAGCTGCTGAGGTAAATGTTCTTTCTTGTGGCTAATGTGACATATTTCTTCCTGACGGCTGTCATCCAATGCTTATCAGCCTGCCACAGGGGATAAGGGGGCTCAGAGAGAGAATGTGTGTGTGTGTGTGTGTGTGTGCGCGAAGGAGGAAAAGATAGGGATAGAGACAGAGAGAAAGACAGTGAGAGAAAAAAACGTTCATGTGCATCTGACCCTGCAAATGTTACATATAGTTTGAGGGGTCTGGCTTTATGCAGCGGGGGTGTTTGGATTTGCCCCTATCCCAAGTGCTTGGGGTTGATGTGTGAGACTGGTGGGTTTCAGACAGCCGGAGGGGGGTGGTTTGCGATAGGCAGGCACGTGGGGCAAGGTCACCACATTCTGTGCTGTTTACGATTGGATGGAGCCACGTGGGAGGCCCGCTGTAGAACTCTTTCATAGAGAATGTATGCTAACAGGTTGGCACAGCATGCTGGGTAATTACCCTGCAACAGACACTTTTGCTTACTTTGTTTTGGATTGAATTGTTGCTGCTGGATTTAAAAAATGTTGTACATTAACTAAGGCAACAAGTGCTTTTTGTTTCACCGCACAGGTGTTCTAACAGAGCAAGCGTCTAATTTATGGGCTAGTCAGACGCAGGCTTCCCCTCTTTTGATTAATTATGCCTAAATCATTTGAAGCTGGAGTTGAGCATCTCGGTGCATTGCTCAGGGCACCTGGTCGAATCTAATCAAAAGAGGCTCTGTCAGGTGATTTCCCCCTCTCTCTTCTGAGAGGCTGAGTGCTGTGCATCAAAACATGGCAAGCTTCGAAGACGTTGACGAATTATGTTTGGGGAGCCGTTCATTAGGCAGCACCTTCCAAAGCCTAGAACAGAAAATCCACTGATATGCAAATGTGGCCCCTCAAAAAACAGTTCCACGCTGGTGAGTGGTGCGTATGATGCTAGTGCCCTGTTGTGTGCTTAGCTTCAGCTATCCTCGATGTAGCATTTTCTTTTGTAGTGCTTTTTGTTTCTAAAATGGTGAACATTTTGACCCTAAAGTCCCATGGGGTTCACTTATGGATCAGCTGGGGTAGCTGGCAGTTAGGTAGTTATGGGTTTGATTCCCAAGACTGTTTTAAGGTACCCTGTGCAAGGTATCACTCCACACACTGCTCTCCAGGCATTGTGTTCCTGACTGCCCACTGCTTCACTTGATGAATGGGTTTAAATACAGAGGAAAAAAATGTGCTGTGGTGTGTTCACAGATGACAGAATGGTCACTTTTATTTTTAACTTCAGTCACAAAAAAAAATTGTAGTAGTAACAACAAAAACAGCTTCTGGGTGATTGTCCCCCGCCACCACACAATGCTTTTGCAAATGTCCCCAGTAGAGGATATTAGCAAGATTTTTTTTTAAATCAACACTTATGTGCTAATCCTGTCAATCTGTAAAGCTGAATTGGTTGGCAGCAGGCATACAATGCATGTAGACATAATTAGATATCAACGGGGGGACTAGACATGAAGGGTTAATAGGTTTGCCAGGCTGAAATTATGAGGTGCAACCGGTATGCATGGCACACACACATGAAAGCTACAAACTGAGCTTGTGAATGACTAGCTGGCAAGGACGTTTCCCACTCATTTTATTCTCAGATTTGGTTTCATGACTGTTCAAAAGGCCACACAGCCCTTGGCCTCAGGGAGCCAGCATTAATTGACTTTGATAACTTCATTTAGCTCGAAACCAACTGCACTGTTTTATGTATCACCTGCTGGTTGGCCAGTTTTGGGGAAGATTTGAGTGGAAATTTATTATGGCAGTTGTCCTGCACTCCCATGTGCTTGAACATGCAGTTTAGGCTGCATGATGAATGTGACATTTTGAGTTCTGCATTGTAACATTATTTACAGCTGTTTTTGCCATGTTTATGCTAATTAGATTGTTCTTTGCGAGGAAGAATACAAAGGCATTGTCAAAACACTGGTACACTAGGCTTGTTTGCCTTTAAAGCTCATTGATTGATTTAAAAAAAATTGTGAGCCTTATAATTACCTGCACAAGTGTAGAGGACAGCTGGATCACTTTCCATTTTCCACAGCAACCAAAAGTGTTTGGTTTCAACTTGTTAATGGAGTTAAACATCTTAGGCATCTTACACATTGAATGAGGTGTGTTGGAGCAGGGGTGCTGTTAAACACCTGTAAGTACAATAAACCTGTATCATGGGGGCTTTGTTCCACGAGCATCCACATATAGTGAAGACCGCGTTGTTGTCATGTGGTAAAATATTGCCTAAAAATGCCTATTTTTATAGTGTAAACCCTTATTATGCCACCAAATATGCTCCCAAAACACTTTCAATTCAATTGAAACTCATTAGCCTTAAAGAAAATGTTAAGATAAACCCGTATTCACACTGTAAAGTTTCCACTGGAGTCCTGCATTGCTAAAATGTAAATACCAATGTTACCCCTGTATGGATGACATGTAATTAATGCATGTGCATTTTCTTTGGTATAAGCGGGTAAATACAGTAATAAATTAATTTAATTTACAGTAATGAAAATACTGGGCTTTAAAAGAACAAAATGATAAACATAAGAACACTCGAGACGCTTCATGGGGGAATTCTGGACTGTAGCATCACAGGGCAGCAGCCAATCAGCAGCAAGGAAAGAAATTTAACATTCTCAGATTGACTACTTTCAAACCTCCTACCTCTGAATACCAGTGAGTGTGATGTTCTCGTGCTGGTTGTTTATGTTTGGGGCAGTGCTGAGCAGCGGAGATCCTAGACGTCACAGTCAGCTGTACTTAGGAGGGAGGTTCCATACTCCGCGATGGAGTGAAACCGAGATTGCTGATCCATGTGAAAGTGGGGAGTTACTGTATACTATAAGTAAGAGACATTTTGTGAAGGGATTGTGAGGATGTGATTCTGTGATATGTTGTATGAAGGAATAGAAGTGGACGCATATGCAAGTAATGGTTTTATTTACATATACAAAACATAACATAAAAAAACAGAATAAACAAACTTAGTATACACAAATGGGAAACAGAATGGTTAAAAATGAAATATACACAGGGACAAACAGAGCAGTGTCACAACTTATAAACAAAGGTATGACAAACTAACAAATAATAAATACACAACAGGGAAGTGAGAACAACTTGGGAAGGAGAGTGGGAGAACAGAATGGGTGACACCAATAATCAGAGGGGCAAGACAAGGGCAGAGAGTGTAATCAAAACAAAACCTCATGGCCTATGGAAAACAAAAGCAGACAGGGGGGCAAAAACAAGACAAGACATGGCAGAAACTCCTCCAAAGTGCATCTTTCGAGGCGTGAACAACAGTTGGCCACTGGAGACAGTCTAGAGGATGGACAGGACAAAGTAAAATACAAACCTGGCAAAGCAAACACTAAATCAAAACACAGAGGTACAGTGCATGCAGAGTCCATTCAACTAGTGATGGCATAAATAGTCACCCCTGAACTTCTTTCACTTTTTATCACAGTGCATATGCATGCTGGACTGCTCTGTCTTAAGCTGAACAACTTACATTCCAACTGCCACTGTTAATACCTGTTATTGTTTATAATATATATTCTCTGTTCTGCTGTTGCTAATATTTGTGTTCTCAAGTCGTGTTGTCTTGCTGTCCTTGGGGTTTTATTGCACTCTCTTTCTCTTTGCACTCTGTGGGCCCGATAATGCACACGGCGCAACGTGCTTTCGTCACTGGCGCAACGCATCATTGCTATAATGTGCGAGCGCAT
>JBBMFX010000101.1:24842199-24873410 GCA_037832545.1 Rhabdalestes septentrionalis
AACCCCACTTTCATGCAGATTAGCAGTTGCGGTTTCAGTCCATTGGGGTTTTTGAACTTCCCTCATCTGAGTACAGCTGACTGTGATATCCAGGCCCCATGTGCCACGCGGTGGTTACCAAGGCAACCAGACACCTAAACGTAATGAACCTCCACTGTGCCGTCCCAAACATAAACAACCAGCACGGGGACTAGGGGGCGTGGCACACAAGTCCCGGACGTCACATTCAGCTGTACTTAGATCCGGAAATTTTGAAAGCGGCCAATCCGAGGACAATATTTATTTCTGCTTGCTGCTGATTGGCTGCTGCTCTGTGACACTGTAAGTCCAGAGTTTCCCCCATGGAGTGTTTTGAGTATTCTTGCATTTTTCATTCATCTTAAAGCCCCGTATTATTATAACTGTAAATTAAATTGGATATGTGAGGGAGTTTTCCTTTTCCTGTGGCTTAGTTGTGTTTTTATGGTTTTACAACTGTGTTAAGATAGGTAAATAGACTCAGGCTATAACCATGATCTGCCACCAAGTGTTTCTATTTTTTTGTGTTGTCTTCTTTGTCAAAATGCGGGATATTAGAGTGTGTTATTTTTGTGTATATTCAAGCTAATGTCTGCACGATTGCTGGTTTTGTTATCGAAAGTAGCCATCTGTATAAAGCTGAATGGGATAATGTGGATTGGAGAGAAAGAGCGCAGTTGTGGTGGAGCATACATGTTTAATATTTACAGCAGCTACAAAAAAAAAAGCTGCAATGGCCAGCTGAACAGCAGATCCCTGTGTGTTCTCTCTCCAGTTTTCTTTCCCTGTGTGGGCACACTGCAGAGATGCTCCTGAAGCACTGGTCTTGGCTCCTCTGGACCTTTAAGGATGCAGCTCGGTTCATGAAATTCGAATGGAGGGGTGATTTGGCATGCAGCCCGCTGTGGAACAGAGTTGTACTGTTGTCCAGTTCTGATGGTGTTCAGGATTAGTATTACACTGCAGTCACCATAGTCTGTTTTTTTGTAACATTCTTCACTTTAAATGAGATTTATTCTTTTTTACTAAAGTTATAAGCCAAAGAGAGACCCTGGGAGGCATTAGAATGCACTTGAAATGTGCTCATTTAGCCTTATAAAGAAAGTGAATGAATTAACCAGCTGCTTATTGTTTCTTTATTAGGCAGTAAATTGGGTGAATTAGCTGCATCTATAGGAAAAAAACTTCACTTCATGTTTTTCACAAATCAAGATTCTTAGACACTTTACATGTTAAAAATGTGTAAGTCCAAAAATGCTAATGAACAGCCTTATACTGCTTTATTTAACAAAAACGTGTTAAGCATTCTTTATTAAACTCTGCATGTCATTTTAGGTGTTTCTTGTTATGCCCCTATTAAGACTTATCATGAAAAAGGTACGTTATTACATGAATGGCCTATTACCACATCATTAAGGAGAATTTTATTTGTGTGCATTATCCCTTTTAACGATTTGCAAGACCTTAAATATAAAAATAATCATGTACTTATTAAGCATTATCAAGCCAATAGTACACAACAGGTAATTAATAGTCTCCTGCTGCTTTATAAAGCAGTATCCAAAATGTATTAAGCATTGTATGGTTTCTTTTTAGACAAGCATTATACATGCGTGGAACACGTTTCTTAATGAAAACACATTTTTAGGCCTTAACAGATCTGCATGGTACATAAATCCTGCAGATGGTTCATCAGCATAATCTCTGTCCCAACATTTTGTAATCACCTCGAAACACTTTGCACTGCCAAAAATAATCCGTTGCAGAATTCCTTCTGCGGGGCCCGGCGTACATTCAGTCTTGTGCGGCACCTCGATAATTCTTCAAAGGCACTTCTGAATTTTTTCCCCCTGAGGCTTTGATAAATCTGTCGCTCCTGTTAGGGGGAAGTGCCTTTTGGAGGTTACGAGCTGGTGCATGTTACTCAGGTTGTACCCCTGTGCAGCCATGTAAAAGCATGACCGGACAATAAAGGCCTGAATCTTGAATGTGGCTTTTATTTCCTCGCTTCCCTCCTTTGTCAACAAAAAAGGGACGAAACCACGTGTACCAGAAGGCAGTTTTGCTCTGGGGAGGAATCGAACACACTGCAGGCTTTATGAAATCCATTTCCACATGTCTGTTTGGATATGGAAATGGACTACAAACACATTGAATAGGGTCTCAAGCAGCAGCGGGGGTGGCAGCTGAACGCAGGAGATGGTCAGAGGCGAAGACGAATCCGCCGTGGCAAACAATGAGGCGTTGGTGTTTAAAGTCACTGAGAGGCTTTTTATTTTTTTATTTATTTACTTCAGGTCTGAAACCTCACCTGCCAAAATGGCTGCTAATGCAAGCCTCCAAAGCCCCCGAGCTTCAGCCCTGCTGGCGCCTTCATGAAGGCGAACAATGACACTGAAATAAAGAGCCGTTTTTTGAACGCATGGCTTTTTCCACTGTCAGCCCTGCTTGCTTTAATACGCATGTAGGAGAGTGTAATGCTTTTAAAAGACTGCAGTCTACATTTTGGATTTGATTCCCCCCCCAAAGTCCCTTTTTAGTAGTCATAATTCATTTTTTACATCACCATTTTCTAACCGCTCTTTAGAAGCAAGGGAACGCATTACAGGATTAAAAGCAATGAAACTTGTCAAATTCAGCCACAATACTTTTAGTACTGTGAGTTTGTTGGACTTCAGAGAAACTCATAAACAGGAAATGCAGATCACCGTTCAGTTGACTTACTATAGAAAACAATTATAGGAATTGTCCTTGCTCAAATTTTAACTGTCTTAATTTACATTTTATTAAGAGCAGTGATATGTCTGTAATGCCTTTCAGCGCTGAGACTCTTTTCTACGTGAGGTGCTTGATTGTTATGGTGATGTAGCACTTTGCTAACTACTTTAAAAAGAAAAAAAAACGTGACATAAATTATACTTTGAAATTCACACCAGAAGCTGCTGAGCTTCAGACATTCATTTTTAATCTTCAACGCGTGCCCTCAATAACCAGCATAACAGAAAAGAAGAGTTGAACCAGAGGACAAAGATCACTTGATAAAAGTGTAATAGCAGTAAGTTACTGACTAAACTGTAAATCTGAGCTCAGCTGGCTGCTTTCGGGCTATATTAAAGGGTCAACAGAGGGTAGGCCTCAGATATTCAGTTCTGCTCCATCAATTTCACATTACCATCACTGTATGTGTGTGTCTGTGTCTGGGGGTGAGTGAATCCAAAATCAGTAACACTGTTTCTCTTAATGAAATCCAGCATATATTCATCCAGTGAGATTTTAGGCAGCAGTGTCAAAGAAATATCAAAAGGAAAACCCCAGACTCTCAATGTGTACAAGAAGACGGATGTTTAGAATAGATTCCATATTATCTTTGATCCCATGTGGTTAGAGAGCTGCCCCTGCAATCAGAAAGTCGTGGGTTTGAATCCCAACACTGCTAGTGGCGCCACTGATGTACCCTTGAGCAATGTACCGTCCCCACACACTGCTCCCCGACTGCTGTGTTGCAGAGAGGGAGAATTTCATGCTGTTTACACTGTGCGCTGTGGTGCGTTCCCGGTCAGTTTCACTTATAGGAACAGACTCTTTATAGAAACATACATTTTATAGAAATGCAGAAATTTGAAAGAAACCAGGTGAAGGTAAAGCAAAGGTGCAGGTAAAGAAACATCAGGACATTGTTTAACAACATTGTTGTTAAATGGGGCTTGGAGAGATGGATCCTGGCACTCCAGAGCCATGAAGTGTCCAGGTGTAAACAGCACCTCAGTGTCCACACCAAAACCAGGGTTGCAAATTTGAGCTGACAGGATGAGTGTCTCTTCCCACTGTTTTACTGATCATTTCACTCATCATTTGCATGCTAATTATTTTAGTAAAATATCTCAATGATAGATGTGAGGATAATTTATCAGAAATAAAATGGTATTTTAATAACTGTCATGGAGTCAACAAACAACACAATGTAACAACTGAATGTTGAAAATGACTGTCTTTGTATCGTACTGGTCAAGCATTTTGATTTAATTATAATCTGCCATTCGAAGGAAGCGATAAGACTATAACCTGATAATGGATAATGGTCAAAAATACATTTCATCTAATGATGACACTGCCAAACTCACATGCCTCAGGTCCACTCCAGCAGCCGGTCTGTCTTACTGAAAGAAATTACTGCTTTTTATCGAAACAAGAAATTTTCTATAAATATAAATTACACTGTGATGTCCCCATATCAAACCATGTAATTACAAATACTGGGGACAACATGTCCCCTGCGTGTTCCCCGATTTTGTGTCTGTTTGTCATGTTTTAAATGTTACATTTTTGCATTTAAAAACTACTGTTCTTGTTTAGTTGTCCTTTTATGACTCTTTTTATATGCAAAATAGGCGCAACTTCTGCTTGGAGCTCATGCTGGATCTACTCCAATGTCAAAAAGTCATATGTCCATATGTCCATGTGAGACAAAACACACAGCACACTCATAAAATGAACTTTGTCACACTTCAGCTCCGGTCATAAAAATGACATGCGTGATTTGTAGTGGTTTCATTAAAAATAATACATCCGTAAATGCTGCTACGCTTTCAGCTGTTCTCACCCATAAATGGCTTGGTAATAACATCATGTGTATGTTTATTTCTTGATGTTTAGCATTGTTTAGTACATATCAGCTTTTGCAAATGTTTCTTTGAGTCTCTATGCCTGCTCTTCTCACTCACGTATTAGAGAACTCTTCTCAATTTAACTGAATTTTAAAAGTGTTTGTCGTATCAGATGTGTGTGAGCCATTATCATATATGCATTTAGGCACATGTACCTGCCCTGAATGCCCTTTGGCACCAAAATCCAAGCCAAGGGTCATAAAATTGATGTATCTAACTAACTTACAGTTTACAGAGCTGATAGGCTGAGGAAGCAAGCCAATGACATAAGAACCAATAGACAAGCCAATCTACAGGAATAATACATTGCGAATAAATAATAACAATAAATGAGGTACGTTTTCAGATCTTTGGAGAACTGTCAAAATAAAAGAAATTGCAACTAAAACATCATTTGCGATACATTATATTTCTCATTAAAAACAAGGTCAGTTTGAATGGAAGTTGATACACATCTATTTTCATCAGCCTGGATGAGAGTTACACTGTTTGACCACTGGGGTTAACCCGATGCGTTTGACCAGCCAAACCCACCTCCCTGCTTGCAAACTGATCTCAGGTCTCCATCCGGCCTCCTCAGTGAAAGCCGCTCCGTGTTTCTGGACATGAATGGGCGTACTCGCTTCCCTTCGATGCCTTATTGATTTAGACAATTCTGTCTTTTAGCAATGAGGGGGCTGCAGTAATGCTTTCACTACAGCTGGGCACACTAAATTACAACACTTGATTGAGGTTAGAGGGAGAGAGAGTTGGAGGATCTATTGTTTTTGCATCGAGGCCCACAGTGTGGTTACCCCATTGCTCCCATATTGATCCCTCGGCCGGTTGCATTTTGGCAGTGAATGAAGCGATAAGGCGGCGGTTAGGTGAAGGCAGAGAGCTCCATTAGCACAGCAGTTGTATGCATATATATTTAATTACTTGTTTATTTATTCATCTGTTTACAGAGCTTTATATAGTGGGAGTGGAGGTGGATAATGCTTTCCAAGTTTCGTCACGCAAAAGGAAGGGGCTTTAACAGGGAGACAAGGGTTCAGGACCTTGCTTGTGGCAATGACATCAACAAACAGAGGAGAGATCGGATCATGCAGCCCCCCTGTATGCTTTCACCATCTCTGGTGCCCTTTCCAAGGTTATGAGAGGATATCCACACCCGTGTCACGTCCCGAAAACACCAAATCCAGAACGGGCTGTTTCTGGAGATTCGTTTCTGTATATGGACCATGTTTACTGATAAGTGATATTTTTTTGATGCTTTGTGAGTTTTCATCTATATGTGTGTGTGTGTGGGCAGCATGGTATGTGAGGCAGGGGCAAGTGTGTGTGTGCAGTGGGGAGCAGCTTTGTTTGTTTGTTTACTGTGGGCTGAGATTACTTTAGCATGCATGTGCTCTTGCTTTTGTTTTGCTTCTATAAGTCTGTTCTGTGTGGGCAGTTGTGTGTGTGTGGGTGTGTGTGTGGGTGTGTGTGTGTATTTATGGGGATCTGTATTTGTGTGCCTGTGGGTTTGTGATTGTAATCTGATGTGTAAAGTATGTGTGCATGAGGTCAGACCGGGTGACCTTGTGGTATTTGGGATGTGTGTGTGTGTGAGTGTGTGTGTGTGTGTGTGTGTGTGTGTGTGTGTGTGTGTGTGTGTGTGCGTGTGTCTCGGTCTAAAATAAAAAGTCCCTTCTGAAGATCAGTTCAGCATCAGTGATCTTCAAAGCAGGTTTTTATGGTATGACTGGTCTGGCATGAGAACCCTCCATTGGGACCTGACTGACACTGAGATCCTGATTATATCAGTTGCTTGTGGCTCAATCGAGGATGAGGGACTAGGGAGGACTGTGTGCGTGTGTGTGTGTGTGTGTGTGTGTGTGTGTGTCAGAGAAAGTGCTGTTATGGCTGGCTAGAAATGTCCCAAAATATCCAGATGTTTCTTCTAATGAGTTCAGCTACTTTAAAGTGGCCACAGTTTGACACAGGTGTTCAGTTTAGCACATCAAACTGTGATTCATTTGGTACTGGGCCGCACAGAAAGACAGAATAAAATATTTGATTGATTATCACGGCCTGAAAGACCTTTATTTAGAAAAAACAATGGTAATCTCGGTCACATGATATGGTGCGTCAAAAATTTAGCTCACAAGCTAGCTTGAATGAGTAAAAAACAAAAGCCCTTGTTTTTGTTGTATCTATACTGGACTGAGAAAATATTGCTTTACATGTAACTGGTTCATGGTGTAAAAAAGGTTGAGGCCACTGGAACTAATTGTTCACCATCAATACTTGATGTTGCTAATACTCATGTGGCTGAATACAATTAAATTCTCACAACAGAGTTAGAAAAATCATTTTCTTTGTAGGCTGTTACTAACACCTCTATAAATATCCTCGAAGAGACACTGGATGCACAAATTGTTTCCCTTTCCCTTTATGGGTTAAGAATGTTGGTAGTAGCTGTTTTACACAGAGTAAAAAAATTCTAAAAACCATTGATATCTCCTGAAAACAGCCAGCATACTGGGGCTCTTCAGCAGTGTTTAAGTCACCTCTATGTTAAGAGATAAAAAAATTCACGCTGCTTTCCATGCTCTTTGTGTTATATCAAGCAACCCCACGAGGGGCCACCATCTTCAATAGGTCTGAAAATTAAACATGGGGTGGGACCTTGTAAGTGTCTCAGAACTACTTGTTTGGAAATTCTTGTTTTGGAAATACATAAAAAAAGTAATTGACCACTATTTTATGTCTTTAACCTGGTGTCTGAGCTTTATAGGGTACCTGTTATACCTCTAATAGGTCTATGGACTACACAAAACATGTTCATGAAGTTCTTTGCACAAAATCACTCTCACATAAAGAGATCTCACCAGCTCTATTTTTGACAGCTTCAGTCCCTTTCAAAACGAACCGTTTCAGGCTGCACATTTACCACATATGTTCACCCCTGATTCGGACCCAGAGCAAGATGAAGAGGAGCAACCTGCACACCTTCACGAAAGCAGCTAGGTTCAAGAAACTCAACAGACAACAGACAACAGAGTGCTTTGCTCAAAAATCAAAAGAATATTTATTTCTTCTGCAGAAGTGAGTCAGGATTCAGACCCGCAAGTACCGAGGCAGTATAGGCAGTACCATCTCTGACAAAACAAGATTTTCTCTAATTATTTATACCCTTGAGTTTTGTTATTTAACTCAGTGGGCAAGAGTTTTGCATAATAAATGTCCCCTTTAAGGATATGAAAATGATGTGAAGGGAACAATTCTGTGAAAAAAATCCAAATATCAAATCTAAGATGTAAGGGTCTCATTCCGATACAAGTGTGCTCTGCTCTTGCATTCGTGTGCACTTTAGGGTAGATATGCGGATGGCTGTTTGACACATCTGTATTTAATAGTCTCATGGGCGGTGCGAGCAGTCAAAATTTCTTTACCACCATTGGCTGTACAATACATTTGCATTTAAAGTGATTCTTTATTATGCCACAGAGTTACTACCCACGAAAACCTGTGTTCCTTCTACATTTTCTTGATGTCTGTAGGGGAGGAATGCATTTTTCAGGCAGGTGGTCTACATGGTGACAACAGAACATCTCACGCTCCATGTGCCTGAGGGTGTAGTGAGTTTAGTTTTGGAGTTCCCCAAAGCATGGAGCACAGCATCCCACCCAGAGGACACCTCATGTAACCCTTGTCACAATCCAGAAAGCCTGTCACATCCAATAATACTGTGGTATATTAGGTTTGGGCATCACATTGTTGCAGTGTTCACCAGCTGAGCATGCTTTTGTCCTCCATCATAAATAAACAACTTTAGTTGTGATTTTCTGTTGCTGTTGCTGCTTATGCCCCTTTCCTTGGTTTATTTTTTTACATCTGTCCCATCAATTATCTCCACATATGAAGCGGCTTAAAGCTGATTAGCTGAGACATTTAGAATTGTTTGTTTGTTTGTTTACCAAATATGGTTTGTCTCAGGACTGGTGAGGCACAAAAAAACCAATGCATTTTCTGTTCCAAATGATGGACCCAAATGATTAAAAAAACATTATATCAATAATGACCTGTATAAAGATCTGTAATTGTTACCAAGATTGCTATAAGGATTATATTTCAGGAACCAAAAATGACCAAAAAGAAAAAATGGATCATAGGTAAATACAAGGTAAATAAATAAATAGCTGGCTCCTGTCATTGGTAGTCATATAGCAGAAAGAAAATGAAATTAAAGCTGACATTCGTATTTATAAAAAATTATAATATAATTATAAACAATGAGGCTCGCTTTGTTTCTTTCACCTCTCTCTATTAATGCGTAGTTCAGCAATATTTTCTAGCTTTTCCACAGAGTGACGGAGTTCGTTAACCAGTTATATTAACATACAGTGAAGTGTCAGGGTTATTAAATAATAATAGCCAAATAATATGAGTATATACGATGCTTTGCTAAAGTATTCACCTAATTACCATTAAAATTCACATAATGAGTGAAATGATGTCCCCCTGTATAAACACACATTTTCTGAAATGTCCCTGAGGCTGCAACACCACTAAGCAAGACGCATCACTCCAAACAAGTACAAGTCAGGGTTGGGATATTGAAAAAATCCAAAATGTTTGATCATCACCCAGGAGCAACATCAAATCCATCAACTTCAAATGGAAAGAACATGGCACCACAACAAACCTGCCAGGAGAGCACCGCCCACCAAAACTCACCGACCGGGCAAGGAGGGCATTAATCAGAGAGGCAGCAAGGAGACCAAAGGTAACTCTGAAGGAGTCGCAGAGGTCCACAGCAGAGACTGTCCATAGGACCACAATAAGCCGTACACTCAATAGAGCTGAACCTTATGGAAGATTGGCCAGAAAATAGCCATTACGGAGTGTTAAAAATAAGAAGTCCTGTTCTGAGTTTGCCAAAAGGCATGTGGATGTCTCCCCAAATGTATGGAGAAAAGTGCTGCACTCAGATGAGGCTAAAATCAACTTTTCGGCCACCAAAGAAAATGCTATGTCTGGCACAAAACCAACATATCATTCCAAGAATAGCATCACCACCGTGTAACATGGCAATGCAAGTATGTATGGATGACTGGGAAACTGGTCAGATTAAAGGGTGCTAAATACAGGGATATTTTTGTGCAGAACCTGTCAGTCTGCCTCTGATTTGAGAGGCATGGAGGTTCACCTTCCAGCGGGACAATGACCCGAAGCATACTGCCATAGCAACACTCGAATGGTTTAAGGGGAAACATTTAAATGTGTTGGAATAGCCTAGTCAAAGTCTAGACTCCAATTCAATTGAAACCATCCAACATGAAGGAGCTGGAGCAGTTTTGCCTTGAGGAATGGGCAAAAATCCCAGTGGCAAGATGTGGCAAGTTCATTGAGACTTATCCAAAGTGACTTGCAGCTGTGATTGCTGCAAAAAGCGGCACTACAAAATACTGACCTTGGGGGGTGAACAGTTATGGACGTTGAAGTTTTTTCGTTACTTTGTCCTATTTGTTGTTCCATCATAATTTAACTCCAGGATGTGAGGCAACAAAGCATGTAAAATGCCAAGAGGGGTGAATACTGTTGCAAGGCACTGTATGTGTTAGGGTTATCAAGTGATTTAAAAAATCTAATTAATTTTAAGCTCTCTTATTCATAAATCAGAATTCATCACAAACATTTTTAGCTGTAAAACTTTTCTTACACAGATCAGGTCACAGCAATCAAAAATAGGATGCAATGTGCTGTGGGAACAAAATTAAAAATGTTTCAGAAGAAGTGTGTTATAACTAAGACCATTAAAAAGCCTTTTTAAGACAATGCACACAAAAGCACAAGCTTTTTAATGTGGGGGGGACCACTGTTGAGTGGGGGGGTTTGGGGAGAGAGCTGTAGTATTATATTTTCCCTAGGGGGGCACGCTAATATCAATATTAATAACTTTTAGTACCAAATATATTTTCAATGGCAACTATCAATACATTTTAGTACCAGATTTATTTTGAATGGCAGTACTGATTGTATCCTCCACTATAGTTAATTGTAAGAAGTAAAGCATATTTGTGTATTTTGAAAACCACTTTATTCATTGAATGTATTATTATTATTATTATTATTATTATTATTATTATTATTATTATTATTATTATTATTATTATTATTATTATTATAATAATAATAATAATAATAATAATAATAATAATAATTATTATTATTATTATTATTATTATTATTATTATTATTGTAAAGTTGACATTTTTAAGAGTGATTGTGAGAAGGTCATTTGAGAACCAATGACTATACGTAGCCTTAAATATACAATTCAGGTCAGCATTATTATTTATCAGTGAGTTCGGGATAAGATGGGGCAAAGGTGCAGCCGTCTCCCCGAGGAACCTTCCTCGCTGAAAAATAAAACAAGTGAAACATATGAAGCATTAAATCAACAGCAACAAAAAAAACAATGATGACAGAGAACAAATTGGTTGCTCCATTTTCCATGGCTTGGTGAGCGTTCTTTGGAACACAGCCTGCAATAATTAAGCTTGTTTAATATGTAAAAGTATGTTTGATGAAGCAGCATTGCAGCTAGAATGCAGCACTGATAAGAAAATGTATAAACAACTTGTTCAACCAGTGGAAACTCTAACTAGATAGTCTGTAAGCTGGAGAGTTGTTTGCCAGTTTTTCTTGTGTGATACGGTTCTACCAACACATTCAGGCCAGCAATGGAAATGGGGTGTCGTGCTCCTCTAAGGTCACTAGCTGCCTCTTTATTTCAGAAACAAATTATTCTGAGAAGAGAAAGTGGAAGATGATTCTATTTTTTTTATGAGAGTTTTGGCAGCAAGTTGTGTGCAGCCCACATGCATGCTGAAGCTGAGCTCCCTGTCTAAGCTGTTAGTCTATTAGAGTGTTCACACCTCTTGTGGTGCTCAAAGTTGACATTTTTAGTCAGTACCGTCCATGAAACAATATTCCTCACCCTGCTCTGTTCAGGCTGGTAATGATTAATGCTCTCAATCTGATCATGCAAGTGTCGTTTTTAACGATTTAATAGCCAAGTAGGATGCAAAACATTTGAATTAATGCTAATGCTACCATGCTAACAGAGAACGCATTCACTCCCAGTCGACTGGTTCATAGAAACAGTGTTTGATTAGTAAAGCCAGAGATGTTTGTGTGAGATTAGGCTTGCAGGAGGACTCTGTGAGAGTGGAATTGGGTCTGCTTATCTGGAAGACTGGATACTCCCGTTCCACTTTATTAAAAGCACTAACCCTGTGCCTCCACTCACTGGCCACTTTATTACATACACCAACATAGTACTTTCTTTCACTGGCTGCTTTATTAGAAATGCTTGCCTTGTGCCTTCAGTCACTGGACACTTTATTAGAAACACTTTTTTTTCATTATATTCACATTAGCTGGACGTGTCATGCAACCCATTGTGACAACATGCCACTCTGGTTGTGAGTGGCGGATGGCTGCAGTATGTAGATGGGTTTGCTGAGAGTGTGAGGCCGATGGCGTCATGCCTCGGGGCTTTTGATCATGCACACACAAAGGCATCCATCTACATGCTTCCAGAGTGGAACAGCTCATTTCATAAATGGCTTGTTGCTCAAGATAGCAAGAGATGCCGTTTACCCTGAGGCAGCAGAGAGGGTCAGCGCACCACTCACACTATCAGTTATGGTACATTTGCATGAACTTGTTTTCTGATTTACATCTTTCTCTAAACCGTAAGACCAGGAAGGTTTGTGCATGTGTGTCAGCAGGCGTGTGTAGTGCCTTTTTAGACAACAGAATCTGCTTTCGCAAACCAACGCAGGCACACAAGTGCTGACATACGTGTCCTTACACCTAAAATTCTAAAATTCTGCATCACCTTAAGAGAGCAGGACGTGGTTTGAGTAGGTAAAGACAAGAGACCTCTAGAGTGTAAAGTGGAGTGACCATTCTGTCAAATGTGAACAATTCTTTTGCATTTAACCCATTCACCAAGTGAATCAGTGGGCAGCCCGGAGCATGGTTCCTGGGGAGCAGT
The DNA here is from genome assembly GCA_037832545.1 of Rhabdalestes septentrionalis. NCBI lineage: Eukaryota > Metazoa > Chordata > Actinopteri > Characiformes > Alestidae > Rhabdalestes > Rhabdalestes septentrionalis. Next base: position 24,854,917 of record JBBMFX010000101.1, read on the forward strand.
GTGTGGGGACAGTACTTTACTTCAGGATAACCTTGGGTTTCGAACCCATTAACTTCTGATCACTGTCTTACGCCCTTGACCGCTAGGCCACCAGCCACACTGTTAACATCCAGTGCTCAATTAAAGAAACAAACTGGACTCCAAACATGATTTCCCAAATCTGGTGTGAGTGGAAAAAGGTGTAAAGTTTTTTCCAACTTCATGTGTAATCCCGAGATGTTCTACAGTCCTTTCATCTAGGTTGTACGGGAGATAATGCCGCCTTTCTGCAAACTTCTATGGAAGGCTGGACGGGCTTCAGATCTTGCAGGTCTGATACGACTGCTTTATTGAACATTGTAGAATGCGGGTCCAAAGAGATATTGATTGGGCAAATGTTGACAGTCGCCTCCTAGTTTGAGCTAGAAATTTCCCCGTCAGTTTGTTCCCACCCGAACTTTCCATCCCCCTACACACACACATTCAGTCCAGTATGTCTTGTGGTCATTCCTAGTCGCATCACGTCTGATTGCTTTTATTCATGATTTGCAGCGGAAAACGGTGCCTTGAGTGCACACGGACAAAAAGCTGCGGATGCTTTGTACACACTTTTCTGATCAAGATGAGATCTTCGCGGTTTCATGGCAGAACAAATAATAACAATGAAAATATAAAAAAGAAAAACAGCCGTGAGTCATAACGCCCTGCAAATGGGCAAATCGTATAAACATTCTCAGCATCTTTCTGCCGCTCTGACATTCTCTTCGAGTGACTCTCCCGCCCCTAGATTTCTCAGTCCTCCAGAGGCAGGGCTCTCCTTTTTTTTCTGATATCCGAGCTTGGCGTTATTGTGTTATTTCTTATTAAAATGTCACCAAGCACCAGGATTACGGCAGAAAAGCAGAGGGGCCCATTTTTTGAACTTGATCACAGTCGACAGGCTCAGCTTTCGCATTGTCCGTGTGTGTTTGTGTGTCTGTGTGTGCATGTGTGTGTGTGTGTATGTGTGTGCCTGGTCTGGCATGTATGGTGCTTTCTGACTTTTTGGCTTTGGATGCAAAGTTCACTGCCCGCTGAGCCCGCAGGATGCAAATGTGACGTGATTCCATAAAGGAGGTGGCAGAAGTATAGATGTTATTTTTTCTACATCACACACACATCTTATAGCCTATTGTAGCCTTGGATATGTTCGCTTCTGTCAGTATAAGGTACCTGGATGTTTAAACTATGTTTCATTGTATAATCATCCAGGAACTGATGTACAAATGTAAATGTACTCGGCATTCACCCCTTTGTATCTCCACCTTGCTGGTATAGCATGCAATTTGTATTGGCAGGGCGTTTGTACAGGAAATGTTTGGACTGGTTAAATGAAATGATTTGTTGATTTTTGAAATGTGAAAACATCTTAATAATCATTTTCTGTTCATCTGCTGAATATAAATGTTTTTTTATGGAGTTTGTGAACAGCAACCTCAGTTTAAATGAAATGTCTGTCTGGTGGTGAATTGTTAGCCACACACGTATATTTCTCTCTGTGGTGCACGCAAGGGTTGTCACTTTTGAGACCTTGTTTAGTTGATGGAAATGACACCAACACCAGGGCGGCCACACCATTCAGAACTACCGCAGTGTTTTATCTTTCTCATATGCAGCCATTTGCGACTGCCTGTTTTCACAACTTTCCCCGGACACCCTCTAGCTGCATCTGTTTTGTTGATGGTGCTTCATGGGTGTCAGGAACCGAGAGCAATAATCCAATATAACAGGGTGAAATGGAACCTTTGTGTGCCATGATTTAATCATTGCTCAGGTTATGCATATTGTGGAAGACTGTGTAATTCAAACCTGCATGTGCCTCATTTAGCCGTTATGCCTGCTTTTCTTTCCTCTGATGCATGGGTTTACAGACACACACACACCCCACACACTTCTCTGCTGAGGCAAAAAAGGGCTTGGAGTCCCCCCACCTCAGCCAATATTTATTCTCCGCAAAATAAATCCATCAAAGCAAAGAGTAAAAACTATTTGGAAATATATTAATTTTTTTTTTCTCCAGCACGTACTCCTCACACAACCACTCCCCTCACACACATATGTGGGGGGATAAATTAATAGAATCTCACTCTGCAGGAGGCGAACCCTTCATATCATATCGAAGGGCATTTTCTCCTTTTTCCTCCTACCAGGAAAGAAGTTCTGCTTCAGTCCAGTATAATTCAGACTTATTTGCATAGTGACTCTTAAAGAATACTTTTGCACAGAACTATCTATTATCTCAAGGCTGCTTTCTAGAAATATGAGTCCATGGGATGTAAATGAGAGCTGCTGAGGCAGGACAATTCCATAAGAGGGAAGGAAGGAACTTGAAAAGGAAGCATAACAGAAACAGGAGATCCTCTTCTGGGTCACACCAAGGTTTCATCAACTGAATCTGAAGTTGGAGACCTCTCGCACTGATGAAACATCTCTATGCAGATATCATAGAGAAATGATCACAAACCCCTATGATAGACTAGTGACCTGTCCAGGATGTCTTCCACCTTTTACCCAATCACAACTGGTGTAGGCTCTGGCAGCTTCGCAAACCTGATAAGAGATTTTGATAATGGATGAATGGATGGATGTTCTCGAGCCAAAGCCGGTGTTAGAATGGATCTGGCTTCTAACTAAATATATTCATATGACCGACACTTGACCATGTAAGGGGGGCGTGGCAACTTGCTAGGTGGAGCAATGCCTTCGAATGCCCACCTCTGATGCCGGCACTGTCTCAAGCTCTATTTATTGGTATTTTATGCAGGAGCATGAGAAACATTTATGAGAAACCAAGGTTCCATGTTTGGCATCAAGAAATGCTGCAGACTGTCTGTGTGGCCTGAGCAGCCAGCATTACTGACCTCTTGTCTGTAGCGCCGTGGTCCCTGCTGCTCCGCCTCTTTTGTCCTTCACAAACTTGGCAGCATCCTCAAGACATCTCACAAGGGCGTTCTAATATAAAGCCTTCAGCAACAGTGCAAAGGCTCGTGTGTTCCCACGTGTGCCAACGCCTGATTTGTATGGGAGAAGTGCTGGAGGCTGGGATATAACCAGCTTATGAAGCTTCTCCCCGAAAGTGCACTCGCGGAAGTGCAAAAAAAGGTTAAACTCCCGCCTTTTCCTCCGTCATCCAGTGGCAACTATAAATAAGCGCGGCAACACCGGCACATTCCTGAGGACTTTTCAAAGACTTTGGCACCTGCTCAAGCCCAGATCAATGTCGAAAAGAGTGAGTGGAGGGAGAAAGAGATTTAGAGATTGTAAAAAATGAGATCAATGCGTTCGGTGGTAACTACCCCTAATGACCAGCCGAACGAGATGGCCAACATATTTCTGCCCAAAGATGTGTACTTTCCCTGAGAGATAAGAATGTTGACAATGGTCCAAGGTAGTAATTCATGCACATGGCAACAGTGCAAGGAGAACCAGGACCAAATTGTGAGAGTGATGCAAAGCGTCTGTTGGGTGTCCTTCATGTTTTGGGAGGGGGCAGAATTTTTTACTAGAGATTCATTCTGCTTAATTAGCTAAGAAAGCCATTATGAGTCAGTTTGGATATTCATCACAAGACTTTTTTAATGGAATTGAGGGTGGTCTGTCATGAGGTGGTAATGCTAATATAGATCTCTCTGCCTGCTGAGAGCACCGATGAGGAGAACACGGTGCAAATGTTTCTGCAGTTGTTAACAAAGTCACATAAATCTTAAACTTAGACTAATGGTAATAGGCATCACTGGTTTAATAGCATTTAATGTGTTCGATCATCAGGGTTCTCTCACGACAGTACCCAGCATGCACCTGATGATTACATCAGACATCCAATTCCTGCAATGTCAACCAATCCTGACTAGCCTAGCCACTGATGTAGGAGTCAATATATTCAGATGAACCAGGACTGATTTAACTATGTCATTTCTCCAACGTCACTATAATGAATATAGTGTCACCATCTGTTTTCACCAATAAATAGATGCCAGGGAGATATGTTCTACCCTTCCACCCATATAAAAGGAAGCTAAATCAAAGTAAGGTATAGGCTTGCTGTCTTTTAGATTGTTTTCCTCATTTCTGACAAGTCATTTCTGTCATTTGAGTCATTCTGTCTCTCAATTGTGATGACAGTTTACAGACGGTTACCACAGCTGTATGGTCGCAATTAAATAATCAGAAGCACTCTAGCACTCAAGAAATGTGGTGATGGTTACATTTCGAAGGTTTCCCTATTGTTTTACTTGTCTTTCATTATGGTCCATTCCTGTGGGTATATTTCAAGGTTTTTTCTATATTGCAAAAGAAAAAGATTTAGAGGTTTTCTCTTTTGGGGAGAAGAATGAGTGATCTAGGGCACATAATGCTTCAAACACTTTCATCCTGGAGGACATTTTTGCCATGAGTGATTCTGAAATTTTTGTCACTGTGGAGAAATTTGCTTCTGGTAGCTTTTGTTGTGCGATTACATCTGCAAAGAGTGACATGCTTTTGAAGTGTTGGAACGTGGATGGGAGGCTGGATTTGGGAGATGTCACTCAGGAGAACTGCTTGAAAGTGGCCCAGTGACATGTTGAAATGATTGCTAAATATAAGGCAAATGCTGATAAGACCCTTCCGCACTGTACTCTTTTTGGAGAGATCAAAAATGCAAATGTGCCCCACTTTGCTTTGCAAGGTTCCTCACAATGTGTGATGCTATCTCTTTACCTTTTGAAACACTGTCCACAGTTAAACCCTACAATGGTAAAACTCCAGTTCAGCCTGCTACTGAAAGCCTCTAAGCCTCCACTTGTGACTGTCCAATTTCACACATTCATATAAAAAGCATTCATGTTAGCTTATTTGAAATTAAACAACTGCAGCAGAATTTACATGTTTACAATGTCCAGCTGTTGTGGCTTTCACTGCAAACAGACACCATTTGTTAGCATAGCAGTTGTGTTTGTGTGTGTGTGTTTGTGTGTGTGTGGGCAATACAGTATGTGTAATGAAAAGAGTGTGTGCACGCCTGGCCAGGTCTGTTCTGGACCTTTCCCTCTCCCCACCCCCACATGTGCCAGGCCATTCACTGGCCAGGCCTCGTTACTGTATTCAGGCCTTTCCCTTTTCCTGGCAAAGCCCCACCAACCCCGCCTCACACAATTAGCTTAAGTGGCTTTGTTCAGCATACCCACTTTTCAACCCCCTTTATTCCTCAAGCACGCGCTTTCAATAGTGCAGACACATGGTGTTTGGGCATTTCACCAACAAGGGAGAGGCCAGCAATATCTTTTAACATCCCCACAGCAGCAGATGACTGCCTCATCCATTTCTCCATGCGTCAGGGAATAGGACAGATGTAACCCATAAGACAGCTGACATTTAGAACCATGTTACCTTATGGGGTAGACCATGATCCTTATCATTAGCAGAAGCTGGAGAGATTAACCTAGTCAGGATTTATCACCTCTCTTGCTCCTTTGCTGTGAAGGCACAGTGTTTGTGTTTCTTAACCCTTCTTTAGTGGTCAACAGTAGGTAGCTGGGTGTTTATGTTTGGTGGTCACTCTCAGCCTAGCTGTGACAATGACGTTCACAAAAATCATACCAACACCATGGTGCCAGTAACACACAAGCTACCATTGGTGTTACTACGATGCTAAGAATTGGCCACCACACAAAAAATATCGACAGCTGTTCTGTGGTCAGACACTGACCAATGTTAAATAGGATAGAGGATATCTGACAATAGATGGAAGTATGTGAACATACATCTACACAGAGAACTGATGAGGTTAGTGGTACTTATTAAGCGTTTGGATTTTAGTGTTTCGAAAAAAAGATGCCGGTGAGTGAACGCACAAGGTAGGTGTTTCTTATAAAGCGGACGGGGAGTACAGAAGAGAACACTGGTGAGTGTGTGTTTTAACAAAAGGCTCTGCCAGCACTTTGGAAGCGATATCAATCACAGATTAAAAGGAGCAAGTTAATCAAAGCAAGTAATGTGTCTGCAGAGTTGAACCGGCACAGGTGTCACCTTCAGCACACCCCCTCCTCCTGTGAAAGAGAGGGAGGGGTTAGAGGAGCAGAGCAAGCAGGGGCTTAGAGAGCTTTCAGACTTCGTGGGTGGACTGTGGTGCTCAGCAGGCAGACTTGGACTTGACCTCCTCCTACAGTAAATTTTCCTTGTCGACCCACCTCATTTGGACTCTGGCCCTTTTCCGATGATGCGTAATGTATTACTGAATAGGAGGGGTCGAAGAAAAGGAGGGACTGGTGGCTGTTGATGCATTCCAAAAATCGAATACAGAATACATTGTAGCATATGTTTTTGCATGCCAGGGTCTCTATATTAACACCTCTGAATGCAGATTAGCGGGATGGATGGCTTTTCTGTAAAACCTCCATTTTTTTAACCCTCTACCACGGTTAATTACTGCTTTTAAAATGTTAACTGCTTATCAGACCCTCTCAAGCACTCCCACGAGTGACTAAGCCGACCAGAGGCCTCCGCAGACAGGCCCCATCAATCCTGGCTAATCACATCAAGGTCATGAAGGGAGACTAGCAATCGGAGGAGAGGCAATGCTTCCTGCCAGTGTTCAATACTGGGCAAAAGTTTGGATACAAGGACACACTTCGGAATTTAACAGCACCACCCAGACACAGCGCTGCCATGTGGCCTGGAGAGTCCACCTGCGCCTTCATCAGTGGCAACACTGCCATCAAGAGGATAGGGAAAGCAACCAAAAGGGGGGGCGGGGTCCAAAATTCCTATTTCCCTGTAATCTACCATCAACATGTAGTGACTACTGTCCGTTTCCAATATATGACCCAACATTATATAGGTCTATACAAAAAAATCAGTATTAGCCAAGAATTATAAATGTTAATTTGTGTATTCGGTTTCATATGCATGCTTGCCCATTTTCATATCACCAAGCACATCTGCTTAAGAAGTGTTTGCAGTTTTTATTAATATTTTCTACATTATTATAAAGAGAAAGATGTTTTTCTGTCAAACTTGAGGCACCAAAAGGTACATGCTACCACTCTGGGAGTTGGTTTAGCTTCATATATGATACGGGAGTCATGAATAAATATCGTGTCTGATCTGAGTCATTTGCCTCAAAAATAAATAAATAAGTACATGCAAGAAAAAGTCATTAATGAGGTAGGGAGCATTCAGAACAAGTACATAAAATCCAAACGGCGTTCAAGGCTAAAGTTAATGGCCTCCCAGTGTCTGGGAGGCCGGGAGGCACTCAGTGAAGTCAGCCCGCAGCTAATGGGCCATTTTTCTATTCAGTGGCTCGGCAATTGAAATATGGCTTTCGGCTGCAGCCCGGCATGTTTTCATCACTTCGGTACGTCTACCTGCTTATCTTCATCTGGGAGCAGGAGTGCTTTGGAGAGTCATTTTTCCTGCCTTGTCTTAAGGCTGAAGTTTAGCGCCGTTATAGAGCAAATATACAGCTGGGCCAGGGCTTGAGGGAGATGGAGCTTCCTGAGGAATTACTTTTTGGGGGTTGTTTAAGTCAGAAAGTAGTCCTCCAAGCTTGAGGTCAAGGACAAGTGCTTTTGTAATTAGCTAACTGTAGCAGATATTTAATCTCTAATATTTTTCTAAAAATGTTCTTTCATTTTTCAGTATATCTAATATTTATTTTTTCATTTCACTTTCCTGCTGGTAAGACCTTTTGGCCCTGATCATAGTGGAAGAATCAATGCTGGATAACTGTATAGCAAAGGCACAAACCTTGTTCTCTTCATTCCCTGTATAAGAACATGTTGATGTAGCATTGACTGTTAGTGATGAGATTTAAATCGTCTTAATCAAACAAGACCTTTAGTGCTTGTTGGAGTTCTGTAGCAGAACTCTATTTTTTTGTAATTTCTCCCCAAATTAGTCCTATTTCTTTCCACTAGGGCTCACACTTAGACTACAACCTATTTTAAACTGCTGCTAATGCAACGTCATTTGACAGTTCAATCCGCTCGGAGGAAACCCTAACTACTAGTTCTGTTATGATAGCTAATTGGTGGCCATGCTGGTTAGCATCATATGATAAGCTGAGAAAATGATTGATGAGGAGGTGAGGACTATCCTACACACTAAATTGAATAACCTTCATTTCATCACAAACCTAAACGAAACGATCAAGAGACATTTGCTTTGTATCCATTTTGCAGTTTTGTGGGACTACTTTTGATGCGTCAAGAGTCATAGACGAAGGTTATCTGGTCATTTTTCAAAACATTCTTTAGACTCTGATAGTAAATAAAACTTAAATACTGTCCTTTTTTTTTTCTGTGCAGCCCGCGGACCAGTACAACATGACCCACTGCCCGTTGCTGGGGGTTGGGGACCACTGGTCTAGTCCACAATTTCCAAGTGACAGAGCCAATGCTTAGACAGCTGGGAAATCGGGAGCCACGAAACCTCAAAATGAACTGTTTATTTTCCCACATACTCCATATCTTTCTGTCTTATTTTGAACTTCTATCACACCAGTTTCCCAGTTTGTATGTTTAATGGATCAGTTTTTGGCTTTGGAAATCCACTTTCACTCTATGGGCTAATTTTCCCATTCTTTCTTTTCATTGTCCCCTTCAGACACATTTTTTCAGACACTTTTGCATACCCACTTAATTACATTATTGGATTATGAATGCAAGCCAGACATTTCATAATCTGAAGACATGCATACCCATTATGTTTCACTCCCCCCACTCCCATCATAAATTGGGTTCTAGAAATTAAAGCAAGGTCCATAGCACAATTTGTAAAAATGTCCCATCTGCTTTTAGTGTCTACTGAAAAAAGCTTTGAGATGTGGAATTTCTTGGCTGCCTAATTATCTGTTTGGCTAAATGTTGGTGGAGACATTGTTTCTTTTAAGGCCTGAGTGTCAAACCCCTTGATCTTAAAGACATAGCAGTAGGTTCTATTAGTTAACAGTCAACTTTTAAAAAGGAGAAAATTCAGTAGTTTTAGTTGTACCCCTTAATTAGACTAAATCTGTGCACTTTTTCCTTAAACTTTCCTTAATTTCCTGGAAATTAAGATTAAAATTAGGGCAATTTTAAGGGGTAAAATTAAGGGGGTTGGTTTCATAGTGACCCTAGAGGAAGCAATTAACGTGAACATGTGTGCATTAGCTCACCGGCTAGCTTTACAGAGGGGTGTATTTCAATACTTTATGAGTGTGAAATATTTATATGGCAATAAGGCATGATCTTTTGGGCTTAGCGTGACAGATGCAATGAATAGTGGGGATCTGGAGCACGCATTTGACATTTCCGCCTCTGTGTTTGCTGTGGGTTTTAAAAGCACTGCTTAGCGCTGCCATTGACAAAGGCCTGAACAAATGGCACACGTCCACAGTCTTTTTGTTTTAGGTCTGATGTGTGGTGTGTTCCTGCTGAACAAAGTGCAAATCCAGGGGAGGATCCCAACTGGGTTCTGTCAAACCCATTTGAAGAGATAATGCTTCAAAGCAATAGATTACGCATTCTGTTTCAGTTTATTTTTTATTATAAACAATTAGTCTGTGTTTTATAGCTTTGCCTTATTGAGAGTGCTGCCATATGCCTCAAACCTGGCCAGCTCCAGGCTAGGTAAAGACTGAATGATTGTGACAGGCCATTATGTATAGATTTAGAAAAGGGAAAAAAACTACCCGCACCATGCCGAATCCTTCACTGTCTGAGCCACGTTTGGCATAACCATATGCTCTTGGGTGATGCATCTTTATAATTGTGAATTTGAGCATTAAACAGGCTGTTACTAATGTTGGTGGTGCTCATGCCAACTGTAAAGGATCCCACGGGAGGTCGAGGCGGGAATAAAATAGAACAAAGCAATGCCTCAGCAACGCGCTGGTGTTCTCATGCAAAAGCTGAGCTTGCTTACATAAAAATAACCTGTTTTTGTTACTTTCAACATTTACAGGGCAACTGTCCACCTAAAATTTACCCACACAGTGTTTTGTAATTACACAAACACAAATGTATGCATTCAAACAGATATGAAATTGATTGGGCACTTTTTTTTAGTCAAGCTGTTTAACAATTACAGCTTCGGGACATCTTTTTAGCTTTTTGCAGTGTTGTGGTTCAGTTTTCTTGGTGATTTTGTTCTTGGTAAATAATTCCACGGGATTCAAGTGAAGAGATTTTTTGTTGCAATATTTAAGGACATTATCTTATTGAAAGGTCTCACATTTGTTTTCTTGGCCAACGTGATTGACTTGTCCTCTGATGTCCAACCCCCACACCCCCTGTTTGCATTCGAGCAGCTGCTCCTACCTCCTACTGTGGAGGCTGTGTGTTCTTGAGATCATACATACGAATTGTATTTGTCCACACATGAAAATCTGACCTGTTGTAAAAGCAGATGAGCCCTTTATTGTGTTTTCAAGAGTAAGCCTATGAGTGTTTTACTGTCATTATATTTTCATGCAACAAAATTCTGATTACAACAGTCAAAACAATATTATAGTGCAATTGTTTAAGCCTTAAAACCAAAGCAAATAAGTAGTGCAGGTAAATGAGAGATAAAATGCAGGTAATGCATAGAGCAGCATATGTTAAGTTGTTATAAGCAAAAGTGGCATTAATTCCAATTTGATACCATACTAAAAGTGGTAGTCTGCATTGCTTGAGGTGCCTGTATTTGTAGTATATGTCTGCATGTATCCATATGGCTGCATGTCTGTAGTTTTGAAAGATGATGATTAAAGTCTAAGCTGTCCTGCTGACTTTTCTCTTACCTTCCTTATCAGTCTTAGATACATCATGTGTGACTAAATTTGGGTGATAAGGTGTGGTCTCCACTCACATATTCTTTAAACAGTCAATTATTATTGAGGTCTTTTCCAAGATTCTGTTGCTTTTTCTATTTGATTGTTTAAAGATCATCCTTGAGAACTTTAGGAGACTCCTTAATCTTTCTTAATTCTTTTAACTAAACATATCCTTATGAACATGTATTATGAAATGTAGACTAAATGTAGACTTGAGCAAGTATACATGCACATGTACACAGTGAGTATATACAGAGTAGATGTATTATTAAAAATGAGAACACTGTAGATACACACACAGGTACACAATGGAGTGACAGGCCTTAGCAATAGCTTTAGAAATGCACCAGAAAATGTGCACATTTCAAATTGCACATTCAAATGTATATATCAAATCTTGAAAATGTATATAGCATATTCTAGCAATTTCACATTTTCACTGGCAATGTTTCCAAAGATTTCTATGTCATGTTTCATTGTGCTATTGAAATATGTGTGTATTTCTGTTTGGTGGCTTTGGCTTACACTCTGTAGACCATATAGAGAAGCTGCAGGCAATATCACAGCAGACAAAACTTCTTATTTTCATGTTAAATTGAATCTAGGAGTGAGGAACTGTCGGGCTTGTGAGTGCCGCTAAATCAATTCAACACAGTAAAGGAATTTGGGAAGGTATTTGTAAGGGGCTTTTCCCCTTTCCCTGTTTTTCCCTTTTTCCCTTAACTTTCAAATGTAATTCTAATAGCCTTGCAGACTGAGGTAAGGATGCATATAGCGGACATTAATGTAGCAGTGCATGGGGTCACCTTTTCCTTAACCATGTTAAACTGCTTGTCGCATTCTAGCGTGTCTGAATAGATGCAAATGCTTGAACATCAAGATGCTGTCTCAAAGGCTGGGGAAGGGGGAATAAACGCAGAGATAAGATGGTAAATATGTTTCCCCTCTTTCCCATCATGTGAGCATTCATTAGTGGAAGGTCACAATTCCAATAACATTCCTTCAAGACTGCAAACAGCAAAGCCATAAGGTGAAGATGTGCTATCAGCAAAACGGCAAGAGCCATGGTGAAAAGCTTGAGGGCTTGGTCATTTGGGCTCAGCCTTGCTTTATATTAGCCTAAGGAGTCAATGGGAGACCCATAATGATGTGAGGACTTGATATAAAATACTTGAACGGATCTCAGCCCATGCCATTTGTAGTCTCAGTAGAAAAAGAGGTTGCCTTCCACTAAAAGGCCTACATTCACACTTTTTTTTTTTATTAGTCACATTCAAATGCTTTGTGAGAGACAATTCCTCAACACAAAGAGCAATATTGGTGTAAGACTAGTCCCTTCCAGTATGAGCTAATCAGTACGCATGGTTGCAGTCATCAAGTATTTTCCTGGATTGTCTTGGATATGTTTATATTAACGGCATTAAGCTGGTGCTCTTATCCAGAGTGATGTACATCAGTGCTTAGTCTTGATAGTCTTGGTTGTGTCTGGAGGAGCTCCGGTCTAAGTCAATGTTTCTTATAAATTGTAAATTGCAAATGATTTTGTATGTTTTTTTGTATGGTTATGTATCCACTGAGGTTATGTAAGGGATTTCTAAATGCTAGTTCCCTATATATTCTTAAAGTAACATAATGGAACATATAAACATTATAATGTCAGCAGATAAGGAAAATGCATATTTGGGCATCAGTTTCCAGTAATTTTTTCCAAAACTGTACATTAAGGAAGGTGTAGGTTACCAATATCGTAGGATGTTTTTGCACTTCAACCCAGGAAAGGCTTATTGATTAGTTGGATCAGATTTGTTGGCAGCAAGGAAAACACTAAGCGTTGTGAGGCCACATATCACATGTACGTGTGGAGTGATGTTGCAGAAACTGGCCAGACGCGGTTGCTGAAAGCGTCAACTAGATCTAATCGTTAAACTAGTGGTTGAGAGTTTTTCTATCTTTCATACAATAAAGAGCCTTTGACCTCTTGTTTCTTTTGCCAGTTTGGTACAATACATTCATCCAGTGTCCAGATTTTAGTACAAAGTTCATAGCTGAGGTTATTTTACCACCAAACATCTTTAGGAAAAGGCTAAAAGTCATTGATCTGGTGAGAGGTTGACTCAGATGGTCACAGACCTGAGATGGCAATCGATTCAGTGTGGGAAACTGTGGCTAGAGGCTGTGAGGCAGTGTGAGCCCCATTAGAGGGCTATAGTCAGGCCTAGCATGCTTTCTTTTTGTCTAGCAGTAATTGAACATGCTCACATAGACAGAGCAGTGTTTCGGAGTTAATTAAAGGAACAGTGGTGGTAGCCAGTTGAGGCCCATTTCATAATTGTTGATCCCCTACAATTATCGTTTTGTAATTGGCAGGCCAGTAAGCAAGTCCTCGCACACGCCTTCCCCACAGCAGGAGATGCAGGTAGAAGTGGTTGTAAAAAATCGATCCATTGTCTGCTGTTTGTGGCCTGGTCATCAGTGCTGAGGAGGATTTAAGAGGATGACATATATGAAAATGGAAACAATCTTCAGGGGACATGTTAATACAGTGAATTTAAGATTAGAGATTAAAAAATATCCCATTCCCATCCCCCATCTCAGTCATTTTTCTGTCTCTCCAATCATACACAGATCCATGGGGTTTCATTTTAGCTGGAGTGTACCAGGCAGCTGTAGCCACTAGTGACCCTTTTTGTCTCGTTATCTCTTCCCCAAGCTAGGAGACTACTCAGATGTGCCTAAGTGTAATGCATTCTGGAGGCTGAGAGCAGTACCTGGATGTGCATTGAAAGTGTTCATGACCTTACAGTGTTGAGACCGAGTTTTTTTCATATGATGTCTGCCTAAGTGCTGCACTATAGTCACCTGACTGAAAAAGGTGAAAATCACAAAGACTGGCAGGGTTCAGCAACTAGCAAAACTCATTGGTAACGGGAATAGATGGTCATATAGATATGTAATGTATACATATTTGCGACAGGGCATAGCAATCTGTTGTCACTTTCTGGCTCTGGTACAAGAAGAAAAGGCCCTGGACTTTCCCATAATATGAATATCATAATAAGCATAAACCAGAATCTAAAACAGCTCTGCCCACAGGAAATTAAACACAGACAGCTTCAATTATTTGTATTAGCATACAGCATAGCAAACCATTGCTTTGTGATAGGAAGCAGACCTCCTTCTATTCTCTTTTGGTGCATTTTTACACTTGCAGTTGTTCCTTATAGTTTTGTGATAATGTAAATTGTCGACTTTGAATGCTGTCATGGTTCCTCTATGATAGAAAAAACGTTGCCTATCATAGCTGTCAGAAAAAAACTTCAATTTTCCATACTGGTCTCTTTTTGGGGCTTAATTGGAAAAAGATGTATTACCATACAAACACGTTCTAATATCTACAACCCTGTAGCTCCTACTAATGCTTACAGTCTTTCTCACTGGTCACTGTTGGATCTTCTACATCTTTAGCTTGTGTGATCCCATTTCCTCAGTTTAAGTTTTTTGAAAACACATCCTAATTTTACCCTATCTGCCTGGTCCAGAGGGTTCCCCCTTTGTGTCTTGGTTCCTCTAACCTGACATTTTTACCGAGGTGAAAGAGATGAACAATTAGGATCAGGAAGAGAATTAGCAAACATTATTGATCCTAGAGGACATTACTTATGTAATGACTGCACAGACACACAGAGACAAGAACAATACACAAAATAAAGTCTAAATCTAATTGAAAAAATCTGGTGAAAAAAATGAATACACTAGGGTGTATACAGGAATGCTTATACCATATATAAGTAACACAGATGAGTGCAGCCTGCTGACACAAATGGTATTTTATTGCACTTAGTAGATATCAGTAGAAATATTATGCAAATATCGCACAAATTATTGTGTGGATGTGTGAAAGAGAGAGGAGTTGAATGGCGATGGGAAGGAAGTTCAATGGAGTTCAATGGAGCACTTTAAGCTGTTGAGTCTATGGCTAAAAGTACTTCTCACTTCTGCCACCACACTGTTGAGTGGGTGGTCAGCATCATCTATGATGGACTGAATTCTAGACAATGTTCTCCTTTTAGCCATGGTTTCCATTAGGGCTGGGCAATTAATCGAAAAGTAATCGAATCGACATTCAGAACCTATAATCGACCTGGAAAATTTCCCAGGTCAATTATTTCAATTACTTTTCCTTTAAAAACACTACAGCGTGTGGAGTCACTATTGAAAATAATGTATTTTGTTTCCAAAAGTGCAAGTTATTTATTATACATTATTATAAGAACAAAGTGACTGTTCGTTTTATACAATGTGTTCTTTAATTTCAGTTGTTTAACATTGATTTTCAATAAATAATCATAGATAGTAGATAGTGTGATTCCTTCAATTATTTTTAATGCATCCTTCATTCGAAAATCTCTCACTTGTAATATGTGAGCATATTTACTGTAAAAAAAATAAATAAAATAATCGTTTATTAATCGTTATCGAGTTAAAATGTTCAATTAATCAGGATTTTGATTTTAGGCCAAATCGCACAGCCCTAGTTTCCATGTTTCCTCACCCACCTCTAAGCCAGGTTTTTTGATAAGTTCTGCCAATTTCATACTCCTTCCCCAGCACACCACATGGCACTGGCCACGACAGACTTGTAGAACAACATAGTGTTGCAGAACAAAAGATCAGATATAGGAAGTACAACCTAATTTGTCCCCTCTGATATGTGAGCAGAGAGTTTTTAGACCAGTCTAGCTTGTTGTCTATGTGCACCCTCAGGTCTCCACATCCACACCTCTAATGGACAGTGGGTGAGGTTAGATTGTGAAGGCCACCATTGCACTGCAGCTGAGTCAGCTCACACAGTCCACAAAACTGTCCACAGCCTTCTTGTATTACTAGTCATCCCCACTCCTGAGATGGCAGCCATTTGTATTGTACTGGAAGTCAGATGTGTGCAGGGTAAATTGGAATGGTGAGAGAACTGTTCCCTGAGGAGCCACACTGCTACAGCACTGTGGCAGACTTACATCGTTGTGGCCTTAGTCAGGTAGTCCATGATCAGTCAGGTAATCCATAATCAATGAAACTAAGGGAGAAGGGACCTACATAGGTACAGCTTGCTCCCCTGTGGTAGGTGGTGGGGCAGTATGTGCGCCAAATTGTTGTCCAATCTGCGCAAAGGAGGGATGGATGCTGCAGCTGTACGCGTCTTTGACATTAGCTTAAGTCCAGTGTCTCTGGTGGGGCAGTCTACACCCTGTGAAGCTGAACAATGTCCTGTTAAGAGAGACGTGGTTGAAATGGCCAGACTCTGAATGTGTTGTCAAAAGTGTCTCACGGTGTGCATGCAATGTCTGGGCTGCTGACGCTGTCCTTGATCACAATGTGACCTGGGTAGCACCATCTCTTATTTACAAAGACAGCGTCTCCACCCTCCTTTACAGTTTTGTCCACAGTCACAGTGATACACTCATACAGCTATGTTTCAGTAAACACATCAAACTGGTCTCACAAAAATCCCTGTTGTGTCTGACGCATGCAATATGCTTATATATAGTGTTGTCCAATGGCCTTACATTGCCTATAATGACGGGAGATAGAGCAGTTTCCCAATCCTCGCTGCTCTTTTTCCTCACACTTTTGCTTTGCTTCTCGGTGGAATTCTCTTTTGATCTTTCCCCTCCATATCCAAGAGAACTGCGCTTTGGTCTCAGCGGGATCAGCGACTGTGGGAGTAAACATGGACCCAGTCGCTAAAAAATCACTAGAATACAAAGATAAGACATGGAGCAATCAAAACATGCTAGCTCTGTTTCTGGACATCTCCAGAATATCCATTCCCTCTTCAGCGTACAGACTGAAGCAACCCAGGAGTCTGGGGCAGCGAGGGGGCCAGGACACGGGGGGTTGTGGAGAATTCCAGTGTGGTGCACAATGGATTATGCTGTAGGGAGCCGTAGGGAGCATGCCTGTAATCACATTATAGCCACCTATCCTTGCCATACGCCTGTCATTCAAACCTTCAATTACACTCTGCCTGGAACTCTCTCTCCCTCTCTTCCTTACTCCCTCCCCCTCCTCTTCCTTCTCGATTCCCTCTCGCACAGAACATAATTATGTGCTTCCTTCTACACTACCTGATTTAAATGTGCTCTGAACTTCAGTCTATGAAGAAAAAAAAAAACCTCTTCAAATGTTACCTAAGCAGATAAAGAACAAAGGCTATAATAAACCACGGCTTCTGTCCAGCAGAAGCAGACAGCGGCGGGTCTCAGAAATTCACCTTGCTTAATAACCTGCTCCGTTTGAAACTCCACAGAAGACCAGATCCATATCAAACAACTTTTTCAAGGGTATCAGTCTGCATTCTTATCAAGCTTCAGTTCTGCTGGCTAAAACACTCAAACACCAGAGCTGGAGATTAATTATTAATTAGTGCTGGTTTTAAAAGAACGCCCAAGCGCTGATTGAGAAAGTTGAAGCGCAGCGACGATTTGAGGATGTGACCTGCGTTAATTTCCTCTCTGTGGGAATCCTAACCCCCAACCACGTTTGATCCCCTGGCCTCTGTTCCAGCCCGCCACCCAGGCGTCTGATTTGGAAATTGTAACCTGGCTTTCTGGAAGCTGTAACCTGTACCACAGTGTACTCATATCCACCATCCTGTCACAGTCCTTTTCTCTGGTTTCTCTGGTTCATGTTCTCTAAAAACATAGAATTTAATTGTACCTTAGCAGGACGTCCTAGAAGGATCCCATTCAAGTCTTGTTTCCAACCCAAACAGGGTGTTAATTATGGGCTAGTGATAGTGCCATTTCAGCTTCTAAGAACTGGTTTGCTTTTCCACTGGCTAGAGAATCACCAAAGAGCTAATCTTGCATTTAATCCAACACATTAGTGAAAAAAGAAAAAACATTATAATGGTGTGAAATGAAAGCAACAGATTCACTAGTGTTGCTTTATGTTAGTGTTGCTGGGAAAGCACATTCAGACACGCTGTGAGCTAAAGACATGGCTCTGTGGTGGTTCTAAGCAAAGTTGTTCTTAGAGGGTTCTCCATTAGAGTGCTGGTTCCTCTAACACCTTCTTTCGATTGTGTTAATTGAATGCTAGACCTGAGCTGATGCTAGTGCTGGTATAACTTCTAAGACCTGGTTTGATTTTCCGTGGTCTGGAGAACCACTTTATATACCTGAATATATATTTTTCTTCCTCTTTGATGGAATAGACAGTACACTAGCTTTGTTTCTTTAAATGGTGGTCACAAAGTTTTAGTTGGTCTTATAGGTCATGATAAACTTTACTCTGGTGAGAAAGCGGTTCTTGGTTCTTGCCAAGCAAAGCATTTTGGAACCAGTTTTTCCGACTGAGAGTCAGTTCTTTGTTGTTGAAACATGAAGAGCTGATTTGGGATTAGGCACTGGCTTTGAACAAGCCCTGAAATGGTCTCTGTGGAAAAGGGGTGCTGCAGTCACTGTACAAGGTCTGGTATGAAAGCATGACCTGGATCCAGCACACTCCTATCCCTGCGAGGCCTCCAAAGCATAGTGTTCTCCGATCAACCAGCAAACATTCTTAGAACATGCTCTTCTTTGCTTGTCTTTCCAAGAAGGAGGTTTATGTTGCTTTCAGGAGTGTGTGTGTGGAGAGAGAGAGAGAGAGAGAGAGAGAGAGAGAGAGAGAGAGAGAGAGAGAGAGAGAGAGAGAGAGA